>JAWWEQ010000010.1:27585733-27672278 GCA_035583055.1 Torymus tubicola | reverse complement strand
CTTACACGCGACGACAACGACGACGCATCTTTCCCTTCCCGCTTCTACATACATTCCTTCGCTTTTCATATATACACATATATATATCTTAGGTACTGAGTATACATATATGTATACCGAAGAAAGTATATTCGCAAAGACTTTACGTGTTAGCACTTTTCATTTGATGAAATCCTGCCGGCCGTGGTAAAGTAGTCCTTCTTCTCTTGGTAGCACGCGCTTAAGACGAAGAAAAAGAGAAAAGAACACTGATGAATTATGAAAGAAAAAAAAAGAAACCGCGGGGGGGGGGGGGGCGACTATACGCGCGTACACGCGGGTGGGTACTCGAGGTTTTACTTTTTCCGCGTTTTTGAACTCTCGAGTGTGCGACGCGGTGTGTAAGAAAGTCGTGGCGTTTTATTCCGCGCGTACTTGGAAGAGAGAGAGAGAGAGAGAGAGGAAGAAAAAAGAACGAGTATAAGTGAATGAATGAATGAATGGAGTGAATGGAACGCGAGTTGTCGCAAATGCTTCTTAGGATAATTAGTGGGATATGAGATATTGTCGAGGATGGAGGTTTAATTAGGTGATTGAGGATTTGATTTGCAGAGAAGTTAGTTTTTTTTGTTTTATCTTTAACAAAGATGTGAAAACTGTTTAGTAACCGAAAAAAAACTTTTTCACTTGCGCCTACGCTTCAAGTAGTTACTTTTCTCTCATCATATATACTTGACGTTCATTTTTTCATCCAGTAAGCAGCAAAATTTTTACTCTGAAATCAAAAAGCTCAGCTACCTTCTACGAAGCTTAATTTAATTCAAAAGACATAAAAAAAAGCATCCGAAAACTTCGACCAAATTAAATATAATATATTCTTACCCCATAAACGACAATATATACATATATATACCTCGAGTACACATCAAAGCCCGTATATTTAACTCTCTCTCTTTCTCTCGCACGCAAACCTTCACCGCGGCTTCTTATTATTCACTTCTCCGCTCGTGAATCACCTGACCAAAACCCTTGCGTCCAACATTCACTTTCCACATTATTACAATAAATTAAAGGGGGCGCGCGCGCGCACAATATATCGTCCCGATTAAGACGAAAATTTAAGGTCCAACCAAAGCTTAATTCGCCTCTCCACTTCTTCTTCTTATACACAGCGAAAATCGTAAACCGGTGGAGGGGGGCAGGCACACATATACGACGCGCGGCAATCGTTTTTTATCAGCGCGCGTATAGCTCGCTACACTCTCTCTCTCCTATATACTCCTTCTCTTTCGCTTCCATAACTCGCGCGCGCGGATAAATCAGGCGACGACTATACTACTCTACTCTATATACGCTCTAGCGAGAGGTGTTTTACGACACGCGACATACACACACATACACATACATACAGCACACTCGGTACTAAATTGCGCATGCGAGGCTTACGTGCGCGCAGTGTATATGGACTAGCCGTTGCTGCTGCTGTTGTTCCTCTTTCTCTTTCTCTTTCTCTTTCGTATTTCTTCATTGCTCCTATATATATGTAGGGGTTAACCGTCGCGACTAAGTCAAACGTATTAACGCGGCAGTTTTTCCGCACACCACGGATGTTTGCTGCTGCTGCTGTTACCGGTGTGAGTAGTGGCAGTGGTAGTAGTTGAGGTAGTAAATAACAGAGGGAATAACGAAATTCCGAGTGAAAAATAGGATAAGCGGCTGTGGGAAGGGATGTTGTTGCCGTAGTAGTATGGGGTAATCGTCGTGTGGACGAAGGAAACCTTGTGTTTTACGTTTATATACGCGTATATGTGGTTGTTATATACGTAGAGACGCTACAGCGTGCGAGGAAGTATCGTTTTTAGTAGCTAAAAATACACGAGCGCGTGAGCGTCTTTCGTTAATGAGTCCTTGGGAGTTGCGTTGCGCACGGATATGTTATTTACAAGATGTTGGATTGGAAGATTTACTTGAAACATACTAATCGGTGGTTTTATATAAAAAAAAGATATTTCTCGTATTTATACAGGAACGTCGTAATTGTACATTAAAAAGAGTAACGAATGACAGTAAAACTAATTACAATTAGTTACGCAATTTAAGGTAACCCCAAGCCATGCACGGGTCTTCTACGTTTATACACAATTCGAAAAGTGTAGTCCACTTTCAATCTTCCTCTTCACAGTAAAAAATCCCTATACCTTATAATCATCACAACAAAGCTAACTCTTGCTGGATCCTTCAATATCTCCCATTTTTTCCACTACCAACCAACCATCCAACCATAGACCTTTCCTCATACCTTCTGTTTAACTAAGAGAAGTTAAAATATCGACGCGTACACGCACTAGATGCGCCAAAGCTATATCACTCTACACACATACACAGACAGCCTTTTCGCGCACTTGCGCGAGCTCGCGCCGCGGCGCTTTTCTCTTAATCCGCTTAAGTCGCGCTTAATCTCTCGCGCAGCTGCATGAAATATTTACCGTATAGGTAGGTAGGTAGAGAGAGAGAGAAGAGATAGAGGAACTACTACTACTACTGCTACTACTGCAGACGCGTGCAGCAGCAGAGAGCAGCTCGCATGCGAAGCCTTGCGCGATACAAGCCGAACACATGTTCTCCTCCTCTGCTCTGAGCTTGCGAGCGCAAGAGAGAGAGAGTGAGCGTAATCCTAGAGAGTTGTAGGTACAGCCTGTAGGCAAGGTGTAGCTTCTGTAGTGAGTGAGAGAGAGAGAGAGAGAGGTAGGGAGAGTGAGTGAGGAGCGAGCTTTCGTTTCGATCATTCGAGCCGCATACGCGAGTGGGTTAGAAATATTTCGTGTTTAGAGAACGAGAGAGAGAGAGAGAACGCGAAGGGAGTTTGCTCGTGATGCTTGGGATGGGAGAAGGAAAGCTTAGGTAATGTCGTGAGATTTTTTTTTTTTTTTTTTTAGCGATTTGAATCAGAGTTATGGGGAAATGATTATTTTCACTTGGTGTGTGCGTGCAAGATATGCAAGAGTGGTGCGATAAAATACAAAAATATAACAAAATTCAAAAAATAACATCAACATGAGACTGTAGAATTTAATTATAAACTAGTTTTAATCCAATTTTTTTTATATCTGACAAAATTTGGAAACATCATCGCTATATTATATATTTATCGTGCGATTAAAAAAGAAAGCTCTTACATTTACGTAACAAAAATTTTCCAACTCTTTACGGATGAATTATAAATTAACGTTTCAGCGACATTGGCGGTACATAATGAATTACGAAATGACATTTTTTTTAATCCAAAGTAGCTCGAAAATACATGCAAAGCCGAGAGAGAGAGAGAGAGACGTACGCACGCGCGCGAGGGCGCTGACTTTTTAATGGGTATGAAATGCCGGTGAGAACGAACTTTAAAAGCACTCGAGGAAAAATTTTTGAAATGTGCTATGTTAAGGGCTCTGAGAGAGAGAAAGAGAGAGAGAGAGAGAGAGGTGGGGGAAGTCCCCTGAATATGTAAAAGCTCGACTGTAGCGTCTGATATACAAGTGAAGTTTAAGTAGCAACAAACTTATTTCGTAAACATCTTGAATTTTTCAATCACATACATCTGTACACATAGTATCTTCGTTCCCTGGCTTTTTCTTTTTTACCATATCAATAATCGAACCATAACAACAACAACAGGATCACCGCGCACCACAACAGAAAAATACCGCGGAAATCCAATTAAAAAATCAACAACCGCGTCCGTCGGGCGTTCTCTCAAAATCGAATTACACCCCGCTGAAAAATAGCGTAATAATATTACACACGCCCGCGAGCGCCGGCGCACGCTCTCGAGAGTTTTAAGTAAGATTAGTCGGCCGGCCCGGAATTAAGCTATCTCGCGCAAAAAGGAAGACGGCCGAGACGAAGGAGGAGGGCGGGGAAATCGATAGGTCGAATGTAACGGAAATAGAAAGGCAGGAGAGAGGAAAGAGAACCGCGCCGTTCGCGAGAAAACGAGAAAAGGAACATTGCAGGAGAGAAGAATGGAATGACGCAATAATTACCGACGAACGAGACTCGTTAAAGTTTTCCAGCACACAGCTCCGCGTGCGTATATAGCCTCGACGGCGGCAGTGTTACTTTCTTACGGGGAGAAATCAGACCCTTTATACGTTCTCTCTCTCTCTCTCTCTACACAATCACCGCTATAATTATCGCGCACGTGTGTATGTGGCAGCGGCGGCGGTCTTTAATGGACACGGGTTCTTGCGCAACGCACCTTAATTCCTCGCGAACTATATATATATATATGCGCGTGCACTTACCGTTGAAATGTTTATTCGAGTGCTTTCTAAGAGAGTGCCTTTAATTAAGCTCGATATTAAAATTATTACTACCTTCACGAGGTATAATTCAAATGATACGGATATATATATAGTATAATTACAATGATGCATCTTTGTGTATTCATATAATGTAGCGAACGTCACATTTCGCAAATAATGCTGTATCGACTATTGCAAGGGGAGGGGGGGAGTGATCGAGGACGAAGGCGAATCGCTATGCATTACGCGCGAAGGGTCGTCGTGAGTCGTCTACGTGACTCTTCTATGTGTATGGATGTATATATATGTGTGTGTAGATAGCCGGTCGGTTTATTGTGCAGGTACGATAATAACGGCTCGCCTTGCATGCGAAATAAAAGGGTAAGACTGCTGCTGCTGCGGCTGGTTAATAAATTAGGTGAATTCGAATGCATTTCGCGTGGCTGATGTATATAGAACGTTGTTGTGGGATGGAAAATGGTCTGGTATTGGATAGAATTTTTAAATGTATAAGTATGGTTTTTTAATAATTGGGAAAAAAAATTCGAACTCGTATCTATGTTGGAATACTGATTTGGTTATGCTTAAGTGCACCAAAAAGCATTTATTTAATCGAACATTTATTGGAAAGTTGAACTTTATCGGCGGTAATATTATTTAAATAAATTCACTTTTTTATATATCACGATCATTTCGGTAGAGAAATTTCCATTTAATATTTTTCAATATTTATATAAAAATCATCTTTACCACTCAAAACGATTTAAAAAATCATTCGCCAATGACACGTTTTTTCACATAATTTACCTTCGAAAGTAATCACCGCCGTTATCTTTATCTCCAATTCAACCCACATCCAAAAATCGCTCACGCTCATACGTCAGCCAAAAAAAAATTCCTCCCGCATTATATTAAATTAACGTCGGCTACCAAACGGCATACCGTCTCTCACTCACTCGCGCCGCGTATACACACTCACACGGCCGATGTCAAAGTTTGTTATTCCCCGTTCCTTCGCGCACATTTTTCCGCAACTCTTGGGACGGGGGAGGGAGAAAAACGCGCCGGTTACGCGTTCTGCTCTCTCTCTCTCTCTCTCTCTTGCGCAACACACGGCTGGAAAAACTTTTCCCTTTCTCGCGTGTGCGCGCGCGCGCGACCCCCTTCAAGATTCCGGAATCCATTTCTGAAGATTTTGACTCTCGCGTATAGAGCAGTAGTATAAGGAAGAACGAACGGTGTGCGCATGTATATATATATATGTACGCTACGTTCGCGCATTTACTTTGAACAAGTTCGTAGATCCGCGAACAGTGATTTGAGGGCGAGGAGAGAGAGAGAGAGAGAGAGTTTTTTCGCGGCGCCGACGTTGCGGCGGCAGCGGCGCGTGTGTACCCAGCCCATTTCAATCGCAAATGCAAAAGTACGTTCCGGTATATGGCGAAGGAGGAGGAGAGGAGCCGCAGTGGCGTGTGCACTCCACGGGAAATTCTTACGTAAATCATTGGATATTAGAGGATTTTTAAGAGTCGCGCGGGTTAGCTCCGTTAGGTATATATATATGTACGCGTCGAAAAAGGAAGAGATGCTTTTTCCTTGGTATAAAGTTCGTGTCTACCTACTACGCGAGCTTTTAAAAACGTGCTAGGTGGAGGTATATAAGGATATTTCCGACGATGTTTATTCGAAGAATTGTATAAAAATGTTTATATATATATATATATATATACTAATGCGATTATAACAGCGAGAACCGTTGAAACATCGTTATTTATATAGCGGATAGTTTAGTTTGAGCATGTATAAGTAGGATACTCCGTATACATATACACACAAGTACGTCGCAGCACAGAACCGCGTGTGTATATATACACCGTTGTTGAAGCGCAACAGCACAACGTGCGCGTATATATATATATAACGGAGAAACGTTGCGCTACTGTGCCATAATCAAACGGGTATTGCTTACATAGTAGCGCGCACGCCGTTTTCGCGATAGCATCAGCTGGCTTTGATCGTAATGTTCTTTCCCGCGGGTTGCTGCTGGTGCGTATTTGCTAATGTTTAATAGAAGAATATACTGCGTGTTGATTTTAAAAGGATTCTTTGCGGATACGGTTTTTTTTATTTTATACGTTGAATTTGTTCGAACGAGTAAATAGTATATATATAAACGCGTATGTATTGCTTTGTACGTCATGTTATGTAAAATAAACAATAATGGTTATGCGTTGATAAAATAAAAATTAAATAAAAGAGAGAGAGAGGAGGGAAGAAATTTATAGAAACCTTGTTAGGGGAAAAAAATGAAATTTTATACTTGATACTTGGCTATACATTCTCACATGTAATTCACAATTCCACGCTGAAACTCGATACTACATACCGCTCGTTATACCCTGCACACGGAACCCCCGACACTACACACACACACACGATATGGATCGCATAGCGTAGTAATAACAATCCATTTCCACCCTCCCCTCCCTTTAACTTTTCCGCGTCACGGTCGTTCCTGATTCACTTCTATTCTATGCGGTTCTCCATTCAACCTTTACTTCTCAAAAACCCTCGTGCATCTCCACTTTTTTTTTTCCTTTAAACAAAGTTCAAAAGCATATCTTATACTGCCACGTCACCCACTCCCTCATACTTCTCCCGTTTAATAAATCCGAACCAGCAACCGTCCTCCATTCGCTTATATATATCCTCCGCGTCATCACCGTTTACATCACCACGGCGGTATTCAGATGAGCCTCGTAGCATAATGTGCCTCGTCGAAAGCTCACGCGCGTTAGTCCAGTTCCCTCTCTCTCTTTGAGTCGCGGCTGTTAAACTGCTAGCGCCGCAGCATTGTATATTATTACGCAATCGTGTAGTTGTAAACTTCGACGCGACGCAGGGGTTTATTTACACGCGTACGCTCGTAGAGAGAGAGAGAGAGTTTGATGTGGACGATGGTGGTAAAGATTCACGCGCGGGTACACGCACACGAAGAGAGAGAGAGAGTTTGTTTGGTCCGTTTGGCATCTTTGATGATTCGCGTACGGCAGGCTGGATGGAGGATTAATGATGGTGCCGGAGACGAGCCGTGCGCGTTTGAACATTCCAGAGAGAGTCGCTTTGCTTCTTTTTGCGATGTTTACGTTGTGTCTCTATGTGTTGCGTATTTAAATCGATTAAAGGTCTGTTTTTAAGCTTTGGAAAATCTATATGTTGATGGTAAACGGTGTTGGAAATATTTTTAATGATGTTTAAATATTATAAAATATTTTGTCTTAAACCATGTAACGTTATCTTTTTATATTTACGAACTTGAATGTGTATATCGCATTAATATTTTTAATGGTTTGCTTCAAAATTAAGTTTACTACTTCTAACCATAAAAGTCTCGTAATAACGTTAACAAGAGTTTCAAAGCTAAACGTAGAAAAGAAATCTCTCGAAATAAAGTCGTCAGCTGTTTCGTTCTCAGCAGTGTAACTGGAAAACATTTTTGTCTTACGGTATGCATAATTTTGTACCCGTGCTTTTAGTAAACATTTAACCTGATAAAAGAGCATCGTATATATAAGAATAACTTTTTAGTTATACAATTAACTTTTATTAGTTTTTATTGGCTCGGATTAAAAGAAGCAATAACTGCGACTTGATAACTTTATATATATATCTTTCGTTTATAAACAATTATTCTAACAATAGTGAATGTAACAAAGTACAAATTCGCGGTGTGCAGTCAAGGCAAAATGACTTATTCAATTTTAATTTCGAAATAAGATAACTCCGCGCTACCCCCGGTGAAATTCTCAGTTGACTTAATCCATTTCAACTTGTTTCCGTATTCCATGCACTTCCTAACCTCATTAAAACATTAATGCAACGCAATTACGACGAAAATGCCATCGTTTTAACTTCGCAGCCGGCAAATAATAATGATGACACGACTCCATCTCTCTTTCTCTCCCTCTCTCTCGCTCTCGCTTCGTGCCAAACGACAATCGTTTTCTTCATTAATTTATCCTCCCCCACTTCCCCCGCGCTGCTCGCGTGCACAACTGGAGCTTATATACACGTAGAAGATAAAAAGCAATAAATTGCTCAAAAAGCTTAATACGCTCGACGAACGAGGGTAAAAAATATAAGCACGAGGCATTATAAACACTTTATGCGTATTATACATTCCCGTTGTTTAAAGCGAAAGCTGATTTAACGCGAGGAAGCTCTTTTTCTTTCTACCGTTTGTCGAGAGACAGAGAGAAAGATGAAGGGCCGCGGGAAATAAGAAAATGCAAGTCAACGGTAAAGACGGTGGTGGAAAAAAACGAAGAAAGCATCTGCGTCTCAGCGAAAAGACGAGAGTGTAAGAAGTAGAGAGAGAGAGAGAAAGAGACATGAGAATAGAAAGAGACCGAGGATGAGGGAAGAAAGCTCGCGGAGAGTGAAGGTAGCGTGCGACTGTTGAGAGACTAACAAGAGGGATCGGAAAGCACGAGGTTTGCGCGTATACGCTGAGGGGGTATAGCAAAGAGAGGCGATTAAGAGAGAGAGAGAGAGAGAGAGAGAGTGAGAGAAGAAAGGAGAGATCAGCAGTGAGGGAAAGTGAAAGGGAAGCACGAAAGTGAGAGAGACGCGCTATTACTTTTATGCTATGTGTATGTATATATACGAAGCGGGCATAACGAAGGTTATTACTGTAGCAGGCCGAAGGAGGAAGCGGAGACTCTCACCCTACACGATCGATATGTCCACGTGTATATATGCGTGTATATATACATATTTGTAATAGTTACAAAGTGGAGGGAGGTCGAATGGTCGTCGTCGTCGTCGTCGTCGTCGGCGACGTCGTACATATCATTAATACTCCACGTATGTCATCGTACTCGCGAAGGCCGCGCGCGACACGTTTACCGATGAATTAATGATGACATGTACCTCACCCCGACTATGCGGTTTCATCATTAATGAACATCGGTCGACTTGTCTAATGAAAAAGAAGAAGAAGAAAAAAAAAGAAAAACGATTATTACGGGGAAAGTTTTTCAGCTGGACGTTGTGTGTTGGCCAGTGTACTGGAAATTCGACCTGGTTTTGTTCCCGTGGAAGGTTAAATAGTGAACGCGTGTATATAAAGGGGTTGAGTGTGTAGTTGTAAGTATAAGAAATTTCTCATGGCACCGCGCGCGACACGGGATTAAATTTCGTTTCGGTGTGCTGTTTTTTTGCTCGTTAGGGTAAAGAAGAAGGGAGTGTCGAGTTTTTGGAGAGATTTTTCGGGTGAGCTTGTTAAGGGATATTTTTAGGGGATTGGGAGTAATTTTTTTGTGGGCGGTATGTGTGTCTGTGTGTAAAAGAAGTTGATTATGGAAAGAAAGTTGAATAAGCAGTGGTATCGTGGTTGAATAATTTATTATGAAGGAAAAGACTTGCGGTTGTAAATTATAACATTGGTAAGGGGAAATGGTATTAGTAGAGCAAAAATTAAGTACGTACGAAGTTAACTAATGATTGGATCGTTTGCGAATGTTAGGTGAACTACTTTTTTTAATTTCTTTTTGCCTGAGTAGTATAGTTATAAATAATGGCGATTGAAATTTGAAGATAGTGATGAAAATGTTGTTGCTCAGTTTACTTCAAACACTTTATTTCAAACCCCCTTAAATACGAACTTATTACAAAGATTTAAGTCGAAAACATTGAACATTAGCAACTTTATCTAAAAATATCTAAAAATATTCCTTGCACCATTCTTATTTCGCGGAGAAAAACATTTTCACACCTCGCTACAACGAAAACACATAAACCTCGCTCTCTCGATGATCTTTCCACCACATAAAGCAACCTTCCCATCCTCTCTGTCTCACTCGCACTATCTCTCAACCCAGCCTACATCCCCCTGCAATCGTCGCGCTACCCAAGAAGAGAGAAAAAAAAATAATTTATACATCAAATCGAGAGAGAGGCGTGCGCATGTCGGCATACGAAATTCTCGACTCTCACTCCCACGAGTCTCCCTTCCCGTCGGCGCCGACAAAAGTACAAAGGTCACGCGCGCGCGTTACACCCCAAGGGTGCGACGAAGACAACAACACACGTGTGCGTATTCGCGCGTCAATCGAAACAACTTTTAGAGCATCCACAAAGCATATGCGCATTGAAGATGAATCTCGACTGACGCGACGTTAAATTATCCGGTAAACTGACGTTTATTCTTCTTCTTTTTCCTTTTTATATAACATTGCCGAGGTTGTTCCAATCTTCACCTATACCTATATACCACTGAGAGACTTTCATTTTCGAACCGCGCGCGTTCTGGTTTCATTCTTTTTTTTCTTCTTTTCTTTATGCAACCAACCGACTTCCAATTTCTTTCAATTTGGAAGATAACGATAAGGGGTAATCCGCGGGAAATTGCATTATTAAATGCGAGCCTATTACAGCGCACGCGTTTCATTTCAGGCCGCAAAAAAAAAAAAATAAATAAAATCCTCTTACACGATAATGGCGGAGTTTCTTATCGTTAGCGGTGTGTGCCTGCCTGCCTACCTACCTGACTGACTATATATTGTAGAAAAATTTGATGAGAAAGCTTGTTACTAACCGTGCACGCGCATAAATTGCACGAAAAATTGGGATTCTGCCGCGTCGATTTTTATTAGCTCGCCCGATAAATGATGCGTTCGAGAAGCGTATATATAGCGAGAGTGGAAACGTTGAGGTTGGCAAATAGAGAGAGATATGAACGTTTTCATACTTTTTTTTTCGAGAAATTTGAAACTTTTAGTCTGGAAAATTTTTATTTTTTATTTTCAGTTTGATAGTTTTATCATTGATTTCAGTAGAATATATAATAATTGTCTTGTTAGTATAACTATCGATTTAATGAAATACAATGAACCCACATTTTATTTACGAAAAATAAAAAATAACCAAAAATCATTAAGATCATCAAGTACAGCGCCCAAAAAAAAACCAAAATTTTCCTCACCAAGCCTCAGCAGCAGCATCCCATCATCCCTCTTCACGCCATTCAAAAAGTCATCACCATAAACAAACCACCCATCGTCCCTCTACCACCACCAGCCAGCTTAATTAAAATCCTCGCCCCCTCCCCCCTCCTCTTCCACAGCTCCAACAAAGAACTAATCTTTGTGGGTCATACATACAAAACACCCGCGTCGTTGGCTTTCAAAGCAAGCGCGTCTCATGCCTCTTGCCCCCCCCCCCCCCAAAAAAAACACAACATACTATATATACACGCACATACATTTACCCATCCCGTATTTTTTATTTCCTTCGTCGCCCCGTCGCGCATGCATACTAATGGACAACCAAGCAGATACACATACATACACATACACACACACGTGACTCATTAGGGAACCATTGGACAGTGGTAGGCAAGCCCCTTTTACCCTTTCCCTTATTCGCACGCGCGCGCGATAACTTGCAAATGCGTGGAAGGGTTGCAAGAGAAAGATAGATGAAAAGAGGGACAACACACACACGCTCTGTGAGAGCCAAATAAAGTACGGACGCGAGTGTGCCTGCGTAGTGGACGCACGACACACACGTATAATACACGCGACGCGGCTTATCTCTCCTTCTCTCTTTTCGGCTGGATTGTGTGCGCTGCCAGGGAGAGAGTGAGAGAGAGAGAGATTATCGGACGACAGTAGCATTATTGGCATACGCCTACGGGGCTCTCGCTATCTCTCTCTCTCACTCCCTCTCTTTCGTCTTTCGGTGAACACTCGGTGGTGTGGTGCTGTTATACTGCTCCCTACCCCTTTCCGCCATTAGCGCCGGCCGGTGAGCCCAGCCGCGCGATCCGCGATGTGCAATTTGGAAATTAACTGATGCGTGTAACGCGATAAGTTTCGTGTTACCGAGAGAGAGAGAGAGAGAGAGAGAGTGGAAGAATGAGAGAACGAGGGAACAGTGTGTGTATGTGTGTGTAGCAGCAGCAACGTGGACTTGAAATTATTAGAAGCTTCTTACGTTTCCAGTGGATCGTAACGCTGTGGAACGGAGAGTATGGCTATATAGTGTATGTATGTGGGTACAATGTCGACCCTGTATACGTATATATATATATATATATATATATATATATATATATATATATCTCCTACCGCGCACATTATTATCGCGTTTATTGAATTTCTCTCCGGAGCTCCCTCCAGCGTTCGAGCAAGAGAGAGAGAGAGCGTGCATTGTTAGTGTAGCCAGTACTATATGATTATGCCTGTGTAATTTAGGGCATGCAAAGGAGAGTTTTGACGCTATAGGGACTTTTCGATTGAAAAGTTCATTTGGAATTTTCTCGATCAATTAGGCGTCGATCAGAGAGAGACAGGGAGGGTAGATATCGTGGTAATGTGTGCACGATTGTCGATAATATATGTGTGTGTAAGGGGGAAAGGGAGTATAGTAGATGCGTATGTTGTATATATATATACGTAACGGGATGTACGCGTGTATTATAGTTATGCATTATAATGATCTCTCGTGGCGAACTTTGGTGCGTGTGATTAGATATGCAAACTAGGATGGCTGTGTATCTCATTAGATTCGAAAGCGGTGTTATATACGCGTATGTGTGTATAATATATATATAGAGGTTCGTGAGGGAACACAATGTATTATATGAAATTTATCGGTATATAAAGGATACGATTGTATGGTTGCGGTCTCTTGATTTGTCGTGTTATATCGGTCTGAGATACGCACGGGTTGGGATTGTTATTTTAAATCGGTTAAAAATTAAGTTAAAATTAATTGTATTCAATGGAATAAAAAATTCATCGAGGTACAATAGAATTAAATTTAAGAAAGATATATTTAATTTCATTTCATTGTATCTCGATGAAAGTTGGATTCCACTAAGCAGATTCAATTTAATGTAATTTGTATCAGTGCCATTAACTATTAACGTATTTCTCTACTATAAATGAACATTTATTTGTGTAGTAGCAAAAAAACTTCAGCAAACCTATTCTCCGCACATACATCTTTCAAATCCACAAACCCCAAACCCAAATCCTACAATCACCAACCCTTATACAACAACAAGCCCCTCAATCCATCCAAAATCCGATTAATTTTTCCTCCTTCCTCCTCCCTGCTTCCCTCGACTTCCTTTTCCACCTTACCCTAACGCGCGCGCACAACCAGAGAACGTCGTCGTCGGGGTCCACTCGAGCGACGCATAATTGCGCGAGCTGTGAACCGCAGTCAGGAGAGAGAGAGAGAGAGAGGCTAACGCGCTTTACCGAGTCGTTGGGACAGGCTAGATTGCCGCACGCGCGCGCGCGCGCGCGAAGTTAGCTAGTTAACTCTCTCACGCGGGCGGGTTGGGCGCGAAACAACGCGCGCCAAGTTAACGCGCGAGAAGTTGTTGCAGCCGGTTGCGCGCCAACGACGACGACGACGACGACTTTCCTACTGTTATACGTGTCTGGTCGAGCCTAACTATTTCATTGTTTCATAATTGACGCATTTGCTGCTGCTGCTGATGCTAGAAACGATGCGAAGGAGGGATGCTTTTTCTTGTAATCGTCATCGTGTCGACGACGTATATTTATATGCGGTTGAAGATAGCAGATGGCATGGTTCTGAGGGGTTATTATTATTTTACGATTGGTTGGTAAGGGGGATGGATTTATGGTGAAATTACTGTGTGGGTCGTAGTTGCGAGAGGGTATATATCGTATATAGTAGCGGCTGATTGATAATGGATGAATATAAAAGTATATACGCGGCGACCGTCGCGTGACTTTGTCTCGTCGTCGACGTGGATATGTGTATAATTATACTCTAACGATTTATGAATTTATTAGTCATTAGAAAATGTGCATTTTTTTTTCTTTCAACGTGCCCGTATAGTGTAAGTATATATATGAAAGAAGTATTGCTGTATATATAGCATTAATTGCGGTAACCGCGTGGATCTCGTAAACGATATACATATACATATGGAACTATTTTTAACCGTGATTCGAGCTTTCGAATTAAAATGATTGCCTCATTAACTCGTTTCCTCGCTCGTATATATTCGTATATCCAACGGTAAAGTATTTCCTTTTTTTTTTGTATTTTACACTCACCATTTCATAAAATCAAAGTGCTGCTCTTTAATTTCATACGGAACAATTATCCACGATATTTATTTTTTAATTACCCGACCGCGCGCGTATATTTTCCTTTCCTGGAACTGCCTCTTATATTCGTTATTCATTAGAGTGTACACACGTTTACAACGCGATCGTTTCAGGAGAAAAAAAAATCTATATGTATATAATACACGGTTCTATCGTATCGCGGTAACGTATATACATAGTATACTACGTACCACAGACGTTGAAACTCGAGTATACATATAAATCATGAAGATTTTACGTGAAACCTTATACACCACAGCTATGTATATGCTCAATAGCTTCTTTGTATGCAGACGCTCTCTCGACGATGATGAATCTCTTGCGAACCAGAGAGAGAGAGAGAGAGAGAAAAAAAAATAATATCGGCAAGCATCTGGCAGATAAACCATGCTGCTGTACTATATACCCCGAGTGAAATCCAATGCCAATCAAGTGTCTATATGTACAATCTCTCTCTCCGCCCTCCTTATCACTGAAATAGACGTACACGCCCAAAAAGCCACGTATATATATATATAAATATATATATTGACAACGTCTCTCGAGATAGACCCGATCGTCTAGCAATCGCGGTAATGCGTGATTAATAACGAACAGGATGCAAGAAGCTCATCTCGATCTCTCTATTGCCGCGCGTGTATATTGCAATTTTGTTTCGAGAGATGGAAGGATGGAAGGACAGTTGGTAATTATATTTTAGATGCGGATTGGAATTCGGAATTCACGCGCTGTATGGCGATCGGGTTGAGTGGGTTTGTCTTGGATGAGATTTGGCAATATAGATGTGATGGGGAAGTGGTACCGATCGACGTCGTGTAATAATCGAGTTTGGAATTGAGTAATTTCACGGGATTTGGTGATGTATATACGATTGTATTGTAATATGGGAATGTGATTGTTATGGTGGACAGATGGCTTTTTGAATGAGAGATAAATTTATCGATTCTGGTATGTATTCACTTTGTAATGCGTATACGTAAAATTTCGTATTTTCCGCGTATTGATGAGTCTTTATGCATCGAAAAAAACTAGTTTTACGTATATATATATATACACGATTCATGTAATCATACATCTACCAGCTCAAAATATTTTGAAAGAACCCCGAGCACCGGTTACCACGAATTAGACCAAAAAAAAACTTCTTTCTAAAAATACAGCCAAAAAAAAAACTGAACAGAATGAAAGATAGAGAGAGAGAGAGCACACACTCATCGCGCGACACATCGACGTGCACTTTGACACACGCACGGCAACAGCTATTTAAAGAAGAGGAGTCGAACCAAACGAAATTAAAGCAGTCGAGTGTTTTCTCGTCTCACTCGCGGGTTTTCGAAAAATCGACGTGTGTATATATATATATATATATACATGTATGTATGTATTTCAGCGGCAGTGAGCAGCGGCGTATATATACGCGCGCTCTTGCGTAAATCGAACGACAACATTTTCAATATCATCACTCGACGCTTCGGTAATCAGTTATCATTCGCGTGGGCGGCCTCTACTGCTACCGCTACTGGTGTTCCTATATACCCGCCTGTCAACCGTCCACCCGCGAGCGAAATGTCAACCACGCGAGCGCCGAGTGATTTCACTGCTGCGCCGCACGCGCGCGCGTCGTTTGCTCTCTCACTCACTCATTCGTTGTATGTATATATATATATATGCGTGCGTGCGAGACTCGAGTGTGTATATGTATGGGTTGTACTCGCGCGCGTCCGCAGGGAAATACGTATGTATGCGCGCTGACTTTACGCGTATGTACTTGAAAAATAACGAATTTATCGCTCGTTATTTTACTCCAATTTGCCGTGTCATCTTCGCGCGGTTGTTAATTGTTTTGCTTTTTTTTTGCGCGCGCGCGCGACTGGTGAAGTTTTTTTTTTGCGATTGAGAGAGAGATGCGTGTGAGGGAGTATTTTAAGCGATAGATTTTTTCGTTTGACGCTGTAAATAAAGCGACGAGTAAAGTGCGACGACTTATAAATGTTGTCACTACCGGACAGGCGCGAGAGTGAGAAGTTGCGGTCAGTGGTTAAGTTTAAGATGCAGGGAGGAAAGTTTCTGAATGTCATTAGGTTGAGAATTTTGAGAAAGTGTTTTTTTGGTTATTTTAATATTTAATTTTGAATTTTTCAATGACCTTCAAATGTATTTAAAATAACTTTGCTTTACTCACTAGACGATAAAGAAAAAAGAATGTCCAATCCAGAATTTCGCCGATTTTTTTAAAAAGCTACCTTATCAGAGCTTAAAAAGAACTGAACTTAAAATTTTCAAACCATTAGTAACTTCAACGACATTTAAGCAATATCTTGACCTGGATTATTAACTTTGCACACAGAATAACCACCTCCTATTGTTTATAGAACTTCTAGTCTGTTACCTGTGTAAATCAATTACCGAATAAATAATTAAACCGTGAAATAAGTCAGCAAACATGTATAATAATGCCCCGTTACGATGGTAATTCTCTATACATACCCAGTGTATATATCTTTATTTTTTAATAAATATATATAACAATGGCATCGAGCTACAACATATCACGAAATGAAATTTGCTTTATAACTATCATGAAACGAAAATTGAATTTTAAACTATTCATCATTGATCAGAATTAATTTTACCAGCTGATCAAATAACGAGTTTTCATAAATTGTTTATTCACTGCTCTCCTCGAAATTTCGCATCGCAAACGTTATAACCAAACGACACGATGTCTCTCCCACATACACTGTCTGTCTTCCCCTTTCCGCTCTTTCTCTTTCTCCCCACAGAATAAAAAAGAAACTTGGCAATTCTTCAGGTATGCGTCTCTCCCTCTCTGTCTCGCGCGATGACAAAAACAAGAAACTCCCTCTCTCTTGCAAATGCGATTCCTTCATTCTCTTTGTTTACCTCAGCTCTATACTGCGACGCAGACGACGGGAAACGAGAGAGAGAGAGAGAGACTTTCCACGACAATTTCCATCGGCGACCCCGTCATCCCTGACTCGGCGAAAATTCAGGCGTGAAACGAGAAAAGTGCGAAAGTAGCATCGAAAGCTCGCGCGCCCTCGCTTCCTACCCTCATACCCCCGAATCTCTTCACCTGCTCAGGTCGCTTGGTAAGAGGAGAGAGAGGAGAAAAAAGCGGCGGCGGTCGCGAGTCCTCGTTAAAACTTTTTCGAGGAACAATTTTCCAACGCGCGCGCGACCGACGCGCACTTGCTCTCGAGTGCAGTACTTTTTTGTTCGGTCCTCTCTCTTTCTCCCACTCTCTCTCTCTCTCGTTCTTGCTTATCAAGCCCGTAATTTACGAGTCGTTTGCAAAAGAAGTCCCATGGAATTACACGCGCCGCGCGCGCGTTGTTGTTTCTCGTATAATACAGAGTTTTCGTCGTGGTCAGTATATATCTATAAACCTTAAAAAGAAAAAAACATATCCGCGTACATATATATATATATTTTGAGAATTGATCGTTGAGTCGTTTATTGCTCTTGCTACCAGCACCTCTATACCTTGATTAAAGTAATCAATTATTTCGATTAACAGACGTTTGCGCGCGCTCGTGCGTGCGCAGGGCACCGGCTAGAATAATCAATTGTTGCTGCGTTGCTTCGGCAAATGTTTATTTTAGTTATAAGCGGAGTATATATAGAGGAGGAGAGAGAGAGGGGAAACCGCTCGAGCGCGCACGCGCGTGTTACGATTATTGAAATGGCTATAGCGATATATATACACCGCGGCGATATTAGTGTACCTTGCTGAATTGCCGATGGAACGCCGCGGTGAGTGGATTAAAAAAGCAGGGGGAGCGGATATTTTTCGAGTAATAAAAATTAATAAATAGCATGGTTGGAGTGAATAATTTTATTTAATCGTAGTGTGAGGTGGTTGTACGAAGGCGCGACGTTGAAATAAAATAAAAGAGAAAGTTTTTAATTTTTATTCATGGACGATGGAGAGAGAAAGAAAGAGGATGGGAGGAGAGAAGAAAGAATGCGCAAGTTGAGACGCGGCGCGGCGTACAAAAGAAAAATTCATTACAAGGCCGCAATTAGAAATCCTTGGGTCAAACTTTTATAAAATTTAAACATTCAAGTTTTCAGTTTATTCAAAAGTTTCGCCGACGCCCGCCCGCCCGCCCGCGCACCTTTAATATATCAATACGGCTTCAAGTTTGCCAACATAAATCTGCAGCTGAATGAATTGTTTTCTTAAAGAGCGAAAGGGAGAGAGAGAGCCGCTTGTTTTATCCACTTTTATGATTTAAATTTTCAACCGTTTAGTTTTTAAGCTTTCTCGGTTATACCGTACCGGTACTCGCTAATTGACACAATTGCTTGATTTAATATATATATTTCTGTTAATTTATTTACCTTTATAATTAATATAATACTCTATTGATTGGCTGACGTTTTAATAAAATATATATGATAATTAAAATCATTAAATGCCAATGGATTTTTAATCTTCTACATAATTATCGAATTATTTTTTTTATAAATAACAGTCCAAGGCTATTTATGTATATTCTATTTCAAGATAAAGAACAAATAAATACAAAAGCTCTTACTTATTCTTCTTTATAACTTTCAAGTTCTTATAGTTGACAGACTGTACCTATAAGATAATGTTAGATGACCTAACACACATCTCACCTACTTTAATCAAAATCTATACATTTCCATATGAAACCATTGCCTCGTTCTCTCTCCCCGAAACCGTCATCGTAAAGATTCACCCTAACCTCACTCTCTCTCAACTTATACATCAAAAATATTTCTCCAACCCTACTTTCCTCCCACTATCCCACAACCCAACCACTACACTTAACCGCACACTTTTCTCTCACCCACATATCCCTCTTGTAAACGTTGAATTAGCAACTTTATCGGCTATACACTACATTCACACATACTCCCTCTCTCTCTCTATCACATCGGTACGTCCTCGCAAAGTCTCGACGACGACGTTGACGCCAAAGCAGCAGCAGTAGTAGTGGCATACCGCGTGCTCACTGTGTCCCACGGGACAAAGCGAGAGCTCCGGACGCCATCAAAATGTAAATCTGCTGGGCGCGCGCGCGCGTATAGCGTTCGGTTTCTCGATTAAACGAAAACGAGAGAGTGAGGCGCCCCCGTAGCTAGCGTCATCGATGACGCGCGAGCGAGCGCGTCTTTGCGCTTCGATGCTGGCAATCTCGTGTATATATATATATATATATATATAGAGAGAGAGAGAGATGGTAAGAGGAGGGAGGGTATATATAGTAGTGCAGGTCTTTTGGGAGTGAATGAGGACACTAGCTTGGCGTAGGGTGGCAAAGGGAATAGTGTGAAATCTAGAGGATAGGAAAAAAAAGATCGGGCGAAAGGGCAAGGAAGGGACGTTGATGAGGTTTGTTATGGTGGTGTGTATTTTCAAAAGGTATTTTCTAAAAATTACAATATTCTTTTTAGAGGGTGAACTTTCTTTATATATACATCGACTAGTGTATTTTTATTTCGACGGAATCTCTCCTCGCTCGCGAATGAATAATAAATTTGTCAAAAGCAGATTGTACGGTTCTCATTTTGAATTTAAAAAAACATGTTTACGCAAACGTTTCTTACCAGCCGCAGTGCCAGAAATATATATACACGTAAATGACATTTTATATATCTCAACCGAGAAATTGTCTATTACGTTGAACGTACACATTAATTTTCCTACAGCCACGTGTACACCGATCCACTTATACTTTAAAAATTTACTTTTTCACACAGACATACACACACACACAGCATAATTCATTCGCTTACCTTTCTTTACCTAGTATATATACTAGGACTTTTTATACCACGTCAACGCGATCGGATTTGCCCAGAAACTTTTCAAATTTAACTGTTACCGTGAAATCCTCTCTTATACAATATACACTCGTATAATATATATTAAAGTATCTTTTCCTTACCCCTAAAAAAAACTTTCTCGAATACATTGAAGCCTTCCTACATACACACCTATATAGACAGAATACATTGAGACCAATAAATAAGAGTGGATTAACCTTGTCGATTAACGTTCAGAGAGCTGTTGCACGCGCACTTCGCTGGGGAGGCCACTTAGTTCTACTCTCTCTCTCTCTCTCTCTCTCTCTCACTCGTTCGCGAGCACTCGAGACCTCTCGAAAATGTCTTAACCGCGGCGCGCGTGGTACGAGCTCGCGTATATAACGATTTCGCGCGAGTTGTGTATAGAGTGAGATATATAGTTCCGACAATGCGCGGAACTACGACGACGGGGCGCCTTTACAAATGGCGCGTCGTCGACGTTGTCGTCGTCGTCTTTGCTCGCGTGTACTTGTATATATATATATATATATATATAGAACGTTTTTATTTTTCATTTCGCTATACGCGGCCACTCGACACTTTTTTTTCTCTTCTTTTGGTGGCGTTCTCTCTCCTTTATGTGTGGCGGTGTTGTAGCGATACTTGCGCGCTTCTCTTCCATCCTGCGGCAGCGCTTTGTAATGCTCTCTCATTGCACGCTCTTTGTCATTTTTCGGTTGACGGGAAGAGACGCGGGAGGAGAAACTGTGTTAAGGGATTTTCGGTTGTGTTTTTTTGCCGTTGTTGTTGTTTCTTTTTTAGTATAGTTGCGCGATTTTCGTTTTTTTGAGTGGCCCCGAATTTGGGTTACAGTGAACCCGCAATGTGTTTTGCTCTGTGTGAGCAATAGAATTGGAACGTGTAAATGGGTTACGCGTACGCGTGGCTGTTTGTAAACCTGAATGCAGAAAAAGCTTGATTATCTTTTAATGGATGGTTTTAAATAGTTTTTTTTGGTCGTTCCGAAACGGTACGTTTTAGGTAATGTAAATTTCGGTGCACCATTGGTGAAGCGAAAGAAGAAAAAAACATCGATTAATTACTCGTAGCATTTTAATGGAGTTTTACAAGTTCACCCTGCTCTTTTCAATCTTCCAATTCACTTATTCTAAATATATTTCGACTATACTACAAACATTATCATTTATTCTACCACTATGTGTATATCTAATGATAATCGAAATACACGCTCGCATAACCACCCTTAACCAACAACTCATTACATACTATATATATATATCCCTCCTCCCCACACCCTCATAATCCATTCCGTCGATCTACCCCGCAAACATCTAAAAATATATATTATTCCAGCATTACCGGCGTCTATAAGCCAAACAAACATAACAAAACATACAAAAGAAAAGCCAACTCGTATACATCACACTCTCGTCTCTAACATGTAACTAGACATGTTATATGGAATAATAAGCCAACTTTGTCCCTCTCTCCTCGGAACCTCTCCATCTTCCTATCAATCCGTGTTTACATTACTTCCACCACTCACTACAGGCTGGATCTACAGGACCCGAGCGCGCATTTCTCTCTCTCACTCCGCGCTTCAATAAAGTCTTAATCAAAATGCCGATGTAGAAGGGTCATCTCACTCCTGCTACTACTACTACTACTACTACTACTACTGCGCTCTTTTCCTACAATCAATAACAATACTCTCGAGGATCCCACTACTCACCTATATACGTATATAGACAGTAAGAAAATATTGACGATATAGCTTGCGGTAAGTTAAAAAAAAAAGTGATTAACTTCCGGACATTAGTGTTATGGCTAAACTTCGATCCAACTGTATATACATATAGCAGTGGTATAGTATATATATATATATATACATAGAGAGTTTGCTTGGGGGCTCGCGCGTGCAGCAACTCTTTCGTTCTACTTTCAGAATTTTCGCCATTATTCGCGGAAAAAGCATTATATTCCTTCGCCTCGCGTTCTATATATAGTCATGTCGTGCTTGCCGCTTCTCTCTCTCTCTCGCGCGCACACAGACACATAAAGACTGCCGGCGGCGTCGCCGGCGTGTTGGCCCTTTCCCGGTATACTTAGCAGTCTCGCGTCGTCAAGAGCTTCAAGCGCTCATCGCTTTGTTGCCCCATAAAAGTCCAGAACGAACGCCTCTCTCTCTCTCTCTCTCCTACAACGTCCCCCGGAAAAGACATTCAATTCCGGCCCGATACAAAGTGTATTACGCGGGTGGTAGGGAGCGAGAGAGAGAGAGAGAGAGAGAAAAGTTGCCAGAGAGCGCCATTGAGAGGCAGCCGGCGTCTGTCTGTGTGCCCCCTTTTGTCGGGGATGATCGAGGAGAGACGCGAGAGCGAGGAGCTCTTCCTCTCTTCGTCCGTTCCCTTGGGAGAATCCCCAAGAGTCTGGACAGTACGCGCGCCGGCGCGCTAACAATTGAGCAATCTCGCGATTGGAGATCCGGCCAGTATACGCGCGCGTGCGACCCTTTAAGCTCGGTAGGCGGCGGCTGCTGCTGTTTACCTTCCTTCACTTTTCCTCGGCTTAAATCTCGGGAGGATTGGGCCTCCCTCTCTCGCTCTCCGCTTGCTCAGACTTTTTAGCGGGCTTTTGCTCTCTGTTTTGCGTTCGTGAGTAGTTGTATATGTGTGTATGTGTGTGTGTGTGGAGATTCTATATGGAGGGGCTTTTCGACGGAGGGGGTGATTTGTGGGTGGATTTCGGAGGTGCCGGACGGAGAGTCGTGGAACGAGTCGGTGTATACGGGATCGAGCTGATTTATGAGTTGAAAGCGGGTGTTTCGTGTCAAAACTTTGTCCTGGATATCGTGATTCTTTAATCTTTTCTGGATTGGTTAGAAGTTAACTTTGATACGTATAAATGAATGTTTTAGATGGTTTGGTAGAAATTGTTATTGAAATGGGTTGTTTTTTTCAATTCTTCTGATAAAAAAGACATTTTTATAATCTGTAGGGAGAAAATTAAAAGAAAAGTAGCGTGTAACGAATTCAGTAAATTTATATATATATATATTTTTTTAAGATGATATTGTATGCTCTAATAACATTATCTTTAGAGTCGCTTATTCATGCATAACCTACAATGAACGTAGGATCCATGCATAATAGTATTTATTCATTTCGGTTATTGATAATGGCAAAAATTATAATAATTTTGAATATTTTTATAAATTTCTGTCACACACTACGCGGACGCTGGTGGATTCAGTTTCATCTACAACACGTTGCCCTTTAAAAATTTTTCGTATACTGATGGTTTATCTCGCCATTTCTTTTGAAATATCTGAAAGTTCACTCCATCCAGCAATGATATGAATGGATTTTTTCAACCTAACTCACACACATACAATTACAAAAAAAAACAGTCGCCAATAATTTCTTAACTTATTGTGCCCAACAATTCTATCTCGTTTACAATAATTTAACGTTCAATTCCTTATCACACTTCACCACTCAAACCTTTAATTCCACCCTCCCCATTGAACTTCCAAAATCGTTTAAAACAGTACCGATTTTGTTATGAAAATTTCATTTTTCCCTGTCATCCCAGACCATTAGCTCCATACTCGAAAAGAATTTCCCCGCTCACAACAGCTATTACCCATCTCTCTTTCTCTCTCTCTCTCTCTCTCTCTCTCTTTATGAACTCAAAACTCGACATATTCAAGATGCTTTTACTTTCAACTTGGTAATTTTCAAGCCCAAATACTCGCCTGGAATTTTAATTCAAGTTCGAAACTTCCCCCTCTCCTCCTACCCCATCGCCACCATTGTCGGAATAATTCCGTAATAGGTGTGAATTCTATAAGTCAAGCGGCCCTTTGAAATAAGAAGCGGCGTAGCAGCAGCAGCAGCAGCAGCGAGCGAGCGAAAGTTGTAAATTACGCCATTCAAGTGTCATAAAGTTTAACACGCGCGCGAAGACAAGAGAGCTTCAACGTTCGTTCGCTCGCTCGCATAGCGCCGCGTCGAGGAGAAGAGAGCTGCTAGCTCGCCAGGAGAAGTAGTAGTATATAGGTGGGATGGAAAGGTAAAACAAATTGGCCGTAATTCTCGAGCGAGTTATCGCCTTCCGCGCGTTCGTTCGCGAATGTATTGTAAATTTTCCACAGGCGTCGTCGTCGTCGTCGTCGTCACATGCGACAAAACATCTGAGCGCATCGCAAGTGTATATATATATATATATATATATATAGTCTCTCGTAATATCCATCACGATCCAACCTACGACGACGACGCGTAGATTAAGCCGTTTTTTGCGTTCATCGCGGATTCCAGAGCGTGCAACCGCGTACCGTACAAAATACACACGTACACACATTTTAGCCTTGAAAATATATTCCGTAGTGCTACGTTTTTTTTCTCTTTCTCTCTCTCTCGTTCTCTCTGGCTACTTGTTGAAGTAGACGCTTGTACCTCTGGATAAAAAAAAAGGAAGAAAAAGAAGAACGTCGCCCGCCACGAAAGTTAATTCATCGCGCGACTGCTGCTACTGCTCTGCAAAATACGCAGTTTTCCCTCTCTCTCTCTCTCTACTATACCACTACTCCTCGAATTTCTCGTTCTCCACTGCTGCTGCTGCTGCTGCTGCTGCTGCTGCTGCTGCTACTCGCGGTAATTTACTCGGCCAGAAGAGGGAAAGAGAGAGAGATCGCTGACATTTTAATTTCTGAAGCTTTTTAAATTCCGCGCGCACGAGAGGCGAGAGGAAATTTCGTTTTCTTAAGCGATTAAAGCGTTCGAAAAGTCCGCATCTGGGAGTGAGAGAGAGTGGGGGTAAATCGCGTTTGGCTAGTTCAAACACGTTTTAAGAGATGAAGTGATTATAAGACCACGGCGAGTACTCTCTCTCTCTCGCTTACTTACCATTCAATTTGCTCGCAGTAAAAATAAAAAGTAGTAGTAGTAGTAGAGGAAGAATTCACTTACCCCCCCGCTATAGTGTAAACTAGAAATAGAATACAATATTGAAGTGAGGACGCGTGTATAGTTTGATATTTTTATGATTTTTTATCTGGATGCTTTTTCTACCTGTATGTATTATATCTATATATCACGCAATGATAAATCGTCGTGGCGAGCAAATGTTTGTCCGATATTGAAATGGACACGTCACGCGCGAGTGGAATATATATACATACCGGGGAAAAAATGAGTGCTAGCTAGCGTGCGTGTATGTATACAGTGCCAGTCGGCTTTATTTAATTAAAAAAAAAAAGAAATCTCTCGTTTATTTTTCACTGACTGCGTTCACTCTTTTTTTTTTTTGTTGTTGTCATCCATAGCTCCGAACCGAATACGTATGTATAAGCAATGTATACATATATATATATGTGGCTGGGTTAAAAGTGTATCGTAGGAGTACCGTGATTCCTTGATGTGTATGTACTTATAGGACGAGAACGAAGCTGTTCTGTGTATGTACTTACGTTGTCTGGCTGCTATACGCGAGGAGGAGGAAGGAAGGAAATAACGATACAGAGAGGTCAATATTATACGTAGGTACAAAGTGAGTCCCGACTATTGTCTCTCGGTGCGTAAGGGTTTCTTGCTGTACCATCTCTCTCACTCTCCTTGCCCTCTTCGCTATCTCTACCTCTCGCAGCAAAGTTTAGGGACTTAAATACTTCACGTTTCACTTAAGCTCCTCGCTTCGGGCTCCAACAAACTTCTCTTTACAATCTCAGTCGCCAAAAGCTTTCTTCTTCCTTGTAAAGCTCACTTTCTTTCTCTCTCTCTCTCTCTCTCTCTCTCTCTCTCTCGCGTGTTCTGCTGTCTCTCTTCGTCTCTTTGAACGGCAGCCTTAACTTTTTTAACGAATCCTTCTCGCGACGTTTTCCCCGCTGTCATCCCATTTTCCACTTTCTGCCCGGCCAGCTAAAATTACGGGTCTCTCCTTCATGGCCAAGTCTTCTCTCTCTTGGTTCTCCTACACCGGTCCTGTAATAATTGTACTAATTTATTTTGCACCCTTGATTAATTTGGCCTCTTGTATTGTTTCGGAGTTTAAAATTCTTTTAATGAGAAGGAAGGAGAGACGAGGGGACAAGAGAGAGGTATATTTTTCTTTACGGTTTCCGTAATAAGGAAAAGAAGCTTATGTTCTTGAAATGTGCAAGAGAAGGGAGCAAGGGAGAGAGAGAGAGGACGTGCATTACTTTCAATGATGTCAGCGGTAAAACAAGCAGATGATGGTAATTTTTACTTTAGGGTACTTTGCTTTAAGAATATTTTTTTCCATTTTCATTAAAAATGGTGATGTTTATGAATTGATTAATATATAACAACGGGTGTATGTGAAATGATGATGGACTAAGAGGTAAAGCATGTCGAAATTTTAGTTACTCGTCAATTGTACAAGGGGGCCAAATTATCGGTACACATTGTCATGTTAAATAAATAAGTTTACTTAGAATGTCTTAATTAATTGCAATCATTTATTTATTCACTTCAATTAAACTATTTATATAATTAGGACAATTACATGTCCGTTTGAAAATAAAAATAACAGCTAAAAGAATATGTTAACGATAGATTTTTTATACGTTTACAGCTATAATATTCTAGTCAGTCCTCTAATTAAAAATCCATGATAAGACTGAAAATATGATACAAAACTTCGTATTTTAATTTAAACTGTTTTAAATTTAAAAGTCAACATCAAAATACCATTCATTAACCCCTAAAACACGTGTAAACCAAAAAAATCTCACGTTTCCAAAACAAAAGAAAACATACTTCTCAAACTCTTGTCCAAACCCTCACGCTAATCCTTTCCCAATCCCCGAGATTTCCCTGCCACCTCGACCTTTATCAATACACCCATATATGCCTCTCACAAATGTACGCATCATCTCTCGCTCGAAACCTCCTTGTTACATTAACGAGCGTGAAAAGCACACTGATATCAAACAGCCACCACCAACGCAGAGAGAGAGAACCATGATCAGTCAGTCGCGTCCATCCGCATACGTTCGCGTCAAACGCGCCTGCTAAACACTCTCTCTCTCTCTCTCTGCAATCCGCAGCATATAACGCGGTATATAGCAATAGCAAAGCCATTTCGATCGAAATACTCCCATATATGTAGCAAGACCTATACGTATGTATATGTATATCTATATCTATATAAACCAACTGGTGGTTCAGTCAAAGGTACGCAGGCAGAGGCTCGCGCATTATTCTAATTGAATGTCGCCGTCGGATGGCTCGCATGAAGAATGAACGGTGTGCGCCCTTTCAGAGAAGCTAAAAGTAATAATCGATCCTCTTATCCGCTCAGCAGACACATATATATATACACACATTATACACGTACATGTATACACGTACAAGCGACCGAAAACGGTAATCCATCAATACGTCCGAGGATATCGCGTTCTCTCTCTCTCTCTCTGGTTCCCTTCGTCCGACGCTAATCAGTAATTAGTCAATTAGCTCGCGCAATTTTGCTAATAACGAGGGCCGCTGCTACTGCTGGCCACCTGCGCGTGTCGTGTATATATACACATACATATATACATACGTGCACTCGTCGCCTACTACTACTACTACTACCACCACTGCTGCTGCTTCAATTATACACCTCTCCGATCGTCGCGCTCATTCCATAGTAATTACCATTGTGTATCGGCAAACTTGCCATCACCTTTCGCGTACGCGTGTATAGAGGAGGGAGTAGGAGGCGCGACGTATGCTGCGTGGCGCTTGTTGTAACGCTATATCCGCGCACGCGAGTTGTCGACAGCACGATGGTGTTGGACGTTGTTGTGCGTGTATATACGCGCCGGCGGTCTCTCTCTGTAATGCGTTAGGTTTGTAATTGGCGGCGCGCGGGATGAGGCTATAGTGGGTGGAAACAGAGGTGGACTCTATATACTATATGCGAACGGTCTCGCGTTGCTGATAAACACTCGTGATTCCGTGATCGTTGCGGGTGATTGGGAGGGAAAATGCGGGATGATGTACGTTGGTATATAAGTGATGGGTGGGAAGGATAGTTGAGGATTTTGGGTGATAAAAATTATTTTAATTATACAAACTTATTGTTAGATCTGAAATAATATTAATTGTTCTAGGTTTAAAAAATAAAAAAAAATTCTATCGTATTTATAAATGATATAGGAGTCATGTGACTATAGCTACGCATGCAAATTCCACGAACTTTGCAAAAATATGTATATGGAAAATTTTCCAGTTCCGCGGTTCAGCGGATATTTTTCCCGTATATTAAATTTCACACTGGCCGAAAAATTTTTTCATGATGAAAATAATTTTGAACGGCCATGTATTTATATATACGTCTACTACTTTTTCTATCGTATATTACATTGCTTTCTCAGCTGAATTTGCCAACTCTGCTGATAATTATTTTTCCGTCACATCAGGAGAAATTTAAGACACTCTATACATCTAATATTCACAATAATCTTGTACTCGAAAATTCATGACGACTCCTAACATTTTACCCCCTCGCACAACGCGTCACCCTACTGTTAAACTAGGCCGGCGCTCCCTGAAAAACCATCCGGTCTCTCTTACCACCCGATCATCACCACACACTGACGCTGCTCGAAATTTAATCCAACCCCGGCGCCGGCGGCGGTAACGTCGACAAGCCATAATGGATTCTATTCTCTCTCTCTCTCTCTCTCTCTCTCTCTCTCTCTCTCTCCCACGCACATAATCTCCCGCGCATCGACGTGGAATTTCGAACCCCGCGACTCCTTCCGCCCGATTACTACTGTCCCCTTCTCGCTCGGGATAAAAACTACCGTCTATACATATATATGTGTGTATATGTGAATGGATCGATGACGCGTGCTACAAGGGGGTCGCGTCACGTCGCGTGCATTTTTTATCGGCCGCTTCCAAGTATATATACAATAGTAGTCGCGTGTTGCTATATATACGTACATAGATATACGTACGTGGTGTAGTATGCGCGCTTTGCACCTATCTTGCTATATACCAATTCACTTCGCTTCTGGGTTTTCGTAGAACCGATGAATCGCCTTTGTAATCTACATAAGCATAGTAGTAGTAGTAGTAACACCCTTTTAAAAGCGTATATATGTATAGGGAAAGTTGCGGATTTTTCATAATTCAAATAGCGGCGCGGATTTACACAGGCAGGCAAAGCTTAAGAAGCTTTTAGCGAGTGCTGGTAATGATGGATAGAACACGAAGAGAAAAGAGCGCACGGTAATGGGCCGATGGGGAGAGGGGGGGAGAGGATGAGTTTTATTTCTGGATTTAACGCGAGAAGAGTGAAAAATGAAGCGAAGCTTTTCGCGCTCGCGTATGTGTGTGTGTAAAGGGAAATATTTTTCGAAGTATTTTAAAAATTCGTTGCGAATATAGTTAGCGAGAGGCTGCGGGGTTTTTTCGGCACTGATGTAGGAGGGGGAAGGAGAATTTTATGGGAAAATTCTCGGGATTCTTGAAAAATTGTTTGGCAGTAGAGTATTATATATAAAATATAGATAGAGAGAGGTGGAGGAGGGAGGAAGGGGAAGGAACGACGTTGATTTTGGTAAAAAAAAAAAGGAAATATTGTTCGGAGAAGGCATTAGAAAAAAGCATAGTTTTATAAGTTTTATATATTTTTCATAGTTATGATGGAGCATTGTACGGAAGTATGCCAAAAATTTCACATATATAGTCGAAATTGAAAAGGCAATGATGTAGTAAATTTTTTGTTCGATAGAATGAATTTTATTATATTTTCCATAGCGTGTCACTACTAAATTGTCCTAACATTTCGAACTGCTATATTAATAACGTAAAAGACCAATCTGTCCAATTTTGATGCGTTCCCATTTTTGTATAGGTACGAAAAATCAATCAGTAAATGACAACCTTTTTTTTTTTATTATACCAACGCCATTTCAAATCATTCGCGTATACGCGTAAATCTATATTTTTCACGATACCTATAGATTACATCAAAAAGTTGAGAGAGAGCTACCAATCAAACTTAAACATTCTCCCATCTACCTGAAAATATTTAAAACTATAACAAAAATTCCTACGAACGCTGTATAAACACAATACACCTATCGATCGAACATACATACCACAACAAATCAAAATTCCCATATGCTCATCTTCAAATTTCACCCCTATTACTACCGAGAGGGGAGGGGGGAGAACATATCCGCCCTTTCGGCCTCCTCATCCATCTCTGTGCCTATTACAATTAATCGAGCTTATTACAGAATAATAGTAACGCATCCGAGAGAGAGCCGCGAGTTTCCACTTCCGTACCCACGTAGTATCCCTCTTCCATCCCTTGTACGCACAATAACATACGCATATATCACATACACCTACGTATATACATACACATACACACACGTATGTGCCCAATTCAGATTCCTCCGAGCTCCCATGCATGGGCCGATTTAATTGAGCGGCCGAAACTGAAGCCGAACGGCGTCGATGAACTGGCAGCAGTCGCGCTGCAAAAATTGATAAGCTATTTTAATCCCGCGAAGAATCCGTTTAATTATCCCTCGCTCACTCGCGCGACTCTGTCTATCGGATTTTGTCCCTTTCGTGTGTGTGTATGTATGTGTGCGTATGTATATATATACATATATACACTGAGAGAAAACAAAGCTGAAAGTTTTGGGTACCTCTATGTGTGTTGGTTTTTTTTTCACTCTCCTTTTTTGCGATTGATTAACACTGATTCGATTTGACTGATGAAGCAAAGGTCGCGCGTAGTTTGTTAAAGGTATAGCGATAGAGGTATATATATAGTTGAAAATAATTGGGTTTTAGGATAGTTGAATGAAACGGGAGTTAACTAAAAAAAAAAAGAAAACGAGCGCTAATCCTAAACAAAGGTTAACTCGACGACGTGGAACTGATACAGATACAAACGTGTGTCTCTCTCCCTTTTTTTTAAATTCTATTTAAATTCGATGAAAAATACTCTCACACTCTACCATTACGGTCTCTCTTTCCCGTGACTCATCACCTGCCCACCTATATCGTCTCTAATCTCGTGTATATCTCGAGGGCGTTTATCAGCATTCGGCGACCGCTCGCGGCCCCCGCGCTCGCTCTTATCGCATTGATTTACACCTACCCTACGCGTTATACAGCACAACTCGTACACATACATACATACATATATCTATATAAACCACTTTAATCCGACGACGACGACTCTTTAGGCTTTCGTGCTGAGCATATACACACATATACACTCGTTTTCACCTCACCCCATCTGTCGTCGTCGTCGTACGACAAAAATACAGCTGCACAGCGTACAAAAGTCTCTCTCTCTCTCTCTCTCTCTCTCGCGAGCGGTTGGCGCGCACATTCGAGTCCGAGTTATTATCGCCGCAGAGAAGGAGTGTAGGCGGAGGAGGAGGAGGAGGAGGAGGACGGTAGTGGTGGTAGTGGTGGTGGTATAGTAGTGGAAGTGGAAACTAATTACGAACTGACAACGCCAGGGCGCATTGTGGAAAATGTCTTGTCAAACACTAAACTTCTCGCGCACATTCTCTCTCTCTCTCACTACTGAATGCCATTGTTCGCGTATACTTCTTCGCAAGTTGCCTAGGCGAGCGAGAGCAGCAGCAGCAGCACCGCTCTAGTGATAAGGTGCGCGGCGCAAGAAACTCGCGAGCACGCCGGCCAGCGTTTAAACTTGATATCGCGAAGCTAGCTAGCGCTCGCTCGCTCGCTCGCCCACACGGTGCCTGGGAATTAACGAGGCTTTATTGCCATGCGTGTGTAGGGGTGGGTGGTGTATGGTGTATTAAGTGGGGAGGGAGGGGTAACGGAGAAAAAGAGAGCAATGTATATGTGCGTTTTTTTGTGATGATGTGGGGATGATCGTTTGGTGATATAAGTTTTTTGGTGGTAGTATGGTTGAATGAGGGTGAGGTGGACGAGGTGGTATGTATCTTTACTGGACAGTTGTTATAGATTTTTAAATTAGATTTCCCATCATTTTAACATAATCAAGGATTTAAAACAATGTTTTCAGTCAGAAAAACAAAATATATCTGTACTATTGAGAAACTAGTGTTAATATTAGTTGAACGAAGGACACGATTCCTTGTGTCAATAATCCTGAAGTAATATGTTAAAAGTGTTATTTTATTTTACCGTAGTCATGCGGGTTGACAGTCGGTCAGGTTAGATAAGGTCAGTTCTACCACGTATATACGAAGCTATATGGATATATATCTCTTAATTAAAATAATTAGAGTATAGTGAACGAGAATAATGTCAGCAATATTATTAATTAAATTGAAATACAAACAGTAACAGGAAGTTGAGAATCCGTGAAAGTGTGCGATACAACGAATCCGTCAAATATTCAATCAAACATGACATTCGTTACGTTCGAATTAAAAATATTGGATCTCGCGTTACGTATATAAAAACAACTTTCATAAATTAAACCATCACCTCTCGTTTGTCAGTTACCTTACTCTATTCATTCTTCATATGCGCATTGTTTATTTTGCTCGCCACACTACTATTATCAATTCATTCCCATAAAAGTGTTCCTTTTTTCAGTTCCAACCAATCAAACTCTCAAATCCTTATCCACCGACCGCTCTAATCTCTCGTACACCATCTTATACAAACTAAAACTTTTCCCAAACCCTCTACCGAACCGCAAACAACACCTTCTACGATCGTTCACCTCTGACTCAGCCGATTTTTTCCAACCCTCTATATCCAGTTATTTAACAAAGTAACTCTTACTGCACACACACACATACACATATATACATATATATACTTCTACTCACTCTCGCGTGGCCAGTTGCGAAAACACAATGGCGAATTTCGGCGCGCCGCGAAATTCGCGCATAGAGCAAATTTGACGTGTACGCGCGTAGGAGAGGAGAGGGGGTGTGGAGTGTTGAATTAGGCCGTGTAAACAGCGTTAACCGGCTAGTTGAATTTCGCCGGTTGAAACAATGGCCAACACACAACACAACGTGTGCGCGCGCGCGCGCGCTCTTTGTCGAATTTGTAAATGTACATATAACGGTCACTTATATACATTAGGCCCTTGAACTCTCTCTCACTCTCTCGTGTACGTGCAAACTACAACATACGATTATATACATACATATATTGAAGGGTATAGGAGAAAGGTTATAGCTGCAGCAGCGTTTTTCACACGTGTGTATATGGAGATTGTTTACCAATAGCTTGAGAACAATTATGTATATATATACATATGTATAATTTTCAACGATTATATTGCAGATACACTTGAAGTACCTACTACCAACAACACTAGCAGCAGTAGCACCACACTAGTGATGATCGTGCAATAAACACTCTCACCGCTATATATATCCGTGGGCTATTCCCTCTCTCTCTCTCTCTTACTCACACAAGGAAATTCACACGTTTACCTGTGTACGTACGTACGTACGTGTGTGTGTGTTATCATACATTACACAGGGGTGGGGGGAGAGAGAGAGTCAGAGTAAGAGAGACGCCAAGCTCTGTGACAGAGATAAGGCGTTATCTCAAGCCGAGAGCTCTGGCTGCGCTGTGCCGCAGGATGCCAGCCGCGCCAGCCGGCCGGCCATCATCGGCGTGTAGTAGTAGTCAGACACAGGTGTCGTCGTCGTTGTCTCGCAAACAGCTAACCACCTTCTTCACCAGCCGTTCTTCCTTCTCTGCTTTGACTTCTAATACTACTACTGCTGCTATTACAACTACTACTACTACTTCATCTTCATCAACAGCAGCACTTGGTAGCAGTAGCAGCAGAAAACACCGACAACGTAGGTTCACGTGAGGTACGTTGCGTAATCGTATATATACATGTATGTGTGATTCTCGAGCTTTTAATTCGAACGCGCGAGAGAGCGAGGACAAAAGCTTTCTCTCTCTTTCTCTCTCTCTCTTGGGGCTATTATTCTCGGAGAGAAGAGAAAGAGAGAGAGTGTACGACGTTAGAAATTGGCTGGCGACCAAGCGCGAGTCCTCGTCGCGTTGAGAAGAGGCGGGGACAAAGGAGGAGTATAGTAGACGTCGCGTGAGCCCGGAAGCGCGTGGCAAAGGAAGCGCGCGGAATTTGCCTCCCTTACATTGGGACCCCCTATCCTTATACCTTATATACCTCAACCTCCTGTTCTTTTCTCGCTTCCTTTCGTGTTTTCTCCCCCTTTTTCTCTCCACTTCTTTTTTATACTCTCTAGCATGCGTATAGAGATACCCAACCGCGACACCATAACCCTTCGCCTCGCGTGTCTCGACACTACCTACGCGACTTTCTAATTAAACTCGAACTTTTAATTGACTCCTCACTCTCTCTCTCGTCCTTTTGCGAAACTCATACAGTATACCGCCGCTGCCTTGCGTTTCTTTTGATTCTCTTTCTGTATAGAGATACACACTTATGCGTATACGTATACGTTCGCGAACGCTCGTCGTATATTCTCCAGCGCGCAATAATCCATCGCCATATATACACGTATAACACTCGCGTATCTCGATCGAGATAATATAACTCGCTCGGTCGCGCTCTTCGAAGTGTATATATATACATGCAATGTGTATACGTGTATAAGTATATATATATACATTTATACGTAAGCTTTTCCATGCGACTTCTCTTATCTTGTCTTATTTTTTTCTCTCTGTCCTCTCAGCGCAGACAGACAAGGCGAGAGACCCAGATTTCGCCCGATAAAGCATCAGTCGTCGTCGTCGAGGAACAACGGTACATACCCGGCCACGCCAGTGCGAAGCAACGAGGAACAAAAATAAAGAAAGAAAAAGAACTCGGAGAGTTAATTTCTGTGCGCGTGTTACAGTGTAACCTAATCTCTCTAAATATATATATAAATATATATATATATAATCACAAGTATTACGGATTGATATATATATACATACATCTCTATACACCGCGTATCGTTGATATATCTGTGTGTCTATCTGTGCGTGGGTGCGCGTGTGCGACAAGAAAAAAGCAAAAAGAAAAACACCCGACAACGGGGGTAAACAAAAAAAAAATAGGCTGTCGCCTGACTACCACACTCAACATAACGGTGAGCGTTTTTGTTTGAAGGTTTTAACGAACCTTCAAACGAGGCCGCTGCCACATTACCGAACGCATCATTATCAGATCACAAACGCAGCAGCAGCAGCCGTGCTGCGTTGGTACGGCTGAAGTTGTTGCCGACGTCGTTGTTAGTATCAACAACGGCAACGACAGCAACAGCAACAGCAGCAGCAACAACGACGACGACGACGATATAACGGATTACGAGGAGGTCGTAGTAGCGCACTGCAGCAACGCCGCCGCTGACGTCGGTGTTGTCGTTGCCAATAGGCGTACACCCATGAAGATGCTTCAGTCACTCAACAATCTAGCGAGTAAAATATCGCCTGGCTCGCCTACCGATGGCAATGCCAATAAGGTACACATGCATAATAACAACAACAACAATAACAACAATGAGAGCGGCAAATCGATACATCCACATCCGTACTCGAAGAAGCCGATTATGCAGCAGGTGACGACGATCGCTACGCAGTCGAGCAACGGCGATCAAAAGGAAAACACGTGAGTTTTAGTTTTTTGTTGTTGTTTTTATTGTTTGCATGGTTATTGTAATATTATATATGTATTTTTTTCACGATATATATAGAGTGGAAAAATGAAATTTCTTTTGGTATAACGATATAAAAATAGGATATTTTGCTTTTGCCAATCCTAAAAGCATTTTTGTCTCCTCTTGCGAAATTCCGGTTAAAGGATGAAAATTCTTATCTAACGTTGTAAGAGGAACGTATAGAAAATATCGAAATATCGAAGGGGGGAACAACCACGTAGCGCGAGATCAAAGCAAATTGAATTTTGTTTCATTATATTCAAGCCTCAATACCTGATGACAACGAACGGGTCTCTTGAAATATGTCTCTCTCTCTCAAATCATTCGAAATCACCCCTAAAAGATCTATACGCTTAAATCAAATAATCCAGACACTCTCTCTCTTTCTCGTCACGTTGAAATTAAATTTCCTATCTCATCCGTGCCATAAAGAAATCGCGCTTTCGATCCCTATTACCCATTTACGCCACTCGCCTCAATATTTAAACCTCCTCTCTTAGCGCGCGATCAACGCGGGCGCTAAATAAATAACGCCTCGCTCGATTTGCGCGAAACTTCTCTCTATCGCAGTACTGAGGGAGGGGGGAAAAAGAGTGAGCGAGAGAGCAGCAGCTAGAGTTCAAGCTGAGAAAGCGCTTAAATTTTAAGTTCGACCACTCACCTACCATTCTCGCCTTCCTCTTTCTTCTTCTTCTTCTACTTCTACTTCTTCTTGCTTCCCTTCCGTCTACACCACTCGAACTTGACGGTGTGCGCCGGCGTCCTCTTCTGTTTCCTCCCCCACCGTTGCTGCCGCTGATTCGTCGTTTTTTACATATAATTCTACCGACTCTCGAGACTCGAGTGAGGGGAAGAGTGAGAGAGAGAGGGAGAGAGAGAGCAAGATCCAAAGCGTTCGCGGGAAATTTCTCTCGGTTAAATCCGACGACGAGGGTGCTCGATACGACTTCGCGCCTCGCCCTCTCTCTCTCTCTCTTTCCCTCAAAGGGTAAATTAAGCGCAAGCGCGAGAGAACACGAGTGAGAGGGTGAGAGAGAGTTGCGCACACGAAAGCGTGTGGACGACGACTTTTCACGCGAGTGTGTGTCTCTCTCTCTCTCTCTTGGGTTTCTTGGTGAGAGGGAAGGGGTTCAAAATTCATGAATTCGGAGGGCGAGAGCTAGGGACAAAAAAAAATCCCGAGAGGGTGAAATTCCAACGCCTTTTGAGATGTGGCTTAAGGTCGGTGGCAAGTGCTCGCAAGTTTTCTCTTCTTTTTTTTTCTTTTCTTTGGTTTCTTTCATTGGTTTAAAATATATAAATATTAATATATTTCCTTGGATTATTTTTTTTCTCTCTCAAACTGTAAATCTTGCGCGGTGTAGAGAGCAGAAAATTCTCGTTCGGTGTAATAGAATTTAAATATTCCGTTACTCAAAAATTTGTTTAAAGAGCTTAAACTTTTTAACAGACATATAAAATTCATGCTCTTACTGTAAGTATGATTAAAAATTCTTTAAAAATGTTTAACTTTAAATATCGCATTAAATCTTTATATACTTGATATTCTTTTTCTTTTCATATAAAAATATTCACTTTATTCAACTGTACATTCTTTGACGCATCCAGCCCAAATTTAATTCTATCATCATTAGTTTGCCAAATATAAAAACATTCTCAATCATCATCGATTACACTTACAAGTTCAAAACAAACGCAATCAATTCAAAGTTGTCCTAATATTTCCAAACATTATCATAAACTTCACACCGCTCACATTAATCTTATTCGTTTGCAATAACCGAAAAAAACTCATCCCTACATAACCACCCTCTGAAAACCGCCAGTGCGCTTCTTCATTATTTCGTTACGCCGCGTAAGCATGCGAGAGCCACTCGTGCCACTCATGCGCAAGGGTCTACCCCCCTAACCGCTAAAATAACACGCTCTTCGCGGTCGTCGATCTCGCTCCCATACGCGGTAACCCCGCGGTTTCAAGAACGCGCGACTTTATATATAGTTTTCCAAATGAATTCTGAGAAAGAGAGAGTTCCGAAGGAACAATTAAGTTACAGTTCTGCATAAGTTAATCCATTATATATATGTATAAGTAATGCTAGGAGACATCTCCGAAAAACATCGACACTGGTAGGGATAAAAAAAAGTATATTTTTTATCTTACCCCTCTTTATCCTAAAACGTCGACAACTACAATTGAAACATAAAAAACGGACTTCACCGCAACGATAATATTTCGAGAACTTTCATTGCGCACTATCGATCTGAAGTTGTGTTTGATATTAGGTGACGCTCGCGTTTAGGTGAATCACCACCAGTATATATAGGCAACTTCGCACTTTTCATTAAAAACTTTTAGCGCAAGAGTGCGTGCGGTCACTCTCCAGCTTATCATCCAATATGGAATTTTTCAATCGATAACCGAGCCGAGATAACCAAGTTGAAACGAAAAAAAGAACCTCCCCATCGCGATAACGTTTTCATTCTCAGCTATATACACGAGCAAACTTCGGTCAACAATTATTATATGCATTCGTCGAATTATAACCATCAGTTTACCTTAGGATGGGTATATATATTCATTCGAAATTCATTTTTCACGGCTCACGTGTCGTCGTCGCGTTGCATTTCGATGAGCCAGCGAGTTTCGTCTATAATTACCACACCCCGTGTGTGGAAACGCACACATACACACGGTATATAGCTATAGCGTATGAGGCGAAAGAAATCCAGGCGCGCGCTGGCAACGTTATCTTGTAAAGATACGCGTCGACGCGCCTATCTCTCTCGCTCTTGCGTTCTGCGCAGTTTACACTGATATAGTCCGGTGTCACGCTTATCACCACTGTATGTGTGTGTCTTTCCTCCCGCTCGACTTTCTCTGGTAGGTGTGTATATACGTATGCGTTGAAAAGAGGAAGGATTATAAGTATGTCGATGGGTGTGTGCGTGTCCCCTGGTGCTTATTGTTCTCTTCGCGGTGTTTTGTTGGTTGATGAGGCATTACGATGAGTCTGCAGATATTTTTTAAATGTCCATACTTTCTTAGTTAGTAGTCCCGTTAGTATATTCTTAATATACCTATTTAACCTAACGCCTGACAATGGAATTCGCATTCAGATAAGAATTGAGACAACACCCGGATTTGTTTTTTTCTTTATTTATATAGTAATTTCGCTTAATTGTAAAATATATTACACGTTATTTCACTACATCGATTAATATTAGGAGAGATATTTATTTTATTGTACATCGATTAAATTGAGCGATCAGGTGGCTATACGTGATAGATAAGATTATTTCGTTCTCTCTCTATACAACATTTTCATTAAAAGCCAGCAGCAATATAGCATCACGCATTGTACGCGTTCGTTTAGTTAGCTCGATAACGTTTATTAATCTAACGACCTTCTCGCTAAGCTTTCTATATTAATTCCTACCAAACATATTCCATTAGCGAGCGAAAAATTTTGTAATTATATTATTATATATATCTCACGGTTACTTACCAAAGATAACTCATACAGAAAAACCTACGATACCATCTTGAAGAGTTCGTCAAAAGAGACGTATACCTTTTAGCACATCTCAAAGGTATGCGTCTCCTTTCTCCTCTTCCTCTCTCGCATTTTTCATTAGAGAATGAAACCATCTGGCGTCCGCATCATCAGCGAGTATATAACGACATATACCACCCATTAGTCCTAATTTGGATGTCGCCACGACGAAATTTTCGACACCATGACATCTACTATACCGAAACATTAAAGAAAAACCTAGTATATATTTATATGTATGTATATATATCTTCGTCTCTTTTCTCCATAAAAATTTCCGCGTAGCAGCATATAGCACGAGAGACCCTGTAATCCTAAAGTAACGGGTGTGTCTCGTGTTATTTCAAGGCAGCAAATCCTTTCAAAGCAGCAGCGGCAGTAGCAGCAAGGCCCAGACATCGTCGTCGTTGCCTTTATGTATATATACGTACGCGAGACGAACGAGATCGAGAGATGATGGAATAGAGGGAAAAACGGACGCTGAATGCTGAAAAGAATGAGACTCTCGCGTGCTTTTGCATTGCGACGAAAGGAAGAAGAAACGGCGAATAAAAGAGAAAGAGAGAGGAATCCAACAAATCCGACAAATCTAAATGTACGTGCGAAAATTTGCCCCTTCGTCCGACACAGTCTTTGTCGAATACATATTTATACCCACACGAGTGTATACGTATGTGTACATGTATACATACATACTGAGAGAGAGAGAGAGAGGAGAAAGCAACATCTCGAGATTTTAGTAGGCACGTAGCACGCGCCATTGTCGCGCGCTTTTGTCGCGAGCGCGCGCACGGCAAATTGTATCGTCTTTTCCGGCGCCACGTCTATTGCGCCGAAATTCTCTCTTCCTCCGCATGTGTGTATGTATGTATGCGTGTGTGTATATGTACATATATATGTATATACGTGTAAGGGAAACTTTACATTCAACGCGCGTGCATTGCGATTTTGTTGGTGTGTGTGTATATACATATATATATATATATATACGCTGCAGTATACTATAGTAGCAGTCGTTGCCACGTAAATCTTGACCCGCGTGCTCGGTGCATCCCCGAGTGCTCGGCCGGGTGCCCCGCTAAGTTTTCGGAGAGAGGGAAGAGGTTGAGCAAAAGCGTGGCCGAGGGTTTAATGGGGGTGAGAATTCGCCGGTCGCGAGAGGTGAGAATTAATGGGAGGCGGAGGAGGTGTTGTGTATCGGGAATTGTGAAACGATGGAATTCATGTAGAATCGGTTGGTTTTTGTTTTTATATATTGGTTGGTTGTGTAAGGAATAAATGAAAATGCAGCACAGAATTCTGATGGAGTTGTAAGTATATATGGGTCGAAGATGTATAAGTGGTATATAGAGTTGGGAGGAACGAGAAAAACTCGGGTGATATTTCTGAAACAGAAGAAAGATAAGAGTATTACGTTGTAAGGGGAGGTTGGCGGGACACGAGGAATTGAGATCCCCGGGTTTTCGAATTTCATGCTAAAATCATAGCATTAACCGCGTAGATATATATACACATTTGCTATCTAGGTTAATCAGAAAAGTTATTTCGAAGCAACGAATTCACGTGGGTATTTTCGTGACAGTATATATATATATACGAGATATATATCAACTGCAGTGGTATAAAATCCCAGTGGCTTGCGGTTCTCGGTCAATATGTTCATAAACAGTTTCGTTCTACGTCTCCCTTACTCTCTCTCTCTCTCTCGTTCCGTCTTTTTCGTCAAAAAAGAGGTGTATATCCAAAAGCAGACACTTATCATTTTATGAAGAAGTGCCCGCAGAAGCTCAAATTCCAGACGGTCGTGAGCATAGCAGCATGCAGAATCTCTTTCGCTATTCACATTGCTAGCGGTCACAGAGTTCGCTTCTTATCTTCTCGTCGTTTTATGCTACCGCAGCAATATTGCATGGTTTTCTGCTTCTTGCTTATTCATGATTTTTACATTACACGTGGTTTGAATGTAAGAGCGTAGAGATTGTGATGGTTCTTTGGATACGGGATACGTAATAAACGTTATCTAAAGGTTGAATTGATATTTAGAAGCTCTTATATTGCACGAAGAAAAATATCCTTCTAAAAACTGGTATAATGTTTACTAATTTGAGAACAAAGTCGGATTTGTAGAAAAATTAATAAAATTATACTAAAATATAGTATAACTTTTGCTTATTTTTAGTATAATTTTACTAATTTTTCTACAAACTAGATTTACTTAAGAGCGCTACGCGCGGACAATATCAATATCGGCAATAAAAATATTCAAAGTAGATATATTATGGATAAATAATAACTAAAATAAAGTCTCCTGCACAGATATCATAGGTTATACTGAAATAAAATAAAATAATGTGATTTTATAAATACATATACTTAAGAACTCGCAATATAAGAACATCAGTCATTCCTTTTTTTCCGTTATTTTACACTTAAAACATTGAGTGAATACACATTAGTTCTTAATACATATAATCATGTTATAGTAAAATATTGATAATAAATACAACAAAACTTAATGACAATATTATTTTAATTTATAAATAGTTATTGTCATTTAAAACTTTCTAAATTTAAGATTTAATTCAAAATATCGCGCCTTTTTAAAGATCAACCAATCAGAACACGTTTTAGTCGGCTTCACTTTTCTCGTATCTCTTTTTTAAGAAGGGATTCAACTTTGTTCTCGCTTTAGGAGACACTATACCAATTTTTAGTAGAATATTTTTCTACGTGTGTATAAACTGAACAAGATCTCTGAGAAGTCATGTTAACCCATCTATATTAACTCCTATATACTTGAACTCTAATGACTACACTTATCCTACAGCACAAGGAATTAAAAGAAAACTCTGTACACTTACCTTTCCCTCGACTCTATTGTACAATTTAACGCCGCAATTTAAATGCAATTACCATCGCATCATAACAGACTGTCTTTGCAAAACAGATCCCCTATACGCGTACACGACAACAATACACAACCGGAAACGCCATTCCACGCACAAACACGACAATCGCGCGTATACTCTCTTTCGCTTCTGCACGAAAATCAGGTTACTCGCGAGAGAGAGAGAAAGAGGCAGAGAGAAAACGGGCGGAGCAGCCGACGAGGAGTTTGGCGCGTGGAAACATCAATTAAAATAGAAATTCCCGGCAACGTCGGCGTTTCTTCGCCCCTCGTGTCACAGTGCGAGTTCTAGAGAGAAAGAGAGAGAGAGAGAGAACGGCAGCAGCAGCAGCTGTTATAAATCATTCGACCGAGTCAATTATAAATTGTAGGATTTCTACGAACGTTTCGCGTAGAATCAAATTATCGCGAGAACGCGCGAGGCCGCGTTTATAAATTCGTGCCAGCTCTTTAAGACGGAGAGAGAAAGAGAGAGAGAGAAAAGCGGGCGGGTGTATAATATGTAAAAGGCAGAAGCGCGAATTGGTTTGTCGTCGAAACAGTTGTCTTCGTGCTTCTTCAACTCTCTCGCTCTCTCTCTCTCTTGTGTCTGCAATTAGTGGGTATATACTTCAAGCGAATCGTTCGTATTGAAATACTTTCGACGCCGTGGGGATTATACGTAAGGGTGAGAAAACGAGCCCGAGGACATTTTATTTTCGATGGTAATTGTCGCGATAAAAAGTGCAAAGCTATATATATATGAAGTTTAATAAAGCGCGCAGAGCGAGAAAGAGCAGCAGGCTGGCGCGAAATTAATAAAAGATTAAAATTCCCACATGAATTTAATGAGCAATTCCGTTACAGCTCTCGGGCGCTAATAACCACTCGCTTAAACTCTCTCTCTCTCTCTTTTCGCATTCATAATGAACGTACAATTCGCCGGAACGTTACGCGCGTTGTAAAGGCTATATGCGTGTAAAGAGGATGAGAATTTTTAATAACCGAACGCTCGCGCGCGCGCGTGTTCTTGAAAACTCTGCGTCTTCAAATGAAAAAAAGAAGGAAGAAGAAGAGACGACGAGTGAACGTATACATATACCCGTAAAACCTTATAGCACACAGTGCAATAGTAGTACCACACGCGCCGATTTTGCACACGGCGACGACATCAGCAGCGCACGAGAACGACTCTGCTGCTGCTACTGCTACTACTACGGTATATAACGAGTAACCGCGACGAGGTAGCAAGCGAGTACTGGGCAAACGTTGCGACGTACTAATAAGGGTGGGAGGAGAGGAGGAGGAGGATATAACCATCATGCCCCAGCGGAGAGTACGCTGCTGCTGCTGCTGCTCCTGCTGCTCCCTTTACGGCGATCGCGAATTTGCATAAATGCGCGCGAGCGAGCGGAGAGAGAGAGAGATGCAAATTATTCGCGCGCGAGGCTGTGAGTGGAAAAAGGTATATGGTAGAGAGAGAGAGAGAGAGAAGAGGAGAGGATGATTATGCCGCTGCGGCGATGTAATAATACGCGCGGAATGCTAACTTTCGCGGGGATTTAATTTGCTTAAACCTCGACAGACTCTTCGCAGCTGATGTGTCTCGGGGCTCTTGCTACTGATGGTGGTCGTCTGGTTCTATGTTTTTTTTTACAGTCGTTGTGGTGGGAGGAAGAGGAGGGAAGGCTGGAGTGAATGGTGGTTGAGAGGTATTTTATCGAGGGTGTTTGTGGTGCAAATTGATTGATATGTTTTTAAATGTTTGCTAGTGGAAAGTGGGAACTTTGCTCTCTTTTTTGTTAAACGAATATTCAGTTTACTAGGTTGTCTCGTCGCTGGATGAGGAACATGCGGCAGCTGTATACTCATGTGGAAAATATAATTGGCTCTTAATGTGATCTCTTTAATAAATCGTTAGGATATTGCAAAAGTCAATTGATTTAGATTTCTATTTGAACAGGTTTCTATTTGATAGTATCGAGTCACTTCAATGTCACCTTTCAGTTATACCAACAAAAAAATTCAAACCTATGTCACAAAAAGTATACTTTTGTATAGTGTACGTCAAGGGTTCCTGGACTTTTTTTATCTGCACTGAGAAACTTTTGACCGCGCAGCGTTCCAAAATGTCCCTATAGCGCAGCCTGCCAACGGAATTGTATTGCTGCGTAATTGTTTTTGGCGCAGCAACGCAATTCCGGTGATAGGCTGCGCTAGGGACATTTTGGAACGCTGCGCGCTCAAATGTTTCTCAGTGTGGCTTGTTTACAGTACTTTTACGCTTTCAGTCAAAAAGGCCACTTTACATCGTTGGTACACAATGTACTATTTTCATCGTGTAACTTTTTTTTTTCACCTTTTTTTTAGTAGTAAATGAATTTTATTCTAAAATACAACGTTTTAAGACCATTGATAACATTTTCCTGGTGATTATTTTTGTAAATTTTAAATAGTGCACCCGGTATCATAATCATAATAACTTATGTAATAAATTATGATTGGGAAAATCTGAAAGAGTACTTTTAAACTCCATCATGGATTTAGTTAAACCTTCAGGATGTTAATTTTTAAGCAAAAAAAAATTGATCCATATTTTTCCATTCAATCTGAATTTTCTCTGTTGAACTCTAGGGGCGAAGATGATTTTTTTAAATTTCTAGGGAAGATAAACCTTTATGGAGACTTAAAAGAGTTAATTACTAAAAGTGTCATTACAGTGGTATAAAAATAAATAGTACGTAAACAATAAAAGGCTTTAAAAGTATTGATTCTAAAAGTTATAAATAATCAAAGACAGTGTAAAAAAAGGTTAAAAGTGGCACAATTTAATGAGGAATCAATATTTTTAAATTAATCGAAGCCTCAATTAAAGTCTTTTTCTATCTACACTTTATTTATTTCAGTTTAGTTTAATTATACTGACACTTTTAGCTATTAACTTTTTTAGTCTGCGTAAATACTTATTTCCATTAGATATTTCGAAAATCTCTGTTCCCAGAACTGAATATTACAATTTTAAAACCAGGGCTAATTTTTATTCAAACAATAGCATCTTGCAGTTTTAGCCAAATCCGTGATGCAAAGTTCAAAAGTTCTCTTTGGCATAGTGCCCAATAAATTGATAGTGGCTTTTCGATACAGGCAACGGTATACCATTAAATAAATAAAAAAAATCTACCGAAATAGTTTTTAATAAACTGTATTCACAGATAGTCTTTCAAAACATTTTATAAATGAAAGAAAAAAAAGAAGGGAATTTCTATACAATTTGATAACCAGTGTAGGTCGTCAAATTGACAAATGAAAATATCTAAAATCGCGGATATCGCAATTACGAGGGAACATAACATATATCCGTCCGATTGAAATTTTAAACACACTTTGCCGGATGTTTTCATGTTTGACTGGTTACGATTGTGTGTACGGGACAATTACGCCTCTGCGAAAACACGATTAAGATCGGTACTTTTTGCGTTGAATCATTAATTTCGGAATCACAATGTACTTTTATAATTCCGGGGAACATACATATATACGGCTGTTGTACTGGTTTTGTATAAAAGTCGGTGCAGTATATACGGCTATTACGCTTGTATAAACGGGCGCGAGCGCGCGTTTTTGTTATAAATATGCTCGTATTTTGATAAATGAGAGTTGCAGAGGGGGGAAAACAGCATTTGAAAAATAACAATACTTGATTATTTCATTGTGTTGCGCGCGCGTTTAATTGGATAAAATGTTGAAAGATATAACATAAATGAATGTAACGAATGAAACGTGAAATAATTATTAATATTGAAATAATTTACATTAGAGAATATGTGTAAATTTTCAACGTAATAATGGACGTACGCAGTATTGTAACGACGTACTGAGAAACGAAAAGTACACAATTAATCATTATAAAATTAATAGTATATTATTACAATATCCATTAAGTTTTTATGTATACAAACCATTATCAAAATTCAAAAAGTCAAACGGTAAATTCCATCTCTATATGTAATTCCTCTTAGTTTTCCTCGACGTCATCAAACACACCAAAAACCAAACGAATCCACCACCACTTCCTCACAACAACACATATATTTCAATTATAATCGAAACCATCAACCATTCGCCTACACCGATTACTTCCGCTCATTCATAACCTCACACCCTCTCGCAACCAACACTTCCCTGAACACTATACTTCCAAGTCCAGATATATCTATAAAACACATTTCCCTCGCCATCCGAAACTTTTCTCTCAAAGAAAACAAGCCGCACGAGACGTCGACCAACGCGTTCACCTATACGCAATCAATTTGTCTAGAAAGAGAGAGAGAGACACACACGTCGAATTCACTATACGACCGAGATCGATCGACCTTTTACACTCTCTCTCTCTTTCTCTTTTCCAACTTCCCTCGTCGTCTCTTCCCGTAACCGATCGCTCATGATTAGGAGGTGCGCCTTCCGTGATGTGCTCGCGTCTAGAGAAGAGACGAGCAGGCAAGAAAGAGAGAGAGAGACTCTCTTCCAAAAACTTGGAAACCGATCCATCATAAGCCTGATGAATCGATCCTAATAAGTCTCCCCCTCCTCACTCCCTTTCCGGAATTCTCCCTCGTTTAATTAGCCGAGGAGGCCTCTCACGTCGATCGAGTGGTATAAGCATTAACCGATCGATGCATTCCTGTAACCATGTGATCCACGTTCCTATTGTTGTTGTTGTTATTCTTACCTTTTTCCTTCTCAACACACTACACTCGCGCGTGTAATTTATCGTTACAAGTTACTTATACCTTCAACGTATATACTCCGCTTGGACTTGCGCGTTTGCGTTTTTTGCGCGTCCATTACCGCAATTTCCTATACCAGGAACCAGCACCTTGGAACGCGGCGGACGTGCTTTTCTCTACTTTCACCCCACTTTAAAATAAACTTCTCCCCTTTTCAAAGATCGCGTCGCCGATATATAATGTATAATACCCACGTTAATGATTTACGCGCAACAACAGCAGCAACACGCATATATACAACATAACACGTTCTTGTTATACATGCAAGGGATATATATAAAGCTTTTAAAAAATTCAAGCGACGCTAAAAACCTTAAGAAAGGGAAACCCCCGGTCTCTCTATAATAGACCGACACATACATACACACACACGCATGACGGTATATAGCTTGGGAACCGTGACGAGATTGCATTAGCATGTTATTGGGCGCGAAGGGAGAGTGGAGTTGCCCTGTTTACCCCGCAGGCTAATCACCATCTCTGTCGCTTCTCCTAGTCGCTCACTCCCCCCCCCCGGTGAACTTTACGCAAGGCGCGCGTCGAAGAATCATCTTTATATACGTAGTTGTGTGTCCGTCGCCGTTGTAATTGCAAAGCTCTAGCATGAAGCAGCACAAAGCGACATATCACGCCTCCCTTCTCGGTAATTACATTCTAAGTGCGCGCGACTACGTAAAAGGAGGTATTTTCTAGCTGATGCTTTTCTCTGCTTTATTAAAAGCTTTCGTGAACCTCGTACATATATATATATATATTCTTCTTTTTCTGCAGCAGCAGGTGCGCGTCTTTGCTCGTCCGATCTCTCCAGTACAATGGTTTTAATCCGCGCGTGTCGCGTGTCGTCGCGAGCTTTAAAACACTCGGGGGTCGGGCTTTATTGGAAGAAACTGCTGCGCGTAGGTCAGGTTAATTAAACGAATAAATAACGTAACAAAGAGTTGTAGAAAGAAGAAAGAGAGAGAGAGATATACAGAAGGCAATTGCATTTCCTCTTCTTCGCGTTCACGGTGTATAATAAGAACTACTACTTCTTTGGTTACCATTCTTTCGCATAAAAAACAAGCCCATCGTATAATATTAATAAATGAGCTTCGTGGATACCTAATATATATACATACGTAGTTACACGTACCCCATATATATATACATTCACGAAGACAATCGTCAAAGGAGGCTAATATGCATCTTCTCGCGAGCGCTCACTTGCATTGTGTTCAGAGAGCGCGAGCTGCTCGGCATTGTTTCGAGCGTTTCAATAGGGAGCTACGCAGTAAGCGAAAGCGAAGCGAGCTTTCTTCCGATGCTCTCTCTCTCTCTCGCTCTCTCGCACCCGTTGGCTCTTACAAAGAGAGCGAGAGGATGAATGCCGGTCTAGGTAATTCGAGGGCAAAGAGAATTTTCATTATTATCGTTGTACCAAGGCGCGCGAGCGATGGGTATGTATATATAGTAGCAGTAGTAGAACGTTTAGCCGATGACGCGGCATACAATAAGGTGTTCTTCGTTGTTGTTTTTTTTTCTTCTTAGCACGATATCGCGTGTCCACTGTGCGTCCGAGGACTAATTAAAAGGCTGACCGTCGTCGAGGTTACGCTGATTTTTATCTCGTATAATAATGCGCGTGTGACGCAGCGTGTGTATGTGTTGTTTTCTTCTTCGTTTTATACATGCAGGCTGGATATTTTCGGTCCGATTGGAATAATAGAGGGTTAAACGAATGTCGGAGAGAGTAGCGCGCGTGTCCCATTCACCTACATTTGTATGCAGATTACAAACTATTATGCGACTTTTTTCTTCGTCTGCGTCTTTCTCTCATTCGCGCGTGCGCGCAACGATGATTTTTTTATCATCATCTTTGCCTCTCTGGGAATATTAGGAGTTAATTTGCTAAGTGGCCGTAATCGCGTTGTGGGTGAACCGTTCTCTCCTTGCTCTCGATTAAAAGTACGATCTTGACGCGGTATACGAAGACAGAGCGAGCGTTATATACACGTCACACGAGACGTTATATATATATATATATATATGTTATACGCCTTTCCGAAATTTCATTCGAATCCAGCTCCACGTCCACGCGGTTTATAGCGCAGCAACGTCGAGACGATCACTTCACAAGTTTATAACCGAAAAGTAGTAGACTCGACGCGTATAACTTTTAATTGTCAGAGAGAAAGAGAACCTTATCAAGCTCGCGCTCTCGTTCGCCATTTATTAGCGGCTCGTCAAACTTAAATTAACGGTGAGAGCGAGAGAGAAAAAAAATTGGATCGTTTTCCTCTCCTCGCCGAGTTATATGCGGCGTCGAAAAAGAGTCGTTAACCCCGTTATTAGGGGATTAGACATGCGATTAACCTTCCCGGTATATTTACAGGGAGATAGAAAACGTCAAAAGCGAGTGTGTATAGTAGTAGTGGTAGTTAGGTATATAGAGGAGATACGATGAGGCCTAAGAAATCGAGGAGGACGCGAGGTAGTAGAGAGAGGGGGCGTATGTAATTCGCAAAGTTTTAACAATCGCTCAGGTGAGAGGCGTAGTGGTAGTTGGCTGAAGCACGCGAGCAGCGCATCGTCGTTGTTACGGTATTATACGATCGAACGATGCAGCGTGTGAGAACGCGAGAGCGTCTTTGTAACGAGAAATCACAGGTGGGACTATGTATGGTGGTTTCGGAAAGTTTGCTTGACGTGCTATAGGATATGGGAAAGTTTTTTTTTTTTTTTTTATAGAGGTAAGTGGGTTGTTAAGATGATGGGGATTCGAATGTTACGATGGATTTTTTAGGGGTGTGTTGATAATGGAGATTTTGAGAATTCTATTGTAATGGTTGGGAAATGTACCGTGTACAATCGATTGCCGAATAAATGATGAATACATAAAATTCAATAATTGGACAAATAAAAGCTGGTTAATATACTATATTCGTTGATGTTAATGTTGATTGACTTGATCCACTTCGTTTGTTTTCCAATTTCATTACTTTTTATTTTTATTTTTTCATTGTTAAAAATATCTCGATTTCATTTCATCAATTGAATTTCATTTGTTTATTACACAGAAAATCATTTAAAACTTGTTTTATTCCAATAACCCATTGTAACCATTTTCCCCCTTATATTTAAATTCTAGGAAATTCGATTCGTAATAAATTTCCACTTGATTTTTTTTGTCTTTCTTTCGTTCTCTCCCTTTTTCCCATTAAAATATCCCACTGAATAATAAAAAAATGACACAGCTGTGTAACATTTAAATAATAAACTACTTGGTGATCCTTGAAATAAAAAAAAAAAAGAAGAAGTTACCGCGTATAGCACTCTAAAGCATTTACTTACTTTCGGAAACTTTTTTAAAATTAAGACCGCCAGTACTGTTGGAAAAAAATTTGAAAGTCAAATTTAAGAATTTAAACATTAATTGGGGACGCCACTCTCCCCATCCCCGCTCACCCCCCCCCCCTCTTCTGTTAGCGGCATCTTTTTTTTCACCGCAAAAACGGAAGTTTTTTCCTCTCCTCGTTCAACACAACATACCTGAGCGTAAAAAATTTACCGACTATTAGTCAAATTGCATTTATTGATTTCTCACACTGGTATATATGATCAGCTATACACATATATATATATATTTTTTCTCTCTCTCTACCTTTTTTTCTCCATCACAAGTACAACATCAGCGACAGTTGCGCGCAGGTTCTCTCACTATATACTAGTTCCATCACTTAGAGCAGCTTAAAAATTCACGCTACCATTCTGTCCCACTTCCTCTCTCCTCCGTACGTTTCTCTCAAATGCGCGCGTACGACGAGACACACATACACTATAGTCGTCGTCAGTGACAGAGAGTCGAAATGAACTTTAAGCCCCTTCTGCAATAAATGCTTCAAATGCAAACGCGAAAGTTCGCGTCAAAAGTTGCCTGAAAGCGAGCGAGCGGTATAGTTTTGTTGACAGTCGCACACCCTCTCTCTTGCTGGCAGAGAAAGAGAGAGAGAGAGAGAGAGAGAATGCTAGGCGGGTTTTGTAGGCCGAAAGTGGAATTACCTTTTCGCTGTCCTTTCTCTCTACCTCTCGCTCACTCCATTTCCCCATCGTAACCTACTTCGCCGCCACTTTCTTCATGACTAATGTGGACGAGGCGCAAACACGACCTGAGAGAGAGAGAGAGTGAACGTACTATCGAGTGCCATTAATACCACCCACGTATATGTCTATGTAATAGTAAGTGTATGCACGTGTGCGAATGTGTGTTTTCTACCCTCTTTGCCGCTCGCTCGCTCGCTCTTTTCCCGTTACGATCGATTCGAATTTCGTTATCGGTTACACATGCTAATGCCTCATACTATATACCAGTATACTCGCTTTCTCTCTCTCTCTCTCTTTCTCAAAATAGATACACTCGATATTTCAGGACGATCGCGTACATTTTTTTCTTGCACCATAGAATTAGCGCTGATGTGGCCCTTTGAGAAAGTTTCAAAAGCTACGACGTATAAGTTCGGTTTAGCGAAGGAAGGGGGGTGAGACGATTTTACTATATGATAAGCGAAAGTTGAGGATAAGTAGTGGAGTTTATAAGTACGTGTGGCGCGTGGTAGAAAGACGGTAGCGTGTATATATAGGTATAAGGTCACAAGGCTGGTGGTAGTGGATGGTTTGCGTTGTTATCGCTGGCTATATAATCGCTTAGCGATAAAGAAGATGGGCAGTGTATCGAAAGGTAGTTTATTCAATGAAGGTATGTAAAGATTCGATTCGTGATTTACGAAAGAGAAAATTTTAGCTATTACGAGATTTTACGACGATATAATAAGTTATACAATAGATAAATTTTTAATCACCACAAAATAATATCAATACAAATACACGCATACAGCTTTCTACCAATTACCATCTCACACCACCCATTTCTAAAGAAAACTCACCACCCACGTCTTATTTCCTCACCACTCGCACACGTCACGACCTGTCCACCATAATTTTTCCCCCCTTTATTCCACTTCATCCTTTCAGCCCACGTTGAAACCTCACGCTCGGAAAGCGTCAACAACCGCTCGGATTTATCATCACACAGCCGCATGAGCAGCACACAAAACACAACCACCTCATCCCCCCGCACCCCTTTCTTTCCTCTCTCCCCAAGCGCTAAGCGGCACGCGCCGCGTCACTTTGTCACTTCCGCGTATAATTCGCGCGCTTAACGGCTCTTTTCTTAACTTCGATAATAAAGTGGGCCGCGCGCTACCTCCGCCACCACTACCGCCCCCCTTATACTTTGCTAAAGAACTTTCCGCTAGCGTAGACGCGAGCCGAGCCGAGCCGAGCGCGTTTTACATAACAAAATGAGTTAGTCGGCGGCTGCTCGTGAGCGTATATGTATATACGTGTGTGCACGGGGCATTTGTCGCCGTTGCACATACACATATATACACATACGAGGTAGACAATGAGAGTTTCGAGCCTTGAAGTGGAACACGCTGCTGTCGTTATATAGCGCTCGATCGTAAGCATTGTCTGTATATATGTGTGTATATGCGTATGTATATGGTTAAGGCAGCGGCAGTTGCGTCGTTGACTGGAAAGACGCTTCATTAAACGCGATGCACTTGCAGATTACGTTATATCAAAGGCATATCTGCAGCGTGTTTCGTTGTTGCGTAATGGATATAATATATATGTGTGTAGTTGGACAAGATATGTTTTTTTTTTCATGTATGTTAATCGTAAAAATTTTGTGTTATATCTAATCGAGCATTTTTATATTATGTTCCAGGTGAGTACACTCATCAACACTACTATCCCGTGCAATCCACTCTCACCTATACGCGTAAGTGAATGCCACTACCATATATATACGTACTTTAACAACCACCCACACACGTTGCTCTATCCCCCGGTACCGCGACGTTTCATATAAATTCCCTCTCTTTTTTTTCGACTCTATTACTTCGACGGGTTTGCGAATGGACCTATACGCATTCTCTCTCTCTCTCTCTCTCACTAGAGACAGAAAGCCAGTTGAAACACACACACATACAGACAGAGGCCGAACCACCGCGTAAATCATTAGTTTTATCAGGCTCATCCAGTTCGTATTTCCGCTTTATCTATCGAGCTAACTGGCCATTCGTTTAAAAAGAAAGAGAGCGTGCGCCGCGCAAGCCGAAAGAGCAGGACAAAAAAAGGGAGAGAGAGAGAGTAGAGGAGGCGACTGGGTGGGCAACAAAAAATCGTAAAACAATGGTCAATCCGGCCATAGAAGCTCACTCGCTTGCTAGTGCCTATGGCTATACATACATACACACACACAAGCGTAGCAGCAGCAGCAGCAGCTCCCGAGGCAAAATACTGTCATGGACTATTCCGCTGAGAGCTTTTCGCTTAATCGTCTGCGCAATCGCAATGCACGTGTCCGCGCGAGCGAGCGAGCGAACGCCGCGTCCCTATACGTCGAGTAATTTATTTTTCCAGCGCGTACTGCGCGCGTATATATACATATACCCCGACGACCTCCCACCTACGTTACTCTCTACGCGAGCGCGCGCGTCCCCCGTCAAAGAGCCAGCGCAGAGTTCTCTCTCTCTCTCCCAACGAATGAAGCGCTCGCGCGCCTTCGAGTCTTTTGTTTGGCGCCGCCTCCCTTTTTTTTCGTTCAGTTTTGTTTCGCTCGCGCGTTTTCTACCCTTCTCTCTCTCTTTTTGTTTTTTGTTATATAAACCCTTTTATCATTCTCGCTATTCCCTGCGTAGCGCGCGAGCGCGCTTTCTCCTCTTAATTACGAGCGCGAGTGCGCGCAGCTCTTAAAGGATTATGAAAAGTAACTTCCCTACGACGACAACGACGACGACGCCGTTTTTCTTCACGCTTATTATATTTTCATCTTTGTTTTGTTACGATCGGTTGTACAATAGGGTGTATAAAGCGCGCGCGACGATTATTAGCTAGACCGATAATTATGTGCCAAGGTGAAAAACAGAGAGAGGGAGAGAGAGAAGCTGATTTAATTGCGATTCTAGGTGGCAGACGCTATATGTCGATTCTTAATTGAAAATAACGAGAGAGAGGGAGGGAGTTTCGTCTTTCTCGACGAGTGAGGCGTCGGAATCGTAATTAACTCGCGCCCGGGTGTCCCCCTAAACTGCACTGTCACTGAGAGAAAGAGGAAGAAGGGGAGGATTGTTTGCTGCTTTCTCTCCCTCTCTCTCGGCCGTTGCCTTCCGGCCGATCTTTTCGGTCCGACCGGACGATGTTGTCTGTGTGTATATATCTATCTATACTCACACGCTACTACTACTACTACTACTGTTGGCAAAAACTGGCGCGAAATTAGCGCTGGAAAGTTTTGGGTAATTGCGTTGGCGCGAGTTTGTTTGGAAAATTTTGCGGTTGTAGTAGCTTTGGGATTATCTCTTTTTTCTTTTTTCTCGGAGCGGGAAAGAAAAATTCATCACCGTGACATTCGTTCTTTCGAATTTCTCTTTCGTTTATTTCTAAATGTGTGTGCCTACTTTATTATGTAGAGAGCGTTTAAATACACCACGGAATGATCGATAAGGCGTCATTAACGATCCGCGTATGTGTCCTAGAAACCGAAACTACCTGTTTTGAACACATTTAATAATTCAAATGTATTAAATGACATCGCTGACATAGCTAAAATAGTTTAACGTACAATGACAATAGCACGTAACATTAACGTTAATCGTCGTGATAATTGTATTCACACGTATTATATATATATGAGGTATCGATCTAACCGTAACATTGTAGTTACCGTGCCACGGTCAACGCTCTTCTTACCACGTCATGTTGGTTTTTCTATCCCTCCCAAAAAAAGCAATCAACGCAGCCGCGTTTAATTATACATGCACGCTTACCAACAACGTTGGATCGCAAAATACCACCGCGAGATTGTGTATAGAGGCTTGATCGTTGTTTAATTGCAAACACCCCACCACATCGTCCAGTGAATTTTTAATGTATCCGCATTTTATTCCCTCCCACCTGTACCTATCCAAAAAAAAGAACGAAAGAAAGAGAAAAAAAAGTAGAAAAGTGTAGCAGTCACTATATAGCGAGAGCTCTAAAAGCAATAGGGTAAGCCGACTCGGACGCTATATAGCGAGCGCGCGTTTGCTAAAAGCTCGCGCGTGTCCAACCTAGAATCGTTAAAAGTAACGACGCTCGCTCTCGTTTCGCGTTTTTAAACAATAACAACATCGTCGTCGTCGCACGATTGCGCCCGCGCTGTTATATACCTCGCTTGGTGTGTGTGTGTGTATATAACCTTCTCTATACGTCGTCGCAACGCGCGATTATATATCTTCGTCTTTTGCGCAGGGTGAGAGAAAGAGAGAGAGAGAGAGAGAGAAAGGTGGATATTTCTAACTCTCCGGAGCTCGCGCGTGTTTACTACCGTCCGCTGGCTAAATTCGGGACTTTTAATACGCGCCGCGTGGCCGCCGCCGCTACCGCCGCGGGCGTCAATAACGACGACGACGACGGCTGTGTGAGAGTGCAGCGAACTTCGAGCTTTCTCTCTCCCTCTCTGCCTCTGTCTCACTTTAATTATGACTCTATAATTAATCCAGACGCCGGGATTTATCCTCTTAATTTGTTAGCGTCGCCTGCTGGACCAAGCGCGCGCTCTCTCTCAGAGAGCGAGAGTGGAATTATTATCGCGCGAGATGGTCGGTCTCTCTCTTCCGTTGTAGCTGAGCGAAAAGTCACGTTTCGCATGCGTATTATTATAATAATAATAAATGGTTTTTGGTCGTTGTGATTTTCGAGACCATAGCGATACGCGCGTCCCTCGTAGTACTTGCTTTTTCCTATAGGGTTAAAAGAGCTGGAGGTGTGTTGGGTTGGTAAAGGGTGAGGAAAAGGAAAGAGAGCGAGAAAAAAAAAATTAGCCTGGCGTGATGGAATTTTTACGAGGGGCACACGCCCGCGTGTGGACTGTAATTCTAGGGAGGTTGTTTTATAAGAGCAATAATTCAGCGTTATACACGGTTAATTTTTTTCATAAGTTTTAAAGGCCCTTTAGCCGGTCTACTTTACACGCCCACAGTTTAGCGCTATAGCGACGACGACGTTCAAGGCAGTTACTAAATTTAGCAGAACAATAAGCGCGGCAAAATGTTTCCTTTCCCCTCGCCCCAAGTGGCTGGTATGTAATTCCGAGAAAGTTTTTTTAGAGAATTTGGGTAGACGAATGGTTGAGTCGTGTGTGTGTATATATACATATATATGAAAATGAAGAATTTGATTTATCTTTTTCTTTTTTTGCTTTACCTTATTTAAACTAATAAGAAAAAGCTACTTCTCTCTTGTGAAATTCAAAATTAACCCAAAAACCACTACATTTCACTCAAACGCGCGCGGGGTTCCCGCGAAATCCAAAATCCTCGTGTCGCATATCTCTCTCTCGAGAGCAATATCTGCGCGAACGGCGGCGCTCCTCGACAACGCGTATGTATAGTACTGCTATATACCATCGTGCGCGGGTATATCTATTCTCGTCCGCGTATATAAGTGCGAAGTAAGTTGTGATACACGCACTCACGCGCACTCTCTCTCTCGCATACACGTACAACTGGCGTCTCTGTGCGGGGGAGGCAGCGTGTGACGGCGCTTATGTTTAGATTCGAGAGAATTCGCGAATCGCATGCGAGAGCTTTACCCCCTCCTTTCTCTTACTTTACTTAGAGGAGAGAGAGGAAGAGGAATGCCATACAGGCGACGGTCGTGCAGGGTGTCAAATTACCGCTCGTCAAAGTGCGATTTTCGCGGGTCATTCGTCTTTTGCGAGGTTTGCGAAACTTCTTTCTTTTTTTTCTCTTTTGAAGAAAATCTTTTTGTCGGACGGGTATTATAATGGTCGAATATTAAAAATATTTTTCGAACTGATGATCAGCTGTGTTGAACTGAATTCAAGGACGGACGTCGAAGTTGACAGTTCTTAATCTTTCTCAAAGTTTCGTGACTACAGGAAAAAAAAAAGATGAAGTTAAATTCAAGAATGTGAAAACCTATCAGATCAACACGTGACGGCTTCAATCTGTAAAGGAATTTAGACTTTATTTACCTCTAGTTTTATTTTAATGGTACACAATATAAAATAAAACAATATAGCACAATCTCCTTTTCGAAATCACATGCATTAAACTTTCACAGTAAAATTAACTACTCTTCTATTCAATCGTCGATGTGTATTAAAGACTTGGGTATTCTTACCGAGAATCGATTCATGTTTAAATAATACGTAGACTATATTACTTCGTCTGCTAACAGGTCTTTTGGTTTTGTCTTTCGCTTTACAAAAGAAATTTATTTTAGTATGTTACAATTTTATTTGAAACTCTTTGTAAAACAATTTTTGTTTATAAATCTAGTTTTATTTTCGATCATAACTGCACTTCTATCGCGAAAAAATTCAACATACCAACAGTCAAATTTACTTTTTTATTCTAATACACTAATAACATTAATCATCTCTCATAATACCTTCAATCTTCTTTTAAAATTTTCTGTAGACTTTCAACAACTTTAAGTTCTCTTATATTATAAATAATAACTCTTTTAAATCAAACGTCAATTTATACTGTCATAAAAGCTATTATCTGTAATCTTTGTTTATTTTTTTACAATGTAGCTATTTCTTACTCAGTATATTTTTATATCTGTGACAAATGTTAATAATTTCTCTGTTTAATACTTTGTAACATGGGTAGTAGCTCGTCTATTTTTACCGAATAAATAAAAAGAAGGAAAAGGTTGAAGAATAAGTAAAGATTGTTGTTTTCGTAGCTCGGATTTTTTTTATTTACTTCGTGATTTATCATGTATACTATGATTTATTGTGGATCGGATTTATTTAATATAAGTGATTGAAAGAAATTCGCGTGATATCTTGATATTCTGTTTATTAATTAATAGAATACGTGTAATTCGATTGTCGTTTATAATCAATATTGTGTTATTCATTCCTAACACATTAATTATTATACGCATTTACGAGGATTTCACATCAACATGGTATTTTTTCGTAATCAATTTGAAATGTAACTCAAAGGTCTTTTGTGAATTATCAGTGAATACAAAATTTTACAATTAAAATACAACGGAAAAGTAAATGACTATGTGAAATAAATTCACAATTAACATTAACATGAACTACTTAGTGTCCATTGCACACTGAGACGTCAAACGAATTTGCATTTCAACGCGGTTTAATATATAAGTAAGCAATCAAGTATACATATCATTCAAACCTTATTTTATTGCCAACTTTAACATAGTATAATTCATATACCATAAATCTACTTAAATACCCCCAAATTAAAGAAAAATTTCGTTGAACTATATAAGCGTAAATCCAGTTCAAAGTTAAATCAACCCAAAAATAACAAACTTCTTCTTTCTCTTCTCTTTCCCTCCTCCTCATGACAAATACACCAATTTACACATCACTAGCCGCAACATTCCGCGACAACTATCATCTCCCCCTCCTTCTCTCATCTCCCAACTAACCTCATCGATTGAAAAATACCCTCGCCACTAAAATCCCCCACTCGCAAATGGGTCGCGTGCTGCTACTACTGCACTCGCACACTGTACATGCATTCTATCCTCCTTCTTCGTCGTCGTCGCGATTGTTGAAGCTTCGCCAAGTCGCTTGCTCGCGTTCTCGTTGCGAAACGAGACGAACACGAAGGGGGGCTTAATTAAGAATTAATAGTCGGAGGGGGGGGGGGGGGGACTATACGGTGCAACGTTACCGTGTGATCGGCTGAGATAACAGAGGTGAAAGGAAAGGGGAGAGAAAATCGACGAGTCATTGTATGGTAGCTGAGGCGTAAGCTTGGTTGGTAGGCAGGCGCGCGCACGTTCGTGCAATTAGGCGAGTGAGGGGAGATTGATTGCGGATCGGATGACGACGGTTTGTTGGAATTTGCGAGAGGTTTTGTTTTCGCCTCGGTTATACTAGTTTGTTTTCGAATTTCACGGGTATATGTTCTTGCGCGAGCTGGTGTATAGTTATTTTTATCATCACGCCGGTGACTCTTGTTGGATGAAAGTCGAAAAATCCTAGCGAGAGGTCAATTTGGCATCTTCTTGCATGTATCTTGTGTTGAAAAGATTTTTTTTTTAACTTTTTTTTATTTTTATTTTTTAAGCTTTTCTTATTTTTTATAAGTCGTCGTGGACGGAAATAAACCGTGATAAATTTTAAATCTTCGTTGGAAAAAGAAATACTCATGACTTCGACTTCGAATGAAACAGCTTACACTAAAAGAAGAATTTGTTTATATTTAATAAGAAAATATATTAAAAATACACAGAAAAATTTATTTACATTTACTCTTTGCAAACTCTTATTAACTAAGCATATTAACTACTAATATGCCATCATTAATAGTAATATTTTGGAATTTCAGTCAAATGTGAATGTTTTTACATTTGCAATTTCCTTATTTCCCCAAAATCAACTATTTCGTATTAATTGTTACTAAATATATTAGCTATAAATAAATCCTTCTCTCAGTGTAGAATTGCACGAATCGAATCTTTTCTCAATTATATTTTCAAATACCATCTACATAAATATATACGCTTACACGTATACACACTATCATATACATAATTCTACAAGCATAGATGATACCACACAGATTATCCGAGAATAATCGGTCATGCATAATCAATATCCATAATCAGTCCATACCATACATAATCAACACTATACACCATACATTATTACAAGCTCCCTTACGTTTCGAGGTCAAAGTCATATTACTCTGCAAACCCTGAAACGCCAAATTTTTCCTACCCTCCCCCAATCACTTCTTCCCCCTATATACCAAAAAAAACCTTCCCATGATTCACACACTCTCTCTCTGTTTGTCTCTCACCAACGCACAGTACGAGATCTAGTCCCTTCATACTGCGATGTTTGCGCGTCAGGGACACATTATCGGTTGAGGCACGTCTGTCTCCTGTATATATAGGTGAAGAGTAACGTAGCAGCTATACGCGTGCTTTCTTTATGAACGGTAATTCGTCGCACATACGCGCGCGTGACTCAATCTCGCGCGACCCTTCTTACGTATCTTATACGTATACGTATATATACGCGTGTGTAGCTGATAGCTCACGTACGTGGTTCGTAGTGGCGTCACTTTCTTTCTTTCTTTCTCCCTTACGTTCTGTTTTGGTTCGATGAATTAATGGTGTGGTTGATTGAAGCAATGCGAGGGGCTAAAAATGACGAATGAAGAATGTCCATGACTAGTATATATTCCTGAGGGTTTAAACTAAAAGGGACGATTTTTATAACAAAACTTGAGTTTACGTACATATAGATGAATAAAGAAGGACTACAGATAAACGTCGAAAACCCGCTACGTGTAATCAAAATCTTAAGTACTATTTATATATATATATCCTCAAACAAGTCGTAAACCTTATACATTCGCCCCCCTCCTGCCGAAACAATTACACTATCGTGACAATCGACAATTACACGTCGTCCACCTCGTGCACTATAACAATAACCCACCCCCCACTTTGTTCTCGGAAAATGTTTTTCGTACACTCGCGAGATTGAAGGAGAGAGAGATTTTACAAGCTCTCTCTCGCTCTCTCTCTCTCTCATGTGTCGCCGAGATTTTTCAGCGCGACCCTCGCTGCCGCTCGTAAAGTTATTTTGACTCGGACTACTACCCGCCTCTCTCTCTCTCTCTCTTTCATCCAATAACACTCGACTTTACGATCTCCTCCTCCGCCCTGCACATAAAGGTATTGAATTAGAGCGAGCGAGCGAGCGTGCGCGTCCATAGTTGACGGCGTCTTGCGCGTTCTCTCGCTTGAGATTTACGGTCTGTATAGCGCCGCGAGGAGAAGCGGAGGGGAGAGAGCATGTATATCCACACGCTCGATTACGCCGTTGTTGTTGTTGTTGTTGTCTTCCTTGGCTATATGCGCGCGTGGTCGCGTATACATATACGACGTGGATGATATACAAAGCGCAGGGGTATAATGAACCGACGAAGTACGCGATATATTTTTTTTCTTTTATTTTTTGGGTTTTAGGAATAAAAAAAAGGTATAGGCAAACCGCGTTGAATATTCAGAATCAGAACCCGCGGCCTATCGATTTCAATAGCACGCGAGTGTGGCCTGCAACCGAGATAACTGTAACCTTCTCGTACGAGAGCGAGTGAGACAGTATAATCTTCGCTTTTGCATAATCGAATTTTTTTTGCCAACCACATACACGCCTGTGTGTGTGTAAACCTCGCGAGCGACAAAACCCTAGCGGCATGTAATCCCAGCTTAATCGTGCGAGCGGGGGTGGGGTTTCAAAAAAAAAAACAAGGTGATAACACCCGCGTCAACGCAACGCGCACGTATCGCCCGCGAAAAAAAAATAATCGCTAGAGAGAGAGAGAGAGAATATTATATAAAACCTCGCGAGCGCATAAATCACGATTGGCAGCTTTGCACAGTTAAAACCTACCCTACCACGCGTCCCCTATATAATTACGCCCTCTGTATGTATAGTTTTATATATCACATGGGTCTCTGTCAAAGCGAGCGAGTCCGAGAGAGAGAGAGACTGCTGGGTACTTTTGGAGATTTAAATATTGATAACGTGCTTTGGTGAATGTGTATCTATATGTAGGGAGAAAGAGAGAAGAGGATGCAGCGTGTCATGGTAACGCTTTCTCTCTCTATGTATGTCCCTTTGTCGTCGTCGTCGGCGACGGCGGCGGTCAGCGTTTTTTTTCTTTTTCGAACGTGTATGTATGTCTGTCTGTCTGTCTTTGTGGGAAGAGGGGGAAATAGACGGGGAACGAGAGAGGGGAAAAAAACTGGCTTTGCCGAATTTCACGCGGATTTCGCTCGTTGCGGTTCTTTTGATAAACAACAAGGGCGGATGCATGTGTGGTTGTATATGAGGGTGGATGGAGCTCGCGTATAGGATAGAGATATTTATTTCTTGCGGAATACCCGCCTCGGTTTAATTATTACCGTTATCTAGGGTTCGAAAAAATTCAGTTTAGTTATTGTTCGGGACATTCTTTGTAGTATTGTAATTTTTGCTTTTTAATAATTTTCTCTGATATTTGCTATTCACGAGGTCCTTGTATTCAATAAATAACTACGTTGATAATAAGATGAATACGTCGAAATTAATTTTTAGAATTATTTATCCGAAATTCATGTGTTTTTATTCCTTTTTCTTACTATGTATGCGTACATTCGAATACGTTAAATTCACTTCAAATAAATGAAGATTTACTGTTAGTGCATATACATATTCGACCACACTTGTTTAAAAACTGTAAGACCATTTACTTAGAAAAAATGAATATTCCCTTATTTAAAGCGAGTTTCATTTATTCAACTATACAGTACACCTAATATGGTAATTTTTATTACTACTTAACCTAGATTCAAATCAAACAATAATGTTCATAGCCTACTTTATTAATTTAAATCCTCAAAATCGTACAATCTTCTCCTCGTGACCAACGAAATTCAGTCAACTTTATAGAACTAATCAGACAAGAAAAATAACCTAAAATAGCCTTTACTTCCCAGATCTACGTGTATAACCCATACACAAACACACACTGGCATTAAACGACTCAATTTGCATAAATTAAATCAGCGAGTCAGCACACCTGCTGCACACACCTCTCCTCTCTACCTAAATGGCGTGACGATCGCGCTTCGCCTAATGCTTTTTAAATTAGTTGCACCGTCGCGATTAATCTCTCTCTCTCTCTCTCTCTCGTGAATTAAACAAACCCTCGTCGGAGATTCCCGATAACACAATAAAGTCCTTGCATATACTCGTTCTCGGGTCTCAGCAAACTCAACCCTTTTACATATACATATACCATCACACTGCCGTGTAATAAAAAGGAAAAAAAAACTTACGCGCGCGCCGATACGTTGAATTTTCATCCGCCCTTGACGAGCATGGATGCCTCCCACCCGTGTATGTGCACACACGAACAAGAGATATATAGTATATATATACATAGAGGGGAGGAAAGCTCGTCATAATTATACCCTCGTGGAATTCGATCCGCGCGAGATACGCCGCCGACTTTGCGCGCACATATACACGCGCGCGTGTGAGCGAGGGAGTGAAGCTTTGTAATCTCCCTCCCTCTCTCTCTCTCTGCACTTTTTCTCTCTTTTTCGCGCGCTTCAGCGCATTATGCCTCGATAAGGTCCGAAATTTTACGCAGACAGACGCGCGCGGCTTGGGGGAGAGCGAAATAATTAAGCAACTTTTTCAATACCCGAGCGGGAGAGCAGTGTAGACTGAGGAAGGAGACTTAATTTTTGTTTTTTTCTTGCAGGTGGTTGGTTATACTGTGGAAAGTCGATTATACCACGATGATTTTTCGGGTAGTAAGAGGGGGAGAGGGAGAGTGGATGAGTTGACTTATGTGATGGATAAATTTAAGTTTTAGGGAATTGTTTGGTAGGTATACACGGTTGAAGTTTATTAAGTCTCGATAAGATCGCGAATTAGGTTTAGACATGAAAACTGTGCTACGGTGAATTATGAGGAATTCGAATATAATGGTGGGTCGTTAGTTTCGTCGGTTTGTATAAAAAGGAACACCGGGGCTATGGTTTTGTATGAAAATAAAATGTGTAGTAATAAAGCTGTCTGCGATTAGTTAGTTCTATATACCGAAAGATCAAGATTGCTTGTAAACAGAGAAAAATTATAGAATTATATTTATTTTGGGGTACGAAGCTTGTGTTTTACATATATACGTATATTATAATTTAAATAAGAAACAATTGTATATTAAAAATATAAATATATATAGTAATTGTAATATAACAGCCCTTATACACAATGCAATAACCGAGAGAACATATATCGAAGAGAGAGAGAGAGGAAAAGAGAACTAATATGAATTCAATACGACATCTCCATATGACGAATTCCCACATGTGATTGGGTGAAATCATGCGTATATCATACCGCAATATGACGTGTGCTGCTACTGCTATTACTACTACTACTACGCCCACCTACACCCATTCGTTCAACTTTCCCCCTATCCATATTACCCGCCTATTCCGTTCACGTTTTACTCTTACCACCGAAACAAAAGAGAAAAAAAAATCACTTTCGACTAATTTCCCACAACCGCGAGTCGTTTCACCACGCGTACACTCGAACTTTGTACCCATCCACCCGTAACGAAAAGAAAAAAAAATGTTTTCCTAACACGAAACCGTCGTCATCGTCGTAGCGGGTGGTAGTGGTGAGCTACCAAAGCGGATATTAGAGCCGACGCAGGTCGCGTGCCACGCTCGCGTGCCTTTAATTGTTTGACGGTGGGCGGCCCAGAGAGAGAGAGAGAGAATGAGTAGAGCTTCGCAATAAATTACCGGCCGACGGCTCGTCATACACGACGGCCGTACAAAACGTCGTTGACACCCTAACAGTGGGTATATATGCGAGGCGTAGGTGATTTGCCAAGCGCGCCCGGGCTTTGACGAATTTTAAGCTCTGAGGTCGCGTCTTGAAAGGGGGAGAAACGGATGATTCTCGGGGTTAGGTAAGTGGCACAAGGGTTGTGGTTGAAAGATAATTTACGCTTTTTTTCGAGGGGGGATCGATTTGATAAGAACGATATTCTTTTTTTTTAATAATTCTACATGTATTATTGAGGATGATGAACGTGGGGTACGTGATTTTTTAGTAGGAAATTTGCTATTGATTTTTTGTTGCAGTTGCAATGAAAAAGTAAAAAACGAGAGCTATATTTGTTTTAAGCTATAAATTGATTAAGTGATGAAGATATTGATTTTTTTTTAAGAAATTGATGTTTCTCTGTGTTACTGAGAATTGTATATTTTTATAAAGATTAAATAGATTTACTGGAAATATAAGGTACCAAAGAGAAAAGAAATTTTATTCAGTAAATTTAGACAAATTGAATTGTTAACTTAATAACAACACATTTTTCTGTATAAGCCGTTTAGTCTTTTTTTGTTTAATTTCACTAAAAATTTCATAGGATAAGCTCAAAAAAATAGATGATTTTTAGTTCTATTATTAAAAGCGTAACACTATTACGTGAAATTAGCTGTATTCCAAAAATCAAGCGAATTTGTAACTAAAATACGCTTAAGATTTTTTTTCGAGAGATTTTTGTAAAATCAATCTGAAAATGTTTGTGTTTAAATAAATAATCTATTCGGCTTTTTGTAAATAAAATACAAAAAATGTTTGTAAAGCAATTTTTCCGTTATACAATATTTACCAGCATAGAACCAACATAAATGTTTCATATTTATGTAATAGAGTTTTAAAAAAATATTACGAAATAATATTTTCCAAGAATAACATTGTATGGATGAATTTTTTTTTATTTATTTTTTTAAATAAATTTCTGAGATACTTTCGCCACTCGTTATTTCAAAATGAAAACTTTAAAAGCGATTAAAACAACATTTCCCCGCATCTTCAAAGCGTTACGAATTATTTATAAAATAAGTTCCATCAAAATCGCGTAAATTAAAATACTCCGCACGTACGGCAGTAATTCCGAGATTCTTTCTCCAACATCCAACCTACAAAATTAAAATTTTTCAGTCCATTACACATACAGAACGAAATCTCTCACCGGCATCCTTCGAATTTTAAAAATTTTCGAAACTCCATTTCATTAACCAGTGAAAAATGTATGTTAAAAAATTCAACTGGCGAAAATTTCTCTCGTGGAAATATCAAACATTCCTTTCTCCCCCTATACCTCCTTCATCGTGAAAATGCAAATTATATTAAAACGCGATCGTCGTCTTCATTTTCGCGCTTCATCCTCTCTCTCTCTCTCTCTCTCTCTCCTCTCTCTTTCCCTCTAATCTCGATCATTATTAATCTCGCTCGTTCTTCCGCCTCCCTTATATAGCCTCTCTTACTCCTCGGCACAGGGAAATATTCAGGAACCAAATTACGAAACGCAAATCCTCCTTTACCTTCTTCACCTCGCGAAAAATTGGAAATTCCCAAAGGGGCCTTCTCTCGAATCATATAATCCACGTCGCGCGCGCGTGCATTCCGCTATACTAGCACAGAGATAGACAAGACAGACAGACAGACAGACAGACGTCTCGAGATTAAGGAGAAGACGCTAACGACGTTGACGCCGCTACAGCCTCGTGCCATGGAAATTCGCGCCGTATGAATAATAAGGCAATGATGCATAAAATAAAAGGGGTGCGCAAGAGAGACAGAAGAGATGTGCTGCGCGCTGTGTACTGCGTTCGAGTGTAACGCAATAAATAATGGAAGTCGACCCCCGCCTTTTCGTGTCCTCTCTCTCTCTATTGCTATACAACATATACATATATACCTATACATACATATACGTATGTATATATACGGGTGGAGAGAGAGAGAGAGAGAGAGAGCCCCGCGGGCCGATGAAATATTCACGGCTTGTAATGGCCCGGAACGCCGTGGCCGCAAATCCGCTCTGTCTTTCTGAGAGAGAGATAGAGAGATAGAGAAGAACGTATGCGCACGCGCGAGTGTACGGGTGATTAGCGAGACGGCGACAATCGGCTCGTCAGCCGAGCGAGTGGATGAAGTTACGCGTGGTGTGGTAGCTGAAGAGGCCAAGTCGAAGCTCAATGAGTTGCGTGAAGTGAAAATAGGTTATGGGTGCTGTGATCGGAGACTGGAGAACGATGGTGGGATGTGTTTCGAAGTGAGACACCATTGACATCGTTGGAATTGTCATCATACAGATAACCGTTCGACATTTAGTATTCCCACGTTTTTTTCGGAATTTTTCTATTGATCCACCTGTTACCAAGCTATACTACTTTAAAACCTTTTATTTTCAAATCCATACCTTTCCAGGTGAGAATGCACCGAATTCGAAACAACGAGTATCTTAGTAAATGGGTAGAAACAATTGCTAGCTTCGGTGAAACATTAGCTGCTTCCCCATTATTCGCACATTTAAGAGATCCGTAATAGAATAGCTTATTAAAATATAAACAATGTACGCACAGACAGGAAAGAATCATTAATAGCATTCTTTTCTTTCACATTTCGTACAATTTATTTATTGTTATTATATATTCTGTTTTTGCCACTCCTCATTATACTAACAAGTCCGATTATTGAAATATTAAAAAACAACTTATTCTATATTTCAATCCATTAAATGTATAAATAATAGAAGAAAATCCGTATCATCGGAACCCAAATATTGACCTAGCTAAATACCCATTTTATAGCAAATTTCTAAAAATAAATAGCCATTTATACAAACAAATTTGTAGCTCGAACACTGGTTTTTACTCTACAGTTAATCGATTAAAACGTTCATGGAACACCCTCCCTTTTCAAATCACAACGATTCTTAATATATCACTCTTTAAGAGTGCCGTTAGATCTTGCTCTACTAAATATTAAAATACTGTCTATCTTATTGTAAGCAACATTGTAACTCAACCACCTGTTATGTTCTTTTGTACAAAGGGCCCGTTTAATAAATAAATAAATAAATAAATTTATTAGTTATAAAACGTTTTGGATTTCCACCACGACCCCAGCCTTTTACAAAATTCTCTATACACTCCCTTTCTCCCTTCAAGCAATACAATATCAGCAAACTTCTACACCACCTCCGTCCTCTCCGATCACACAGCCACACACACACACGCACACCTACAGACGCACAACTATTTACTCACTCCCTCGCAGTGTGCGGTGTCCCCTCAACTTTCAACTCCCTCTTCCCCCTCCCTCTAAAGGCCAGACAATCCAGGTGACCACAGCGATGCCTGACCCTCATCGTCCTATAACTACTTACCTCTCTCTCTCTCCCTTCGCGACGCGCTAGTATATAGTCAAAGGCCCAACAACGAACGGCACGCGTCGCTCGCACCGCTTGCGAATATATATATATACACACACACACACACACGTTCTGGGCTGGCCCGTAGCCAGACATCGCCGTTATGGAATGCGTATGTGAGTACGCGAGGCGCAGACTCCAGGCCGTGCATAAATCAGGACAATTAGTTGCTCCCTTACCACTTATATATATACATATACATATATACATATATATATAAACTATATACAGTATATATACACACAGACGTGAGCCCTGAACTTTCGCGTTCCGTTTGCGGTCAATTTATGCGCCTAGACAGAGAGGAGAGGTGCGCGTACAGTTAGGATAGATTATATAGAACGTAGAATCGCGATGCCACGGCCAATATTTATGGACGAGCTATGTGCCATCGTTGCTGCGTGCGTTTCCTTCATTCATCAGCAGCAGCGGCGGGGACACGACGGCTCTTTGAGATTTACGCGCGCGCACGACGGCGAAGATTCTTCTTGCGGCGGCGCGGCCTACTCCTCTGAGAATCCACACACGCGTACAATACACAATTTGGCAGCTGCTATAATATCGCGGTTAGCGAGACTGTTTTTCTTAGAGACGCGGTGGATGGTTATGATGACAAAAAGGTACGCGGATGATGATGGGGGATTAGTTATTATTTATATAGATAAATATTGATGTTGGCGGTGGAAGAACGACGGTTGGGTTCATACGCGTGCTGCACACGTGTTGATTGTAGATAAGTATGTTGGTGGTAAGAGGTAGTATATATGCATGGTATAGAGTGGTACCGTGTAATATATGTGCATGTGATTTGTTTTGTATGATTTTGATTATGTATTTTGAGGGAAAGGATAATTGTACGGGCGCAATTATTTCACTCATGATCTTCGTTTCGATTATTCATATGTGTGTGTAATCTCACACTACGCGTTGCGCTGCTACTAGAATCTTATAGCACTGCTGTTGATAGCGACGCATATACACAGTAATGTGTATCGGTCTTTACAAAAACCACGGTTAAGTGAAAATTTATCGCATTTCAGCATGAGCCAAACTACAATGGTCATAGCTCTATTCACTGTCCACGTTATTACAAGAATTATCATCAATCATCTCAAATCTTTTCCTACCATATAACCTCTCAAAAAAAAATTCCCAAAAAACCCACCCATTTTCTTTTCATTACATCTCTTACAACACTATACTCTCCCTAATATTCAACTCCTCACACTTACGCTACTCATACACTCGCCGAAATCACAAATCAAATCCACCCCTTTTACAAACGTTACAACAACGCGCTCTCACGCGTCCGCGTATACGCGAGGTCTCGTGCCAACCGTCGAGACCGTAACTCACACGAGCTCGCACACACAGGAAACATTACACGACATTATCCGCGAGCGGTGCGCGCGTACTTGGCTATACCATTGTTATCAACCTCTCTCTTGTGCGAAAAGAAAAGACAGAGAGGTGTGTGAGAGAGAGAGAGAGGACCGAACATGGTATCGTTTGAAGAACGACGCCTGCCGACTGTAATGGGCCGTATAACACGTGCGCGCGTGCGCTGACAATCCTCACTTGCTCTCTTTCTCTCTCTCGTATAATCGCGATGCCATCCGTGCGATAAAATAATGCTACTGCTGTCCCTTGGCTTTCCGCGAACACGGCCATTGCGATATCCATCTCTCTCTCTCTCTTTCGCTTGCCATGTGACGTTATGGCTCGTTTTTCGCCAAAGAGAAAAGAGAAAGAAAATAGTAGTAGTAGTGGTAGTATTATATAGGTACACGCGAACGCTCGTAGTATATACGCGCATCGATGGAAAGTTATCGAGTGAAATTCGCGCGCGCGGGTTCTCGTCGTCGTCGTCGTCAATCTTGTTCATTGCGTAATTGGCTCAGCCCCGTACGCTCGCGAGAGAGAGAGAGAGCGAGAGGCGAGTCTGCGATCTGCCAATTTCGAGTGACGAATGACCCCCTGGCGGAGAGAGAGAGAGAGCAAACGCGTACGCCGCGCGAGCGCACGCCTAAAGTTAGCCCCTCGTAGCGGAGAGAGAGAGAAAGTGCAATTCGTCTGACACTACCGCGCGCGGTGGATTCGTTCGTTCGTTCGTTTTTTTCTCTCTTCTTCTTCCTTCCTTTTTTTTTGATAGTAGAGCTAGCTTTCCCTCTAATTCGTAGCTTGTGTAGGTAGGTAGAGAGAGAGGCGAGTGGCTTTTGTATGTAAGAGAAGTAGATCGTAAATTTATTCGCGCCTCCCGGTTTCTCACATATATAGGGAACAGTCGCGTCGTCGTGGTTAATGTACGAGGGAGAAAGCTACATTCGTTAGATTAGCACGTAATTTCAATTTCACGTATAAGCCCGTGTATTAATGTTGTGCATGCGGCGATGACGTTTTTAATGCTACGTAATGTTGTGTAAAGTGGTGTCGCGACGAGTACGTATATATAAATAATTCGTATATGTATATATGAATTATCGAAACGAGAAAATCTGTATAATAAACCGTCTCTCACATATGGTTTTGGATTAGAAAAAAAAATTTTTTCTCGTTCACCAAAAAAGGAGAACCTTTCGCGTCACTCCCCGACAACGACATTCCTCCCATATATATCGAACAGCATACATACACATACCCCCACATATATATAGAAACATACACGTGGCTGCAATCGATTGGCGTTCTCTACCTCTACAAAATACCCTTCCATCTCGTCCACCTCCTCCACCTCCCCCGTATATAAGATAGATCGATAGGTCAGATAGCTTCGTGGTGGTGGTGGTGGTGGTGCCCGGCGCCTCGTCATCATCGTGCGCGCAGTCCCATGGCGATTCTTTTGTCGCGTGACGTTCGACCGTTAGGACTCACGGAGAGAGAGAGAATTAGGCGGCAGCGATCGACGGCAGTAGTGGTGGTGGTAGTGGGCACAAGCGCAAATCCCCCGAGCACTTTAGGCTCGACTCGGAAATCGATTGTGCGAGCGGCTCGCTTACCGAAATTATTCATATGAGAGAGAGAGAGAGGAGAGTGCAGGTGGAACGAGTCTATCGCTCGACGGATTGGCCTTAATGAGGGGGCGGAGAAAGGGATCGGGTTATCGGCTGAGAGACATGTGGTTTCTCTGCGTGCTGTGCTGGTAGTGGTGGTAGTGGTTCTCCTAGCTGCTCGTCGTGGATAACACAGAGACGATGGAATGAAAAGTTAATTGCTATAGAGGTTCTAGATCTCGTGTTTTTGCCTGGACGAGGGAAATGTATGTATTGTATATGTACTCGGACTTTTACCATATTAGTTGAAAACTGTCTGTCTGTAGGGAAATTCATGTACCATAAGTTTAAATTAAAGGATGTTTTTATCTATCTTATTTTTTTATCATAATTACATTAGCCTGTTGTAACGAAAAAAAAGGAAAAATCTACATGGAAATCATCGATTTTACAGACTGGAATATATACAAAAAAAGAAATAAATATGCAAAATCAATGGGGGGAAAAAAACTATTACATACACGTACGAACCGCCGAGCCACTTGTTTTCCCTCCTCCTCCCTCAAGTCTCGAACATTTCCGCGCTTCCAGCGACAAATCAACCGAGCCCGGAATTGCCCCCGAAGCATAAAGGGACTCTGCTCACTTTTTTTTTACGCCGCGGCGCCTACACGCGGTGGAAACGGTCGACGGCTAAAAAAAAAAAGAGTATATACTCGGTTTATCGCGAAAGTTTCATTCTCAGCCATATATAAAGCACGCCTGTCCCCCCTTCTCCTACTACTACTACTACTACTACTACTGCACACATCCGCGAATATTTTCCCCATCTCTCTCGTTCTCGTGCGCGCGTCTATTTCCCTAAATTCATAAATATCCCGTACGCACGCGCGTATATATAAGTTCGTGAGTAGCATGCGTAAAAAAAAAGAGAAAAAGAGAAGGAAGAAGAAGAAGAAGAACGCTATAGCGAACGATACGCGATCAATTTGCGTATACGCTATATAACCGGCGTCGCGTCGCCCCTGTGTATATATATATATATAATTCACTCTCTTTCGCGAACGCGGCGATCTTACTTGCGCGCGCTCGCGCATCGAGTTGATCGTAATCGTTGCCGCGAAACTTTTTATTACTCGCGATCACGAGAGAACTCGACTCTCTCTCTCTCTCTCTCTCTCGCCCTTTCTGTCTTTCCTTTTGCGCGTGTGCAATATTCCTCCCTCCTTTTACCTTCTCTCTCCCCCTTGCTCTCACAAGTACGAGAAAGAGAAAGAGAGAGAGAGAGAGTTCACTGAACGACGATGTATAGACTATGCGAGTGCAGTTACTTCCAGACCGAGAAAAAGAGAGGGAGAAGAACATATGCACTATATATACGTATATGTGTATGTGTGTGTGTGAGTGAACGCGGGCGTAAATAAAGGCGTCGGGATCAATTTCCAACTTGGCCGTTTGTAAGGAGAGCTTTTTATGGGCTGAAGCGCGAGACGATAAAAGGGCTTAATTGCCGATCTCGAGTGTTATGCGCCGCCGGGAATCTTCGGTGGGTGGGTGTGTGTGTGCTGCTACTGCTGCTTTTTTTTTGTTCTCTTATCCTTTTTCTCTCGGAGGGTTTTCTTTTTATTTTATATTTTTTGTTTGTTCGTTAGAGCACTAGCGGTACTTGGGTAGAGATTTTTACTCCAAGATATAAATGTGTGTGTATGTTATATCTGCTGGATTTTTGAGTTCGAATATAATGAGATGTTTTTTTATCGAAATTAAATGAATAACATCCCACTTTATACTTTAGAATGGAATGCGATTCGTCTTCCTGAAATATAAAACATATAGACAATAATCTCAACTGGAGTAGTAGTAGCAGCAGCAGTAGCACCGAACAACACTATAAGCTCACGCTTAAACCTCCGTTCTGCAGTAAGTGTTAATAATTGAAATAATGCAAGTCGGCGGCGGGGAACCTCTCTCTCGGATTAGTTAGTTGCACACGCGGAGGTATACGGGGTTTTCGGGGCGCGCCGAGATCGCGGGGTGTGCGCGCGCGCTCGCGGTTCTAAGTGGAAAGTAACGAGCGCGCACTGAGCTTGGGGTATATTCGCGAGTGCGCAGAACCCCCCCGTAGCCGATTAAATTGAAATTCGGCGTCGTAGCGACGTAGATTGCCGAGCATTGTGAGGTTGAAATATGAAAAAAATACTTTTTTTTTAAAGAATATCGTCGGTTATTAACTGGGACCACGGTTTAAATATGGTAAGGATAAACCACTTCACAATTTGTGGAAGTTTACACAACAATTTCGTTCAAGAATTTACGTGCCGTTCATGGCTAATCATCACTCTTACTTTTGCTTAATTCCTTTCAGTATCATCTCGTCGATCCTCAATTTCACGTGATATCACTCCACATATCTTTCGTCCTTCATTACGCATACATTAACAATTACCAACTACAAACCTACCCATATCTCCCTCGATTATCTCCACTTCTTTTTTCTCTCTACATAGTATATACCTACACCCACAGCTATTATCCGGAATCAATACGCCCAGTCGTACACATCGTATATAACTCACTTGCAAAAGAACCACAACCTCCTCCCACACCACCCTCCTAAAGATAACGGTAATCGTCCAAACTGTGCACCCGCGGCGCGGGACTAATCCCCGTTAGCTTCGCGATCATCATCAGATACGCGAAGAAAACAATACACACAGTCTCCCCTCCCCCTCGTACCTCCAAAATCTTGCCCTGGAGTTAAATCAGGATTCGCGCGTTATTATATGCGGGCTGCCTCGTGCTGCTCTACCCGCTCTGGTGTATATATATATACGTACACATACATACACATCGTCGTCGTTGGGTATTTAGACCGCGCGGGCGTCTATATTCCAAGGGGTATGGGTTTACCACTCGTTTCACCGGGTGTATACGTAGAGGCAGGCAGAAGCGCGCGCGCGCGTACTCTCGATAGCCCTTTGTGTCGCGTTGGAGGTGGGCAAGAGAGAGAGAGAGAGCGAGCGTTCAATGTTTCCGCGTTAATGGCATATGGCACCCAGCCGGCCAGCCGGCCGATAAGATAACGCTTACCACGAGCACCACCGACGCCGCCGCTGCATTCGCTGCTCTTATCGAGCCTCGCGGCCCTCTCTGCGAGAGCAGTAGCAGCAGTGGGGTTATACGTACACACACATGAGAGAGAGAGGATAGAGATAAGCCGCAAGCACTCGCTCTCTCTCTCACACTGCCTTTTTAAACTGCCGGATGCGTGTCCGAAAAGGAGAGTAAGGGCAGAGTGGGGTGGGAGGAGGCAGTGTTTGAGCAATATGGCCACGGGCTATTAGTCACTGACAGGTGCGCGCACGCGAGCTTCACGGTTATATTCTCTCTCTCGATATCTGGTCGCGGAACCGCCCGGTTGCCGCCGCCGCCGCCGCTCGGTGATGTTTTACAAGTATATGGGTGACAAGCGAACCTGTGCATCCGCCATCGATCATGTATGTATATGTGGCTGGGTTTGTGTGTATGGGTGTATATATATTTTATGCGGAAATCACGTGGGAAGTGGAGAGAGAGAGAGAGAGAGGGAGAGAGTGAAAGAGCGGTGGTAGCGGCTGCTGCTGCTGCAGTGTGTTTAGGGGGTATGAGGGAGACACTCCCCCTCTCTCACGACCGGTGCTTTTGAAGTGGACGTGTATTGATGCGGTTTAATTTTCGACGGACGCGTGGCGTCGAACCCCGGGTTTTGTCTTTTTTTTTTTTACAGGATAGGGTGAGGCGTGATTTTTATCTCGGTGTGGATTGAAAAGAGAGGGTGAAAAGTTATATGATGCTGGCGTTGTAGGGGATTTTATTGTTGTTTTATACATGTCCTGAAAATTTTGGGTAAAAACTAAAAATTTGTTTAGTAATAGTTTTATTACATTTTTAAAGCTTTATCGAATTATTTAACCCATTAATTTTTGTATTAAGAATTTTATGTAATATAGTGAAAATGTCATTATATCGTACCGTGTCGACTGTCTATTTGTCTTCGATATGCTCTTCAATCCTACATTCGCTAATTAATGGTTATTCATCATCCAATGAATATTAATATTATAAAACTCATCACTATATTATTTATATATTTATAACATAAGAGCTAATGCATCAATTCAATAATAATGCAATGATATTTATATATACGACGCGACGCATCAAAGTGCATCATCCCATTATTAATCTCCATGAGTGTTTATTATTATTTACGATCTAATTAGCGGGCACTTGGTCTAATTACGGTATAATACAGTTAGAAGATGGATGTGTTTTTGCACTCTACATATATATACCGACGTCATACTTAACGTCATCGCAAACCCATCATTAACAAATTTTTCATAGCCTACCTCTTCAACACAACCACATCATCGTATTCATATACCCAAACTCGAAAAATCGTAACAACACTCTGGTGAAACATCAACACCTTTTCTGAAATTATTACGCGCTTTACCACGGATAAAATATCCAAGCGCACGCATTCCTCCCTCTTCAATTGCCCTTACAGCTAACACAGCAACGGCTGTAGTGGCAGCTGCGAAACATAGACGAGCCGTGAACCGCGAAATTTCCTCCGCGTCAGCCCGTTATATTCGACGATATATATATATATATATATATATATATATATATATATATACACACACCCGCGTGCACCCTCCTCATACATCATGCGCGAGCGCCGCAACGCGAAAATGCCGAGCAAAGTATGCTTTTAAGAAGCGAGGATGCGCGAGGTATTCTTAACTCGCCTTTGTGTGCTGAGCGTAGCGCACGCGCGTGCGCGCGTAAGCATGAGAGCTGTGAGAGACTATATGGTTCTCTCCCTCTCACTCTCTCTCTCTCTCTCTCTCTCTCTCTCTCTCTCTCTCTCTGTGCTTCCGTGTATGTCTCGCGGGAAAGTTGAGAGAGAGGAAAAGATGATCGATCGCGGGAGGGTATGTAATACCTCGCGTGCCAGCGTGAGAGGTACAGACGACTGCTACCGATATACGCAGTCCACTGGCGGTGGGAAGATTCCTTTTTGTCTTTGGTGCAATGGGTTTGTGGAAGTGGTCTTCGGTGATGCAGTGAGTTCGTAAAATACCTGTCTGGACTGTAGTCGACATGATTGAAGTGCGATGAATTTTCGAGAATTTTAAATAGATTGGATGTTGCGATTTATATAGCTATAATAGTTATTAATTGAACTGACAGCATTTAGGTTGTTTTAAGTATTGCATATTAAATGTACAAAATGTTGGTACCCTCCAGTTACGATATATTTGAGCACTATGCAAAGTTTCGAGACGATATTTCAAAATGTTTATGATCGACGTTCAACTAAAATTTCGTTACAGCCTGTAAAGCTAAAGGTTTTATTGTCCCCAACACTTTGTAAGCTCACAAAGTCAGTCATATACCAACTTCAAATACAACAAAATACATTCATTCGTAAACACTAGGAAAAACCTTAACTCAACCAGATCGGTACAAACCAGCTTTATTCTTGCTTATACATTCCCCATGCTTATCTGCTATACACAAAAAAAAATCTGGTACTTCTCCATGGGCCTTAGAAAATTCAAGAACCATCCCAGTACCATTCCCGCAATTCAACCTTCTTCAACGTTGTACCCCGTAACAACGTTACCCGCTTTTGTAATCGAATAATGTCACCGGCGACCAGAACCACCGCAGCGAGAAGAACCTCACACACACCCGTAACTGCAACGACGACGCTCAGTGGCCAGATGGTTTTTATACGCGTTCGCCTCGTACACCTCGGTGCTTTTTGTTGTGTGCCGGAACTTTCCTGCTCCTTCAGCACACTCGCACGCAAATGCACCCACACACATACATTCCATTCTTGGGAGGATGTGCCGGCTAGATAACAATGAACTCCTCCTGCACGAAAAGAGGTAATTACGCGCTATGTGGAACCGATGAGGAAGGCTTTTTACAAAGGAAATATTTGTTATAATACACTCGGTCTTTTATTTAATGATTTTTAATTTTCAAAACGATACATTTAATTCTTCATGATTTTTCTATCAAGATATACACGCCACCCAGAATAACGCTGTGGAGAAAGAGAGATGTAATCACAAAATGAATTAGTGCCCGATTATCAAATGATAATCCAAGCCTATATTGCTGACCCCGGGAACCGAAATAATACTCCCGGACACGTTCACCACGCGCGCGCGCGCGCACGCGCAAAAATCAATAGATCAGCACTGCGATTTCTATTTCAGCACTACCACCGCGTACATATACACCTACGTATGTATACGTACGTACAATTCAGAAACATATCCTCCGTGTGTCTCTAGCTACACGTAATAATATAATTTCAGCCGAAATACAACGTCATACTGCGACTTATCAACGCGAAATCCCAACTCCATCGTGTGCACACACGTTCGCGAATTTTTCCACTCACCTTCTCTCTTTCACGCTCCGGCTTATCAACGATCAAACACGGCGATAACGAGACTATAGTCTACACCTCTCTTGCATTCAAGCCGCACACAGAGAGAGAGAGGGACGCAAAAAGCGAGTACTACTACTACTATAGGAGTGTATACCCTATCAGAACTAGTTTTTGCGAAAAGTCGCAGCATTCTCCCCCCCCTCTCTCTCTCCCTCTTTCTCCCCCGTAGGAAATTCAAGCGTAACTCTTATCTCGCGGCAGCAGGGTATGTGCGCGGGCGCGCCTGTATGTGTGTGAGAGAGAGAGAGAACGAGGCGTAAAATTCAATTTGCAGGCGAATGTTTCGCGCGCTAGCGAAATGCAGCGTCACGATTTTCACGTTCTCCCGCGCGTGCCCTCCTCCTCCTCTTCTTCACCCCTCACCTCGTCTTTTTACTCCTTTAGAATGGAGGGGATGCTACTACTGCTGCTGCTACTGCTGCTGCTGCGTAAGGAGAGGGGCTGTACGACGCGCCTAATGAGAAATAAGGGAAAGGGCGGATGTGGAGTGTAATTACATTGCTTTACGCGCTCTAGCTAGCTGCTCGCCGAGAGAAAGAGAGAGAGAGAGTTTTATTTCGCATATACGCGCGCGTGGGTGGATGTTGTAAAACACGAGTAACGGTGTATATCGACACGCATAGTAGTGGTATATAGGAATACATAGGTCTCGAAACGCGCAATGAAGTGAAAGAGAAAGAGAGAGAGAGATGGTTAAAGCTATTTTTGAGCTTTACGATTGCAAGCGCAAAGCTAACCGCTACGTTTTCTCGGGTCCATTAAAGTTTGATTATCGACGAAGATAGCTGAGAAGGAGAATGATGATGATGATGTTGATGACGGTTAATAACCGCCAAGGCTGTTGCCGAAGTAACGACAGTTATTACTGCTCTTGTCACAATTTTAGACACGCAGAGTAGTATGCAGATATTTTCGAATTGGAAAAATTCGAATAAAATCTTCATCGCACCGCTATGCATACTATAACAATGGAGCAAACAAACAAACGAGATGACACGGCAACAGCCGCTTCTCTTTTCCTTCGTATATAAATAAATCCGTATATTAATTCGCGAGACTCTCTCTCTCACCCACTCGATCTCGGATTCATAAGCGCCTCGACCCAACCGGCACGACTGCTGCCCGTTGCTGCTCGCTCGCTCGCTCTCATGAAATATTAAACATTTATTCGCATACGCTCTCTCGTCTGCGCTTGCGCGTAATATTTACGGCCAAAAAGTAAACACGTCTTCTTGGCACGCATTGAGCACGCGCTCACCTCCGCGCTTGCAATTATAAACCTAAACAACACACGCACAGTAGTAGTACCAAGAGGCGCGAGAACTAACGAACAAAAACGCACTCTCTCCTCTCTCTCATATCGCAAGCTTCACAAAAGGGACATGCACATACATTCTCGAAAGCTCCCCACTGTATATATACGTTAGAGTGTGGTCGCAGTGGCGGCGACGCCACCTCTCGCGCTATGACCATTCCACGCGTGTACGCGCGCTTAGACGACGTCGGGTAGCACATTGGCAAAAGGCCAGCGGTATAGCAGCAGCAGCACAAGGAAACACGTGTTCAAGATTAGCCGGCCGACAGGTGCCACTGCCGCGCGAGTATATGTGTGTGTGTGTGTGTGTATGCCTGCCACCCTAGCGAAAGAGAGAAGCACATAGCACGTTGGTGTAGTATAGTAGTGTACTAGAACGCCACTACTACTGCTGCTGGTGCTACTGGAGTCGCACACACGCCCGTCAAAGAGTGCGAGGGTGGAGGAGGTGGAGGAGAAAGAGGGAGTAAGCGCACGCTCGACGGCCAAATTCCGAGACAACGCCAAAGTGGAAAATACAAGCGCGGCTGCTGCTGCTGATGTAGCGTGGGCGGTAGTGTAGAGTTAGGTGTGTGTGTGTGTATATATATGTGTGTTTTGCATGAATGCGAGAGAGGATTTTCGGATGGAAATTCTATTGCTGAATTTGTTTCTGGAATTGAAAGCGAACGATGTTATATTTTTGGGAAGGTCGGTTTTTGTTTCGGTGTATTGTGCGCACGCGCGTGGCTGGTTGATATTGCGATGTTTTGTTGCTCGGATTTGAATAATAAGAGTTTGTGATTTTCTTGGGTATGTACAAGTGGCCAATCGCAGCCAGATTTGTATGTTAATACGAGAGAAAAAATTAAAAATTGTGCATAAAGAATAATCAGAGGATTTTTCGTGTAAGAGAGGCTACGTTTGATGATCAAGTGAACCAGGGATCTCTATTCGCTAGTGAGGAAAAAAGAAGATAAATTTTCTGACATAGATTCGCTAGCGTTTGAATAGAGGCAACCCCCCAAATGGGCACATTCCCCTTTGCCCCGAAATCTTGGATTAATTACAAGCGCGCCAACGCTGCAAATTATCAGTTACGCGACCGTTCCGTAAAAAAGGTCTCGACGATCCGAATTGAAGCCTCTTGAGTCACTCTCTTTGCCTAGAGTGAGAGAGGGATAAAAAAAACACCCACACACACACAGCCATATAGATAGAGCACCAGCGACGATGACTCTCGAAGAGATCCTTTTTTCATGGCTCGTTCCCCGAGCAAATTTACCCAAAAATAAAAGACGAGCGACGCGAGCTTTTGACATTTTCCCCTTCCTTTTTACCGAGCTTTGGGGTCGAAGACGACGACGACGACGACGAAGGGGCGGAGGAGGGGAGTGGGGAGAAGGACACATTCACCAGGTTGCAATAAGTTTTTTCAGCAAAGGACGCTTGCTCGCTATAGAGCTTGCTCTTCTCTCTCTCTCTCTCTCGTCCTTTATCCGAAAAACGGAAAAAACGGAGAAATTGTTCTCCCCCGCCCGCCCTCCCGTCAGAGTACTTACGCGCGGCGCAAGCTCTTTAGCAGAGAGGAAGACGGTAACGGTATACGCGCAGCACTAAAGTCCTTTGTCCGGCCAACACGGAGCTTTCCAATTAGTCCGTAAATCACCCGGACAGGGAGACAAGTCGGGCTAGGCGAGATAAAGAGCGTGAGAGAGCTAGCGAGCGAGGAGCAAGCGAGAAGGAAGGAAAGAAAAGCGCCCCGGCCATATCGACCCTCAGTCTCTCTCTCTCTCTCCCTTATACCCTCCTTCCTCTCCTGAGAAGGAACCGTCGGCAAAAGGAACATAGAAGGCATTCGGCTGCGAAAGAAATTTCCCGGAATTTCGTCGAAAGCCTGGGCTCTACATACTCGCGCGCCCCGGTGGGATTCTTTAGCGCTCACTTGCTAGGTGTGGGGTATATGTACACACATATACCCCACACATACGCATACACATCCTGGCGCTCGAATAACCATAATCGTAAGGTATCCCGATATCCGCATTGCGTATTTGCCAGGCGGCCCGGGTATATACAGGGGAGGGCAGCCAAGCAACCCTATCCTCCCGTTGGATTAGTTTCGCGTATAACAGGCGCGTGTAACAGTCGAATGACCGCGCGAGATGTCGGGGGAGGCTGAACTTCCGAAGCTTAAGAATTCCTTAGCTAGAGAGTTATGGCTGCGCGTTCGGGTGTGGGGGGGTTATTATACGTACAGTCACGAGGAACAAAGGTGAATCGCTCCGGGAGAAGTTTTGAGAGTCTCTTGTCGGGGATGGGTTGTACGATGGGTTATCCGTTGGAGGATCTCGAATGTTACAGTGTAACGTGAGGGGGCTCGAAAGTGGTAATAGATTTAAAAGGGGTCTTAATGGGTACTTTTACGAATTGTGATAATGTTGACTATGTGACAATAAAGAGGTTGTTGGGATACTGAATGTTGTACCTCCTCAAAGGGATGGACTCAAAAGATAGCGCTATCGCAATATCATTTGAAAGTCTCCGTATACTTTAATGTATTTCTAAAGAGTTGGATTGATTATATCTTTCGGGGCGATAATATCAAAAGTGATTTCGTAAAAAGCTGTAAGAATTATTAAGGAAATATATCTTTTTCCTACAACTTTAATCGTTTGGAGAATATAACGCACACTGTTATTTTTGGGTTTCGACAATACTGTCCTTTCCTTTAAAATAGGCAAACCCAAGCAGCATCAAATTATCTGCCCCTCATTAATTCCTACTCCAGCGTGAACCCGTTTTTGCAAGACCATCAATCCTCCCGCATCACCAATCACCGGTATGACCTCCAATTCGAAATTCCTTCCCGCCACTAGCACCACGACCGCATATCCCTATGCTACCCCGCACATTCTCCCAGCTGGCTCGTTCACCTCTACGAGGCCGAGGACGACCGTCTTAAGGAGACACACACCGGCGCTCAGGCGCACACATCCGGGGGGTAGGGCGATATCCTCTGGCTTCGTCTCTCTCTCTCTCTCTCTCTCTCTCTCACTCGCGCCTTGGAGCGAGTCGACGCAACGGTGCAGCCACTGCATTGCGGCTGCTCAGCGCCGAGAGCTCTACGTCTTGCGAACCGCATGCACGAATTACGGTGTGCCGGAAGACGGAGCAAGACGGATATGCCGGTGTCGCGGGTAGGTGGAAGGAGGAGGGGAGGGCAGAGGAAGGACCTGCTGCAGCCGCGTTAATTACCGGCTTCACCTGACGCGCTCGCGCGTCTTGGGGAGGCTGCAGCTCTAGGAACGGGTATGGTGTGCTGCGCTCGGATGGCGAATTAGCCTGGTTAAGGTAGTACTGGGTGGTGGATTGAGATTGCTGGAATGTGGTGGTGGTGGTGGTGGTGGAGGTGGTGGTAGCAGTGGAACAATGGTAGGATTGTAAGAAATTAAGGTCGGAGACTTGTGGAAGGTGGTTGATTAGGGTCTCACAGGTATTATTTAGATTTTAATTGATTTTGGCGAATGCATGAACGTTGGTCAAATAGAAAAAAGGGATTAATTATGGTAATAAAAAGTCTTAGAATTTAAATATCTTCTGTGACGATTCATTGTGAAATTCAAGTATAGCATCTCATTTCATCATTGACGTTATGGATGGTGAGCGAACAGTTTTGATGCTATTCGGCAGCAGTTAATAATATCATTCACAGTTGCAGACCCTTTTTAATCATTCAAAACCAGTCGTTCCCTATCGTAAGCTTATTCTTTCCCCACATGTGCACTCATACCACCTTCCGACCACTTCATCCGGCCTGCATCACCAGCGACACATTACGGAAGCATTAGGAAGAACGGGAAGAGGACGGACGATGGTAATTAGCGAGTTATGACCCGATGTGCCTGCCTGCTGGCCTGCACGCACACATACCTTTACATTCACATACCCCATGTACATACGCGTACGTGTATGTATGCAGGGCTCGACCGGATTCCCCAGCGCCAGCCGTGGCGCTGCAATGTGTCACTGTCATCGAGAGAGCGAGAGAGTACGCGCGGTATCCGAATTGTTATCGCGCGCGTGTGTGGACTTGGTTAAAGCGAGCACAGAGGGAGAGAGAGAGAGAGAGAGAGAGAGCAAGAGAGGTTAGGTCCTCCCGGCGGCGTCGTCGTCGTCGTCGTCGTCGAGGCCTCCACAGTTAATAACGGCCGGCGTTCGCACGGGCGCTGAAGATCGGTATTAATTACCGTGACGCCGGCGTGCGTATGTACGCGTACGTATAGATACGTATAGGTGCGTTCGTGTATGTGTGCGTATCGAGCCATGAATGACGAATTGCCGGCCGGCAGCCGGCTTTTCTGTCTCTCCCTCTCATGGAGGGCAGGGATAGCAGCAGCAGCAGCAGCAGCGCGCTAATTGATAATAACGCGCGAACGATCGCGAATTCATCATCGTACTGTGTGGGTGGGTGGTGGTGTGGGAGTGAAGCGGAAAAATACCGTGATGGGGGTCGATTTCACCGCTGCCACTGGTTTGGGCTTTGGTGCTGCTGCTGCTGCAGTTACGCCGATGGACACATGACTGTTGTCGTGCTCGTTGAAATCGTTCGCGGATACTATGGTAAAGTTTCGAATGTCAGTTAGGCGACTTTTGAGGGTTGATTTCTATTACGTTTTTTAATGATCGCTTTCTAGTATGAATGAGCAAATGTTTATTAACGTAAATTAAAAGTAGGGAAAGGAAAATTATATTTGATAAATGAAAGGGCATGTGAAATATTAAATAACCTTACGGGTCTTCGCATTTTTACTGTTACATAATCAATGTACATAACAAAGTGAATTATTATCTCTTTTTGATCTTTATAGACAATACTTATAGACTTATATTATAGACTTATATTATAGATAGAATTATAGACAATCTTTATTTCATACAAGATTCTGATAAGAATGTTTCATCTTAGCGAATGCATATTTACAAATACGCAAGAATACGCTGCAAGTGTCCAAAATCATTTAAAACGCAATTACTTTTATCAACCTCTTAATACACTGCTCAAACCAAATTAAAAAAAAAGTCTTCCCCTCATACCTTACGCTGCCAAAAAAGTCTATCCGCCATCCTAATACTTCACTCACCCTATAGCTCTTTCCCTCTCGCAGCTAATCAAGTCCCTCAGCCTCCGGTTTTTCCATGCGCAGCCTCCTCCCTATCTCTCTCTCTCCGGCATTTTTCGACTGATTTAAGGCGCCAGAATGAATTTCCCTCCCGCCGTCCTCTCTCTCTCTTGCTCTTGCGAGCCTCGGATGCCGCGGCGAAGGTGCGCTGGATCGATAAACCGAGAGAGAAACTGCCGCGCGCGCGGTCTTCCTCTCTCTCTCTCTGTAGGAATAAGTTTGTCCCGCTGCTGAAAACGGAAGGCGAGAGAGCGCGAGCTTTGCGTGTCCCTCTTGATTTATCGCCGATGATCGAGCCTCTCTCTCTCTCTCTCTCTCTCGCGCCTACGGTGCTATTTATTTCCCGCGCCGCCGCTGCCGCCACGGTCTTATACCTTCGCTACCTCCGCTGCAGCAGTAGCGTTGCTCGGCTAATAAATTGCATTAAATTGTCGAACGCGAGAGATACTATCGATTTTTTCCTCCCTTCGTCGTCGTCGTCGTCGTCGTCGTTCCTCTTCATCCCTCTTTTTTTATAATAAAAAAAAACAGAAAGAAGAGAAAGAGCGAAGAGACTCGTGAGTGCGTATGAATAAACGTAGTCGCGCAACGAACTCGCCTCTTTAAACTCGTTTGCCTCTCTTTCACCCTGATTTGTATCGGATATAGAGAGGCTCCCCGCTGCGTCGTCTTAGAGAGAGAACGGATTTTGGTCTCTCTCTCTCGCTCGCTCATCCCTTTGTACCTCGCGCAACATGCGTATTGCATTACGATTTTAATCAGCCGCGGTACTTTGAGCACGCGCCCCGTATAATAGGGTGTACACTCCCTCTACGCGACAATGCTGATGCTACTGCTGCTGCTGCTGCTACTCTCGAGAGCACAACCCCTCTCGGATTCTTCCGCCAATAAGGGGACGACGACGTAGACGACGACGACACTGCTGCTACTGCTGGCGGGGAAAGAGAGCACAATGAATAATGCAAATACGCGCTCCCGATTATCCGGGGTGTATAGTACACACACACACAGTATGTGTGTGGCCGAGGTTCCTCCTCTTCTTCTTCTCCGTTGTCGTGGGTTTTTTTTTCGTAGGGTGAGGCGTATAGCTTCGGGGCCGATTATTGGGTACGCGTAATAGGGAGTAATGCGAGGGGTTAAGGTGGTTATTGAAGAGTAGCGCGTGTGGAAAGTGGATTTCGTCGTGTGGATTGGGGTGAAGTTTAGGGTTGCGATGACTATTAATATTGAGAATAAAATTAAATAACAAAGTATCGTAGGAACGGGTCTTTAGTTTATTCGGAATTGTGAATTCGAAACACTTATGCTCTATTCTAATTTTGAGATATACGTAGATTTCAGTGAAAACGATCGTATATATTGACAATTTATAGGTATTCTATAATAATAAAAATTTTCAATGACAAGAATCCATTCATACTCTCAAACGCCACGAATCACACATATATATATATATTCCGCGCATCATTCACTTCTTTCCTCATTCCGTTCACGCATACTCACACACTCACGCATTATACACGCACTCTCATACATACTTCCAACCTCATTTATTCCGGTCGGGACAGAATATCCGCGGGAAAACTATGTCGACGGGCGAGTAAGCGCAATGGCAGCAGCAGCAGCGCGCAATGTCAAACCGAGCATCCATCATCCCAATTACAAAACCATCCGCGCCATATTTTTGCAAACTCTCAAAACTCCCTCTCCACACTCCGTCATTCATCAAGGTCGAGTGAGTGAGAGAGAGAAAGAGCGATACGCTCGCCAAATTGCACAAGCAAGCAGCATTGCTCCCCCTCACCGACTTCTCTGCGCCTCTATCGAAAGGACGAAATATATCGGCCGCTGGCCAAAAGAGTAATCGTCATGAGCAAGCGTTATGCTTCTGTGACACCGTTAATTGCCCCGGCCACTCGACGATGATCACACAGCCGCGAATGGCAGACTGCCATTTCATCGAGGTATAAGGGCGGCTCATATACGTGTGTGTGTGTATATGTATGTGGGCATACATGTATACGGGAGTATGGGTTCATTATCGATTCCCCGCGAGCGCGCTGACAATTATAATTTCACGCTCCGCCTCCCAATCGGTGGCACATCAGATTCGGCCGGTGGCGGCGGCGGCAACGACGGCATGCAGCTCATTATTTATAGCAGGATGCGCGCGTCTCATAGCGAACAAAGGCGATATGGGAGAATCAAGCGTATACGACGGCGAGAATGGATAGATAGATGGATGGATGGATGGAGAAAGGTCGGCGTGTAGCGTATAGTCGCGAAAGAATCCACAATTTATACTTTGACGAGTGAGATGGACGTTAACCTCTTTATCACGGTTCCGGATATATATTGACGGCTTGAGCGTATTGACGTCGTCGGAGGAGGGGGAGAGCGAAAGAGAGAATTATCTCTTCTTTCCATCGGTTGAATCGATGAAAAGTGATTGGCCCAAACAGCTGGAAAAGGAGGAGAATGAGAGATG
>JAWWEQ010000010.1:27478120-27585633 GCA_035583055.1 Torymus tubicola | reverse complement strand
TCTCTCTCTCTCTCTCTCTCTCTCTCTCTCTCTCTCTCTCTCTCTCTCTCTCTCTCTCTCTCTCTCTCTCTCTCCAAAACGTTACCTTGATTTCTCCCACCAATACACGCACTTACAAGGATTCCTTGATACCCTATACGTCCCTCTTCCACCCTTAGCCGCACTTGAACGAAAAAGAAACTCTCCCTTATCCCCATCGATATCCACTAACCTACACTCAGCACAACAACAACATCCTACTCTCTCTCTCTCTTTCCACTTACTTCAGCGAGCTCACACCCACATCGTGTGCGCGTCCCATACGGCGAAGGTCGTGTAGACACGTTGCATCCTCGCGCATACCCTCTCTAGTAACGCTATCTCTCTCTCTCTCTCTCTCTACCGGCACCGGCGGTCCCGTAAATTTACGACCGCAATGTCCATAAAGCTCATCGTAATCGTATTCATAAGCGTGCTTACACAGCAGGCGACGCTCCGCACTACGCGCAGGTGTCTCGTATCCCATGAGGGAGAGAGAGAGAGAGAGAAGCAAGGGAAAGACGAGGGGCAAGTACGCGTACGCTTGTTTGGAACTCGGTGCGAACAAATGCGCGCGCTACCGACTCGCCGACCCTGACACAAAGGACGAGAGTGAGAGAGAGAGACCATGAGAACAGGAGTCGCAGTATAGTTGTTGCAACAACAGCAGCAGCAGTAGCAGCGGCGACGGCGGACTTGATTGCCGCATAAATTAACTAACCACCTACCGCGCGTGGCGTTGGCGCTTTGTCTCTTTGAGATTTCGCACTCTCTCTCTCTCTCTCTCTCGCGTAAGTGCCGCTCTTCGCGTCGTCCATACGTGTATATAGATATGTATGTACACGTGTATGTAGGGTACGATATATCGCTACGGTAGCGATCGTTTTTATGATTTCCGGGGTGGTGTCGGTCGGAGGTATACACGCGAGAAGTTAGCTGAGGGATAGGGAGCGGGAAACAATTTCTGTATGAACGTTGTGTATTTGGATAGACGCGTAGAGTTTTATGATTTGTAAGTGGTAAAAGAAGAGTAGGAGGGTCTGAAGGTTTTTTTTCGAGATAGAGAAAGAGAGATAGAAAGGAAATTTCCGAGAAGTTAGTTATACAAAAAATAATAAGTATGTCTATTTCTCTCATTTCGAATACGCGCTATCCGCATTTCTCTCTTTCTTAATTTCTTTCGAGGTTAGAGATTTTGGAATTGGTAGCTAGAAATAAATTATCTCAAATGCTTAAATTTTATAGGGGCATTATAAGGAAATGAAAATCAATCGAATAAGAGAATCAGTGTATTAAAATAGAAATCTAATTGGGGTATTACTTGAAAAAATTAATAATATCGGAATTACCCAGCCTGCATATTTACTTAATCACTTCTTCGAATTTAGATGGTATTTTTATGCATTTTCATACTGAATATTATCGATCTCTGAATGCGAAAGGAACAATGAAAATACTGAAAAGTTTTTTTTTCGCCTTTTTATGTTCCCGGAACTTATGCTTCTCACATTAATGCTACAGCACGTTTTTCTCTAAAATAAAATACTGCATGAAAAAAACCTACAATTGTTGAATGAAAACGAGAATAAATACCTATGTTATAGAAACAGCATTAACGAATCATTAATTATCTTTACATAAACTTATAATGAAAAAGTAAATTTGCATATATATCTTTGCATAATTCAATATTATCATTTATTACGACCATTTATACTATAATGCATTGCAATCGTTACTCTAAGAACAACAATTCCACAAACTTCACTCAACCACCCCATCACAGTCAGTTCTATAATCCTTCTATAATTAAACCACCTCACAGAACCTCTTTCCATTGACATTTATCCCATTGTATACAGATCCTCTCTCTCTCTGACGTACATCTCTAAAATGACTTTTCACTGTTAAAAAAAAAATTAAAAAAAACTTTTTCTCCCTCGTCTAATAAAGTCTCTCGCGTTGAATGACATATTACGTAACGTTACACATTCCACATTCTACGTGAGCTCCTTCACATCTCTTGCTCTCCATAGTCCAGCTGTAGAAAATTTTCAATAGTTTTAATTAGTTCGGGGACTAATAAGCCACCACGCGTCGTGTGCACCTATACATACGTATATACATATATGCACAGTAAAATCAATTAAGACTCGGACAATCAGCTTTAACATTCAACGTCACTAAGGGGGTAAGTTAAAATAGCTCCGGGTATAATTAAAACCCTCCGCCTTTTAATAACTAGATTTTTCCACGCGATCAATGTGCCCACGTGGAACCTTTTTTTCTATATACCTTATATATACGCTTCTTTCAAGAATCGACTCGTACACGTATATATATATATATATATATACATACATACATACATATATACGCGAACGCCATTTCAAAAGCATCAAAGTCAATTAAGGGAAAAATGATAAGAAAACCCGGTTTGCCCTCGTATAAATAGAACGCTCGTCTACATACATACATACACACACATATCTACGTGTTCGCGTTCTCGCATACACATAGAAAGGACAGCGTCCGCGCGGGCGCGCGCGTGTCCCAGTTCGATAATTACTCGTATGTTAATTTCCCGATGACGGCCGGCCGCTTTTTGCCTCGCAAGCGCGCGGGGTGAATACCGCGGGGAACGTTTTGCTCTCCTCCGCGCTAATGGCTTTTCGCTTCAGGGTTGTGTGCCTGGTGAAAAGGGGGGAGGGGAAAGAGAGAGAGGGGGGGTTAACTTTATTCGTGGCTCAGGAATTTGTTAATTAAAATTTCGGATAAACGCGGCCAATCGAAGAGGACACACATACGTACGTGGGCGCGTTAGGGTGAAAGTGACGAGAGACAGACCGGCTGCTGGCTTCGGCAATTAGCGATCGCGCGACGCGGTTATGGATTTTATAATTACGACGGGGAGTATATATATATGCCTATTGGGGAAGTATTGATTGTTTTACTTTTGTATGTCTATAATGTATTTTTTTTTTTTTTAAGAAAGTGCACGCACGTTGAGTTGTTGAGAGTATCTTGGAGATATAATTAAATATGGTTAACAAAAGTTGAGTAAGAATTCTATCATCGTTAGGTTAATTTTTCTCGTAAAAAAGTGATGACCGATTGGTGCAATAGAAATTGAATGTTTCTGATTGGTGAAGTTTTTTTAAAAGGAGCTCTGTGATTCGTCGACGTTAACATTTGGCTTAAGGGAGGATGACACCTTTAAATTCTTTTCATTAAAATGATCTGTAAAAAAGAAATTTGCTAAAAGTATGTTAAATTTATGAAAAAATAAGCCAAAAATGGAAATTCTAGACCTACTTTGTCCCAACATATGGACATGGGCTTTGCTCAAATAATTTTGATACGTACAACTCTTGAACCCTAAACTACATAAAATGCCAACAATTTAAGCCCAACTGGATTAAAATCCATCACCTCTATGAACCTACACTATTATTCGAACAAAGGTCTATAATTTCCTTTTTTGGCTTGCTTTGTCATAAATTTAATATACTTTTAGTATATTAGTTCAAAATTTTATTACTAATTCTAATTTCTTTTTTACAGTTCAAGCTTTTAGATGATTCGTTCAAATATAAAAATCATCAATTATCAAATTATAAAATATGTAAACTATAAAAATATAGTTTAACACTGTACACATTACAATTAAATTTCTTAACCTCTAAATTTTTGTTTTGAAGAAATTACCTAAAATAAATACAGCCCAGATTACCATAAAAAAATATTGCATAAATTTGTGTACGATAAAAAGTAAAATAAATTTTTAATTCAAACTATTACAATGCTAATCGTAAAATTCGCATGCATCATGCTAATAAACATAAATTCAAAAAAGAGGAAGTACTATACGCAAATGAAACTATACTAATTTTATACAACATTTGTTCCCTACCACACCACGACTTAATTCAAATTAAATCTATCATACCACGCAAAACCCCTCAAAAATTCGCATGACAAAATCTCATCAAAACTATATAACGAAGCACACAACCTCAAAACTCTTATCTCCTCGCAGCCACAACCCCAGCACTTCCTCTCAAATTACCGGCTCGCCAAACTAATCAAGTAATTAATTCTCGCACCTCTCGCGGGCGCCCGCGCGCTCGCGCACCCCCCATCGAGATAACAAACCTCGCGTCGGACTTCCGCCACTACTACTACTACTACTACTACTACTACTACTGTACCCCAAACTCACTCTCTTTCTCTCTCTCTCCGCGCGCGAAAGACGATGGACCTCGATGTGTATCGGCGCGCGAAACAAGCCAAAACCTGCTGTGCTCGCAGAGCAATCCGACTAACGAGCGTCCGCAAACTCGACGCAGGCGTCGTCTTGTGTCTCTTTGATTCGAGAGATCCTACTGCTGCTCTTTGATGTTGTCGTAGTGGGAAGAGAGCGCGAGTTGCAATAACAAAAGACTCGAGCAAGAGAGAGTGAGAGAGAGAGTGAAGGAGAGAGGAAGTTGTGCTAGCAAGTTCTTTGGTTTGTTGGTTAAGTATAAAGGTGAATCGATGCGGGTAAGGATAGAAAAATTACAAATTTATCGTTCTATGAATACATATATTCGTTGTGGAATATTCCACTGCGCAATAACCACATCCCATGTATATAAATCATTCGTGAACATGCCAACTACCGAAAGACCATCGTTCACAACGCATTGTATATATAAAAGCATCACCAAAGGTCAAGAAAGTAAACAATTTACTTACATACACTCGACCCCATTATACACGCATACAACCAACGCACTCCTATACAGCCATCTATTTTCTCCTCTTATATATAAAAACAACAACTACACCTCGCCCCCGTTATAAAACCCCTTCAATCACGCGACACACCGTTAATATCTCCGCCACAGCACTTTCACGCCTTCTTTTATCAATCGCCTTCTATTACACGACCTCCCTCGCAGGCTGCTGCTTTTTTTCTTTACTGCTACTCCGCCATCATCGACGCTTATATATATAATAAAATCTGTATATAAAGTCGATCAGCCCTTATAATACCCTCGTGTACCACCGCACCAGTACATGGCTGTTTATACAAGTGCCGAGTTCGAAAGTTCATGACCATAATCCAAAGGAGAGGGGCGAGAGGGTTAACGAGAGAAAGCGCTGCTGCTCTATACCGCACTCTCGACGCTAGGCTTTAAGCCGCGTGCGTTCGCACATAATTTTACGCCCGAAATTCTACCCTCTCCTCTTATACATATATATATATATACGTACACGCGAGCGTTAGTGGCAATCCGCGGCTTGTTTTCGTCTTAGCTCTCTCTCTCTCTCCTCTTGCTACTGCCGTTGGCTCATGGATGGTTGGTTGGTTATTACCAAGCTTTTACGATCCATCTCTCTCCCCTTCTCTCCGGTAATGGCCACTTCATCATACGCGAGTTAAAGAGAACTGGTGATGGTGGTGATGGTGGCTAAGGGCCGAAAATAGCTTTTTCAAGTATATAGCACACGCGTGGTACTCGTAAAAACTGCCTCTAGCCACGTCTGTGTGTGTGTATGTGTCAACGCGTGTAAAAAAAAATTACAGTGTGGTTTAGTTGTTTTCTCTATGAGCTGCGGAGCGAGCCTTTGGGTAGGGGGTAAGTGGCGTTCAATTTTACGTTTTAGGTGTGAGAGAGAGAGTGGGAAGTTGGGTGCACGCCGCGCATGCCGCGAGTATATAGTCAAGTATGTAGTTATAGTGGCCCGTAGAGAGTTGTTGATGGTTTATCTGAAGGAGTGTGTACGGAAAAAGTTGATGAATATACAGTTCGTTTTCTTTTGATTATTTACGTTTGGAGATAAATGTATTATATGAAGATTCAATAGTTGGTTCTCAATATTAAAAATTACAGTTATCCCGCAACAACAACGACTTATAACCGACGGATGCAATCACGAATACACATTCAATTGCGAATCTCTTTCTCTCTTTCTCTTTCCCCTTTAATAACCTCGAACTTTCGAACTTCTTCTTCCACTTCCAACAGCCATATAACCCTCCCGATAGTATTGGGGTCAGAGGTAGGCGCGGGGCACATAAAGACTCCTCTCTTCTCTCCTCGAGAAATATCGTATAATCTAGAGGGGGTGTGAGGGAGAGAAAGAGACTCCTCCTTCTCCTTCTCTCTCACTCTCTATCTCTCGCTTACCTTCACTTCTATATGCGCTGCAGCGTAACGATGCCACTCTCGCTCGCTTGCTCTGCTATATACTCGGCTCGCTCGCTGCAACTCTAATGTTTACGCACGCGAAAGAACTGCGCTAAAAGGTGAACTTTTTAAATGCTTCCTTCGCCGTCGCCCTCCCCTTCTGCTCACTGGCTTTCTCTCTTTCGCTCTTCTCTCCCTGGGGGCTTGAATCACTTTTTTCACGCGATGAGAAGGGGGGGAGGAAAGAGGAAGAGGAGGTGGAGAAAGGATGTGAGGGAGGAAGGTTAGGGGGGGTATATACGTATACGGAGGCCCCCGGGTCACTAATGCCGACGATAGTGAGAGAGCCGAGTAATGGAAAGGAATGGTGCGACGGTGCAGCAGTACACATATATATATACAGCGCAGTAGGAGAGCAGCAACGGAGTGAGAGAGAGAGAGAGAGCTTCGTAATTGTTTTTTAAAGTGAAGTTTATTTGTTGGCCGAAAGGAGTCTCTATGGGCGTGCGTGACGCGATTGCACTTTGTTTCTTTTTTTTTTGTAACGATCAGTTGGATCCTGCTTGGTAATGCGTTTGTTTATTCACGTAATTAAGAATTATAGAGGGTTTGGAGCGGAAATAAGGCTGAGGAATGAACAAAAGGCTCTCGTCATTCAATTATCAAAGTAACTAATGGCTAAAATACAAATTCATTAGCGTTTTTTTTAATTAGAACCATGTATAACGTAAGAAACAAATAAGGATTTTTAAATATTATAGTTTACAGAAATTACATTCATGCATCGCACTCACAAAAGTAGCTTCTAAGTAATAGAGGACATCTTCTTAGTATTTGATTGTAAACTTTACAGATTTCTGTTACCTATAGAAACTACTTTTGTGGGTACGTAGACATAACAAATGTAATTACTCTAGTCAGAGATGTGAAAACAAAGCAACATTAAGTTGGATTATTTCGCAACTTATAATACTCTGAATCAATGTACTTTATATCCAATGTACAACTATCCAGAGCCATAAGAAAAATACTCAACACTTGCTTTTCAATACCCACCATCCAGACGACCATCCAGACAGACACTGACCTTTCTTACATCTCTCTTTTTCTTTCAACCGCACTTCACCTTATAACGTAAAAAAAAAACGAAAAAACCACGCGCGCACATACACACACGTCGTCGTCGGTGCTATATATATACATCGGTTTTGAGATCGAAAAGCACTCGCGTGTGCTGCGGCAGACGCGCGACAAATCGCAGGAAATTACGTCGCGACTCTTCTGTCCTCGCGATGGAAAAATCTAAGCACCTGCCGGCGACGTGTCTAGTCTCTCTCTCTCTTTTCTCCTTTTTCTTTCTCTTTGTTCGAGACCTTTTCGCCGATTTCTCGTCTCGTTTATATAAAAACGCGTGGTGAATGTCTTCGTGCCTGCGCGAGAGAAATTATAATGGAGATTGAGAGATTGAAGGATGTGGTTGATTGACGTTCAATGGAGTTGCCTTTCTTTTTTTATGGAAAGTTGAGGAAAACTTTTCTAATGGATCGGTGTGTTATGCAATTGTTTATGATTAAAACTTAAATAACGGGAAATTATTAATAGTAAAATAATGTAGATATAACTTTAGTTTCACATCAGAACGCTACTTCAATGTATGATATCTGCTACTGCCTGGGAACTACTCTGCTAACGTCGATATTCGATTCGATTTTTTTCCTTTGCATTCATACGTATACCTAAAAAAATTCTAAATATTAAAAAAAGTACCTCTGAACGAACTTCACCATTTACATAGCACACACCTTCATTTATATATATAAACCCTCGCGAAGTTTATTCTACCTGTATTTTATATCTTTTTTTTCCACGACTCACGTCCAACTCAATATCGAAATTACTATAATATATCGCCAAAAACTCCCACGACCTCCCCGCGTGTAAGCAAACTTCCGGTCAAATTAATCCCAATACAGAAAAACCTCGCCCCCTTTCCGGGTCGGATTAACCCTAAGCCTATATACAACCCACTCTTTCTACGCTCTCGAATTTTTCCTATACATACATACGCAGACCCCGTAGGCAAAAAAAAAAATTCCCAACCGCCCCCCCCTAATTTATCCGCTCCCACGCACATTCTTTTTCTCTTCTCTGTACATATACTGCTATACCCAACCTCCAAGCCTTATATATATACACGCACACACATACGCAAACCACACCGCGCGCTTTCGCCAGCGCGGTTTTATCGGTGGATTAGCATTGCTTTACATAGTCTCGAACGAGTTTGCATAGGTTTCGAGCTACCGTATACATACATATATATACACGTATGTATGTATATAGAGGGAAAGGCACTCGACGCTTGCATGCGGCCGCGTACACGTGCGGCAATTCCGCCCGTCGCGCCCTGCTGCTGTGTGAAGCCGCTTCGCTTTGCAGCCGCGGTAGAAATTGCGAACGAAGAAGGTGGAGGAATAGGTAGAGCGTAAAAAAAGAGGAGAGAGAGAGAGAAAACGATACTCGTATAGTATATGTATATACGAGAAAGAGAGAAGGAGGTAGAGATAGTTACTGGGCCGCAGACGCGAACGACCGATTAAGTAGTTTGGCCGATTCGAAAGAGACGAGAGCGGCGCTCGAGGGTGAGAGTCGAGTTTGGATCTTAATTAAACGCTCGTTCGGCTCTTCTATATACTTGCTGTACAGTTGTCTGATTAAATTTTGAGAATTTGCCCGGAGGGAAAAAGAATTGCCGAGCTGCAAGCGCTGCAAGTTCTGTAAATTGTACCGGGGATTTTACGTGCAAAGAGGTTGGATATAAAGGTTTTATAAAATCAAAGGTTGGAGATTGTATTTAATTAAGGTATAGATAATTTTGCGCTTGAAACGATGTTTGGTTTTGTGTATTTTGAAATTGCACAGTGTCCTTTGGACAAGATACAAGACAAATGTCGATAACAAAAACACTACGTGTTACAAGGGCATCTCGCGTGACCTCTGCAATGTTTGTGTATATATTTATGGTCTTTCTTATTCTTTCATTTTTTCACTATATTCGTTTCAATAATCCTGTATAAAAAATATTATAAATCATAATTAATATCTCGATCGATTAAAAATGAGGTCAATTTAATAATTGTATGACGTTAAACTATCCTATTTTTTTCTCTTCTTATCACTCAAAATCGTATAAAAATCAATAAATCGTTCATTCATTATCTCAAACCAGTTTCTCCAATCACTAATATACATACACATACATGTACGCATTTAATCACAACAAAGCTCACACCACCTAAACCGCTACCACACAATTGCTGACTGTTCCAAGATACCGGTCTCAACTTACCGCAAATATACACTCCACACAGAAAACCTCGCGATCGATCGCTCGTCACAGGACATGCACACATCTCTGTTCAAACCCAGCTCTCCCTCTTATATATATATATACCTCGACATGGTCGAGGTTCCTTACTAGGTCATCGCGTTTAATTTGTGCATTCGCGGAATAGAGCATAAAGAGGTGAAAAGCACGAGAATTCAGCTACTGCCCTACCACCCTAACCCTAACACACACACACATACACGTGGACAGAGAGAAATCGAGCAAGTCACGCGAATCTCGAATCGCCTCGCCGCTAAAACACATTGTTCTTACGATTTCGATCTGCGCAACCGCACGGTGCTGAATTTATCGCCTTCTCTTCGTCCCCACCTACACACACACATATATTCCCTTCCTCATTTTATGCGCAACGTTCGTGTATATAATTTGGACAATGGACGAAAATTCACTGGGTAAAGGTGGCGCGTAAAGTGGCGGCGGTCGATAATCGCGGAAGAATTATTATTGATATAAAGAGCTATAAGGGGGAAAAAGAAGAGAACGAGAGAGAGAGAGAAAACGATTGAATGGCTTTGTGACGTTCGGACTAATGAACACAATGGACTAATAAGTATGTAGTGTAATGACGGTATTGTTTCGATGAAGGGGACAATTAGGAAAGTGGGTCGCGGGGTCGAGCGCAGCGCAAAAAGAGCATTTCTCGCACGATTGATTCGTTCGGATATAACTATGCGCGCAGTTTAATTAAAATACAATGGCGCGCGCTACCTCACCCTCGTATATATGTGCGCGTTGCGTCGTTAGCTAGGTATTATATACTTTGGCAGTAATTAAAATTTCGAGGCCATCGACGACGACGCGCACGCAGAGTGTTCAAGTTTTTCGGGTATTTAATTCTTCGAAAATAATAATAATAACGGTCCTCGGCGCGTTCTGTAACAGAGAATATAGTATCCAAAGTTACCGAAATACGAAAAAAATAATATATAACTTGATTCGGATTGTATTAAGCACGTATATATATATACATGGGCGCGTACGCGAGACTCGTTTTAAATTTAAAAACGCCACCGCCGCGCGGATCCGCATTTCCATTCTAAGACCAAGCGCGGAACGTTGGAACGATCCGCAAAAGTTATTTCAGCAAAGCGAGCTTATGAATATTTGAAAGGCGAAGAAGAAGCCGTAGGATCTGTACCTCTGTATCATCGATTTATCGGAAGGACGCGCGCGCGCCGCACTCGCTTTTTACTACAATTCGGTATAGCCACGATGTGCTTCTATACAACCTATATCGACCATGAGAAATAAAATCACCGTTGTTGTTGTTGTTGTTGTTGGCCGGATAAACGGAAATGGAAACAAAGATGAGAGACAAAAAAGCCAAGAGACGAAGCTTGCTTTTACTCCTCGAATTACATCGTTATTCGCGCCGAGCGATTATAAAGTCGCAGTGAGTGTATATATATATATATATATATAAGAGACGAAAGAGGACATCACTGTAGATGAAGGGGGGAGGGAAAGGGGGCAGGAAGAAGCTTTAAGTGTTCTCCTTCTGCTTTCTCTCTTGTCTCTTGTCCTCTTCGTTACTATGGACAACGACTATCGAGCTTTCTGAAAATACTTCGATACTCGACGCTGCAACGGTAAATTAAGACGAAGAGAGCGAACCAGAGAGGGACACGAAGAAAGGAGAATGAAAGTTTAATTGCATGCAGCACTCGAACTCCTTCTCTCTCTCTCTCTCTGTTACTCTGAATCAACTTGTTATCTCCCTCACCTTCCTTTCTTCTTTCGCGGAGAGAGTTGCTACTGCCTTAAGCGCGAATCGTCGACGTTTCCAGTCTCGAGTACCGTTGCTAGAAAAGAAAAAAAAAAAGAAGAAATAGAAATGAGAGGCAAAATAAAGAAAGTGTTGCGCTTCAAAAGAAATACAAATATTTAACTTACAGAATAGAGTGAGAGAATCGCCCTCTTTTCAATTCGGCCAATTTGCCATGAGAATCAAGAGCATTTCACTCTTTCTCTACGAGTTAAACGGTCGAAGTAGAGAAGAGGAAGAAGTAAAGGAGGGGGAGATGGAGCGCCGATGACTTTATTAGGTCGATCCCCTCGGTCAAACTCGATTCTCACCGAACTGAGTTTCAAGTTTTAGCGAACGTGTGTGTGTGTGTGTGCAGGGGGGGATGATTATTCAATCTTCGCGAAATGGCGTTGGGCTATCGAAGTTAGAAAGGTGTTTTCGAAATCAAACTGCGGTAAAGTGTTATTGCCGATCCGTATAACCAATTTTGTGATATTATGATATATAACGTATGTATATACATTATGTTATATATATTTACGATAAAAACTTCTATACGTACTCTCTCGTGTATAATGCATCTCTAAAACTTCAAGTGGATATATTTCAAATCCTTTCGGCGCGCCGTTTTTCCACCGTGCAAACTTTCCATTAAAACATAAACTCATGCCTTCTAATATTCTTCAAATTTCACGCGCTTATAAAAACGTTTTTAAATGTACATCTGATATTTCGTATACCGCAACTCAACGGATTATAATACCCATCATTTTTGTTCCGTTTCCACAACGTATACCTGAAATTAATTCATATAATACAATTTTACCATGTATATACCACAGTTTCTTATATCAAAGCTCCCTTTACATCGTCGCTACGCGCGTATTTCGATAATCACCATAAATCCATATAATCCCACAACTACCTTCTCACCCCTCCTTTACCATCGCTCTGTATAAATTACCCCTTCCCTTATACCTTAGCGCACCTCAACTCTCTCTCTCTCTCTCTCGTAGCTCACTCGGAATTACTCAATTAACCATCGACAGAGAGAGAGAGTGAGGGACCCGCGCGTCTATACACCTTACTCTCCTTAGCCTCTATACCTTCCTCCCCTCCCCTACCTGTAAAGTCAAGTCAGTGCACGCGCCCGCGGAGGATATGCGCGTTGACTTGCGGCTAGACCTGTTGCGAATGGAGCCTAACCCAATCTCTCTCTCGCTCTCTCTCTCTCTCTCTCTCTCTCTCAAGTCTTGATTACCGCGGCGGCCGCCGAGGATTATTAATATCGAGCGCGCGAGGGTAGTGGTTGTAGAGAGGGGTAAGGCAACTCTATACTACTACGATCGGGAAATCACATTATCGCGTCTCTAAGTCGATATCCTATCCGTAGTATATATGCATATATATATATGTATATATATATATATAGAGAGAGAGAGAGAAGAGCTTAAGCTGCTTTCGAACTTGCAGCCACAAGCAGCGCTGACCAGTCTCTAGCCCTCCTGTTTCTCGAGAGCTGATGGTACTGCCAGCGGCGGTGGCCGATGTGTCCATTAAACTTTATCATTGATGATCTTTCGAAGGGCGCGAGAGAGTGAGCAGAGAGCTTTAACGTCAATCATTAAGGAGGAAAGGACCGCTTCGTTGCGAGTTATAGTATATACCAGGTGGCGGGGAGGAGGGGTATTAAAAACGAAGTCAGTGGAGAGGGAGGAGGAAAGGGTTACTTCACTTTATGGATTGGTTCTGAGCTTTGGTCATTTTCGTTTTGATAGCGGGTCGTTAATCGAAAGCAGCGATGTTCGTGTATGTGTGTGTATGTATGTAGATCGAGGTTATACGAGGAACGATGGTTTCCTGAAAATTTTGGGAAACGTATATGTATACATATATGAACGGTAAAAGTTAATATCTGAGTTTACTGATAAGAAAAGTTGATGTAACGTTGTGTACTAAAATTTTTTATTTCTTTTCGTAATCGTTGTAAAAAAAAATGTTATTAAAAACTAAAAAAAAAAATTCTAACAATTCAAAATCTACGTCAAGATTATATATAGCCCATACCTAAACTACTTCATTACCGCCCCCCCTTTTCCATACATATATAAAAACCCAATTCCCTGCCGGTCCCATCAAAACACACACCGAAAATCACCACCGTTCACATCAGCATTTTACCAAACGATAATATCTCGCCTCTCGAATTTCCATCAACAAATAGATTATATAGCGTACAGGCGGCAGCGTCGTCGCACGCGCCCCGGCCCCGCGCTTATAATTATAACCTCATTCTATATAGCCCGGGTACCCTATTGTTGATTTAATAATGTGCCATTGGAAAATTACCTGCTCTAGTAATTCGGCAGAGTTAAATCAGACGTCACGGTTAAATACTTTATAGGCCTCCCCCTACTTCTACTCTCGCGTGTATACTGTATACCGTGTGGCCACTGTATATATCTATATATTATAGGAGCACTAAACGCATTTGCCGCTATTAAATCGATACACTCGATAACGAACGAGCGTGCGATAGCACATTTTAAACGAGAAGAGTGAGAGAGAGAGAGAGCCCCATTATGAACCTTTATTTGGCGAATTAGCGTTAGCGCGTTTATGTATACGAGTTGAAATTTTAAAACAATAATAAAATGGCGCGAGACTTATAAATTGATATTTAATGCACGAGATTAACGATCTACATATGCAGCTATCTCTCTCTCTCTCTCTCTCTCTCTCTCTATAGTACCTCACTTTCGTGTTATCCCCATCGCAACTGCGATATATGCGATTGAAAAAAAAATATATATCTTCAAATACGCACACTCATTTCAATTACCTTTATCATTATATTATCAACATCATCCTTATCAATTTTCAATAATGAGCTTCAATACATTTCGCGCGTACGCTGTGCCTCCCCCGTGTTTTGTGTATCTCTCGCTTAAAAGTATATTTCGATGCGCGTATATACATATATACATACATACATTATAAATTAAATTTTTCCGCGATCGAAATCCGAGTGATCGCAACATATATATATACATATATATAATTGAACGGCGAGCGCGCGTCTGTTTACACGGACTGTGAAAATGTCAATAAAACCGCGATCGTGCGCCGACATTATATACTGTGTTGCCTAGTTATATCGAAAGTAAACATTATACCTTCGGCCAAATGATTTGGCACCGTGTCTGTCTGCGTATATGTATATATATATATGTATATACATAACATAATAACAATGACGTTGATGCTCCATTCCAAGTCTATGTTCACACACATATATACACCTACATATATATCGTATAGAGACAACTGCGTTTCGTTTATACATATTTATTCCAATTCCTGTAATTGATACCACTCAACCGGGGGGAGGTTACATATATACATACATACATACACACATATATATAGTACAGTGGATTCTTCGACAATATCATTTGGCGTATATAGACACACTGGCGCGCGCTTGCTAGTACACTCACACATATACACGTATATATAGTCAGTAAAGAGCGCTGTTTGCGCTTCAATTTCATTATTGCCAGACGTACGTATAGTACGGCGCAGGGAGAAGGCAACCGGGATCCGAGGTACCAACGATGGTGGTGGTGTGGCAGCAGCAAGTCCCTGTATACAATGTTATATACCATGTTACAGTCGCGAGAGAGACCGAGAGAGAGAGAGAGAGAGACTTTGTGTATGTACATATATAGGTAGACGGAGGGGACCTATATGTGGCATTAAAGCACACAACAATACACATCGCTTTATATTTAGCGCGTGTGTTGTAGACGCGCCGAAGGACTAATCTCTCTATTTCCATTTCGACGGCAAGAGAGAGAGAGAGGGCTCACGTCAATTACACGTAATTGTACGTGTATGTGTGTCTCTATACTTTTATCTGTATCGCCTGACTTTTGGACATACGCGGTCGAATTTTTGTAATTAATTATCTTTGTTCTTTTTTTTTATTATATGATTGTATATTTACATTTTATCATCAAATATTACGAATAAGATACATTTTTGTTCCCTTCCGGCATAATTATTTCATTATAACATTGTTTTATAAAAATGTTTATATATATTACGAGCTTTTTCATGATATCTGGTTTATGTATTATATGTAATAATAATAACGATGAAGGTTTAAAAATTATTAACGTCCACGAGCGGCGGATTTATAGGAGAAACGATAAATTCCGGAAAACATTCCGAAATAAAATTCATTTTTCAGAAATTCTTCGCAATACCTCGAGCTAATTATTATACGAGAGCCTTTAATTACAAAAATATGTGCTAAAAATATTTTCGTAATTATACCAAAACAGATGCGGCGTAGTCGGTAAAAATATATATACGCGCTGCGCGATACATTAAGCTTGATAATTAAATCAATCATTAATTTTATATTTTCGCCTGTCCGCTACAACAACAACAACAGCAATAATAAAATGCAGCCTCGAAAAAAAAAGAAATTAAAAAAAATTTCATCGTACATTAAATATCCTCTCGGTATAATCCGGCGGCTTACAACATATACTATGTATACATACGTATATATCCACCTCTGATGGTAATTATTTATTTTGTTAATTAATTAACGCGCATTACACGCGCACTCGTGATCCCGAAACATATTAAACCTTGATTGGACGTCATTATATTTACGGATAACAAACGTTATTATACTCCACGTCCTTTTCCCCTACACATATTTAAAAAAAAAGAATACTTCAGTGATACACACGACCATTTCATATAACAACATGTGCAAGTATATCTATACCTAATATATAACAACGAGGCGCTGATGGATGTAACAAAAAAAAAAGAAGAAGCCGCAGGGACTAAGCTTGCTGCCTGCTCAAGCAATCGAACGATCGTCTTCCCTCTGCTCGCTTTAAAGCCGCGGGCTTTTTGAGAGAGCTTAAGGAGTTTTTGTTTGCAAGGCAGAACTTCGCCGGAGGACTTTCACAACCGGTGAGAAAGACGCGTCCTACGCGGGTATATATATATGCTACTGACGCCGCCGAAAGCTGCGATTTACGGCTGGCAGTAAAAACTGCGATTCTTCCGTGCGCGGGGAGTACGGATAAAACGTCACTCGCAGATGACGTATATATATATATATATATAACGATGGGAGAAAGAGGAAGAGCGTCACCTAAAATTCTGCTACGGTGACCGCGTACCCCTGTCGTCGCGGTCTCTTCTCTGAGCTTTCACGTGGAAGCGTAAAAGTTTTCTTCTGGTGAAGGTATACCAGAGGGACTGGGTTAATAGAGTTTTTACCGTGCACATGCCCAGTGGTAAGTGTTTATTTTCCATTAGGTGGTGGTGGTGGTGGTTGGTGGGATGAGAGAGGAAAAAATAAGAGAAAAATTTCAATTCGAATGGCAAATTTGAGGAGGTTTAGGTGATGGGTGGTGAATTTTTCGAAAGAAAGTGGTTGGAACTGGTTATCGTTGTAATGTCACTGCTCAAGTCTTGTATTAGAGTCGTCAAATGTTAGAAAGAACCACACGTATTTTGGAATTTTAAATCAATTTAATATAAAATTCGTTTCGAATTTTTTAACTAATCGATTAAAATGTGGAAGAACGAAGTATATATGGAAAACGGAAATCTGTCATTCTTGTCAGTTTTTTTTTTCAATTTAAATTTTATCGAAAAACGGAACCTATTTTTCTGAAAAATTCCTCTTCGAAAAATTGTAACTCTTGGGATATATTTGAATTTTCAAAAAAGTGTCAACTTTTTGTGCGTCGTTCGATCAAAACGCGTCACGTAAACTTTCCGACTATAGCACAACTCAACTTCATCCTCCACCAAACCCAATTTTTCACTCTCCACCTTAATAACAATCCCTTCTCCTTCCAACCAACCAAAAAAAAAAAAGAAAAAATCTCACCAGTAACGCGCGCGCATCTTCCGCGCAACCATAAAACTGTCGAGCGCAGGGATTCACCGTGAACGCAAGCATATTTCTCCACTCTCCTCGGCCCGGATTCACTTTGTCTCAGGCGCAGCACACGGTGGCAACGACGACGATGATGATGATCATATCGATAAAGTTATCTATCTCTCTCTCTCTCTCTCTCTCTCGCTTACGCGTGTGTTCTTCCTCCTCCACCTTCGTACGACAACGACGACGCAAACGACATCGCCCTTAAATATCCGTCGTCGCCTGTAGGAGCTTTTCCTTCTCGTACACGCGCTAGTGCCGGGCTTATAACCCAGACTCTCTCTCTCTATCGGTCCGACGAAATAGACGAGACGAGGAGGGAGGGGAGAGAGAGAGAGAGAACAGCGGCGCGCCGGCAACAGGTTGCCAAAGATCGAATGCAGATGAGCGCGAGAAAGAGCGAGTCCTCGGCGCGCGCGTGAAATATTATTTTTCTAATGCCAAGGAGGTGGAGGCAATTTCTCGTGAATGGAGAAAAAGAGAGAGAAGGGGTTAGAGGAAAGTAGGTGAATTTTGTGGGGGGAAAATTGGGTTTTACGAGCTTTTATGGGACCCGAGGTTAAAGTGTGACCATGGGAAAGTTTTCAGATGAATTGTCGTTTGATACTTTTGAAAAATACGTATATTATATATTATATCTGTGAACGTTAATGGATCATTATCGTTTTAACATTAATCTTTTAATGTTGCTGGTAATAATGTAACAATCTTATGAAATGTATATATATATATATTCATCATTATTAATTGTATAATGATTTTATACTTTTTCATAATTTAAAATTACGATGATCAGAACGAACTTTTTAATCAAGGAAATAAATTAATACAACCTTTTTTTTCCTCATTATACGTTCGAACTTTCACGATAATGTTTTAACGAACGCAGATATAATTTAAGTGGATTACGCTTAATTGAATCGTACAAAAATAATTATGTAAGTGCTTTTTCAGAGGCAAACTTAGAAAGATAACTTTGAAATAAATTAGGTTACCAACTTCCGCAACCAAAGTTACACTATTTAGCTTCAATTTGAGAGGCGTTAAATATTCATGTTGATGTTCAGTTTCAAAGTTATATTACAAAATGCATCATGCATGAATTATGCATATTTTTGCACCCCCCGTCCCCGCCAATATACGAATCGCTGCTTTAATAAAAAAGCAAATTGCAGTTTAAAAAAAAAAACGAGCTTCCTCTCTCATAACTTTAATTATAAGATTATTCGGAAACTTAAGTTATCCTTTTTCTTTTAAAAATTATTTCTTTTAAACCTTTATATCCCACGCAATAGGACACTTCTCCCAAATACCACGTTTAAAAGAAGGAAGAAGAGAAAAAATAATTCTTATCCCCAAAACGAACGTCGCGCGCTCATAGCTTTCACCTTCTCCTAGACAGACAAGACACTCGTGTCTACAGTGCGCGTTCAAGGATGTGTGTATGTATGTATGTGGTGTTTAGATGTCCACGAACTCTCTCTCTCTCTCTCTCTCTCTCTCTCTCTCAAGCAAAAAGGTCAAAAGTCTGTTTACACGCTGCTCGACGTTCCAGAAGCGACTATTATTCGGCCTCTCTCTCTCTCTCGCAGCACATATATACCAGGCGTTCCAAACACACTCAGTTTGACTCTTGGACTCGGTACGCGAGGTACTTCGTGAGTTTGCGCGCGCGCGTAAGCGTCTCTCTCCCCGTTTTTATCCCCGCGATTATCCGATCTTCCTATTTTCCTTCGTCCACCTTTCATCTTCTCTTGTCACAACCTGTTTCTTCTTCTTTTTCTTTTTTTTGGTGAAAAAAAAGATAGTGGAAAGTTTTTTTTTCTTTTTTAAAGAATACGCGCGTGTACGTGACTGACTTTTTATACAAGAATATACACACACGTGTAGAGTAGTGGGCGAAGAAGGTATTGTTGCGAGAATTGCGATGCTTTTTTCGGCGCTCGTGGCAGGTGAAAGAGAAGAAAATTAAGGAAGACGCGGCTTTTAGACACGCGCTAAAGCTTTCTCTCTCTCTCTCTCGCGCGCGCGTCGCTCTGAAATTTTTATACGCCTCTTGGCTCCGAAATTCTATAACCGCGCGCGTACGTACACACGTTTCTGTGTGAAAAAAGTGTCGTTTGGAATTTATATACCTTCATTTATTTATTTATTTATATTCGTTTATCGATGCCAGTCATATTTTAACGTCGCGTATAATTATTTCTCCTCCGGCCCCGGGAAAATTATATACGCGCAATGAATATTATATAACCCTCGTTATAGGTTCCGGAATTTCGTAAAAGTCACGTTTTACCAAACACATATATTTTCCACATCGCGAGAAATTCATTTATTTATTTTTTTCGTTAACGGTTCATACGAAATATAAAAAACTAATAAATAAGGAAAATATCTCCAGGCCCCCTCAGGGTATGAAAGAAACTATAGTAGCCAAGCGCGTGATTGCTGCTGTTGCTACTGTAGCTATATAGAGTTGGAGAACCGCGGCTCTCGAGGCAGGGGTAGACGGTGAGATTAACGCTAGCGGTGCAGCAGCAGCAGCAGCCGCCTTCGGACTTGCACGGACTCTCAGGAGTGCTGCAATTGCTCGGAGAGAGAGAAATTTATCGCCGTGCCATTTCGCTTAAGAATTTCGAGGGTCTCCTCCTTGTCGTCGTCGTCACACAGAGAACGCGAGAGAGTCTTTATCATTCTAAAGGAGTTTGCCGCGATACTTTTTGCTGCGCGGATGAAAGAGAGGCTTTTTGTTTATGTTAGTTTGCGGATGACGAATCGGAATGATAAAAAGCTTTCCTGTTTTACGATTTTCTTCTCTTTCTACGGAGATTTTTTTTTGTTTCTTTTTTTTTTATTAACGTGACGGAATTTTTAGTTTAGATTTTGATACTACGACGAGATCTTTTTATTATACACGTCGAGATGCTTCATTTCCGCCAGAACTTTTTCGATCCTAATAATAATGGTAATCTTAACGATTCCCCAACGAAAATGGAGATGGATCACTTTTTGGACCCGAACAATAATCTCGATATGGATGCTCATTGGACGTATAGTCTCGACAGGTATTTTTTTTTTTTAATAATTTTTTAACAAAATATACAGTTTATTTTGTCGGATGGTAATAGATATTTAAATAAAAATTGTTTTATCACGTACAATTAATATTTTCACCAAACTAAAGATTTGACCACAGTTTAAGTTTTTTGATACATTTTTTATTACATTCAATAATTATTTTCTATTATACTCCGACAATCAAAAGTATTAACCCGAATAATTTTATTTAAAAAAAATCAACCATTCGAACATGAACCCCAGTCACGCTCTTCCCCCTAAAATTTCCTCGACCGCGAAATTTTGCACTTTCATATACAGAGGTAATAATAAAACAACCCAAAGTTACAAAGTTAATCTTTGAACTTGAGCAGAAACGCGGCACAGCCGTGTTTACACCCGATCGTACACACGGTATATATAATCCCTATCCAGGCTGTGCTCTATGTGGTACCACTATATACCCAAGCCTGCCGCGTACGTTTCGGCGTAAAAACACCTCGGCTTTCCCTCGCGTAAGCTCGCACTGAGCTCTCATCGGATTCCCGGAACCTGTGTATTACAGTAGAATCAAATTTTTCCACACGCTCTCTCTCTCTCTCTCGCGAAAATTCATTCCCCGCGTATACCCGGAATTAATTAACGCGTATCAAAGTTCAAACACATACATACACACAGATATACATACACGTGTAAACGCAAGCATTTTAATAAAATCCAAGATAAATATATGCTCGCGTTTGCCCTCCCCGCAAAGCTCAAAAAGCAGATGCTCAAGTACGATAAACCTCATCGTTTATCGCGAAGGGCAGGGATGTATATACTCGATGGAAATAAATGTCAGTGGCAGGGTATACATATAGTATATATACATATATATATATACATACGCGCGTGAACTCGTATAATATTCCGAGGGCCAGAAATTCGGCCAGTGTAAACCCTGCCCCTACGTATACGTGAGTTCTAAACGGCTTTGTGCAGCGAAATGCGTTCTCCCGCACGTTGAGAGAGAGAGAGAGAGAGCGGAAAAAAATTGATAAAACGGGCATTCGCGAAAGAATAGAAAATCCCTCCAACCACCCCCCCCCTACCTCGCTCTGTGCGCAAAAAATCGAGAAGTGGGGAGGGGGGAAAGTTCGACCGTCGAAGAGGGGGGAATGTGGAGGGAAACTAAGTGCTATCTGCGTTCCAGCCAATGAACACAATGAACAGAATGGACACGTTGAGGGTGAGAGAGAGGGCGCTCTGTCTCTCTCTCTCTCTCTCTCTGTAGCTTTCTTGTTTCATGCCTTTTATTTAACATTTAAAATGCATTATGTTCTTTTCTCTAAAACTTTTTCAATATCGCGCTCGCTACTACTACTACTACTGCTGCTGTTGCTACTGCCAGGGCAAGGGGAGCTCGAGATGTTTTTGTTTTGAGATATTACCGGTCGAGTGGGAGAGAGAGAGAGCTTTTCAGCTCCATAATGGTTTTGGGTGATGTACGTGTAGTCGGATTTTAGTCTGATAAACAATACTGTGCGTATTTATTTTTTCGTTTATTATGCCACGTTGTACAGTTAAATTGCAAGATTATGTAATACTACTGATTTTTCAAATAAATATACGGGTATTATACGAAGGATTTTGTAATATTATTTTTTTATTGCGTAAATTGAGATTACGCTTGAATTATATAATATTACGTAATACTCGTCGAGAAGTATATATTAAATATCTTTTAATAATATATTTTTCACTACACGTTATTATAAAATTCTGTTAATGAAACATTGTTACAATAATTTTAACATTTTCATATTAATGTACAAAAACTTGAAAATCGAACCTTTATATCCCAACGATATATATGTATATCCCCCCCCCCCCCCTCCAGCAGCGCTCAGCGAGCGAATCAAGATTTCACTTTACTTCTCAGCCTGTCCCTCATTCCACACGACACACACATACATACACACTTTATCGTATCTCAGGCTACTACAATGTACAACTTCACTCGCCAATAATCATAACAATCCATCTCCATTGTCTCTCACCCTCTCTCTCTCTCTCTCCTACTACCTCTTCTCAACTCAACTCTCTCTCTCTCACTCCGGTCCTTACGCTATATATATATAATCCACACAACCTTCATCGAACGCGTCGACGCAAAACTCCACCTCCTTCGAACTTCCGTACGTCCGGGGGCTTATCTCCCGTTTAGCGCTATTGTGCAGGACATCTACATATATATCTATATACAGTGTACGCGCCACTGCTGATGATAATTGAATTATACACGCTCTCTCAACCACGCACGCAAGAGATATATAACAGTGTTTTGTATATAGAACTTTTTTCTCAACTACAATATTCACAAACCAAACGAAATCACCCAATATACGATACACACTCGCGATAACCATCTCCGATAAGTTTTTCTCCCCCCTATATATCTATATATAATTTATATGTATATGTATATATATATACATATACATATATATATTCGTGAAAAACTTAATCAATTAAATCCAGCAGCGCTATAAATATAAATCCTCTCCTAATTCGATCGCGTGCAGCGGCCGTAAAAGCCACCGCCGCCGCCGCCGCCGCCACATCCTCATCATAATCCTCGTGATTTAATAGTCCGCGTCGGGAAGAGAATGAAACCGGACGTAAAGACGGCTATTCGTTCGCTCTGTCTCTCTCTCTCTCCTTCTCAAGAGCGAGAGTATGATGGATCGTTCGGCGTCCGTTATATTTTCGGGGCTAATAAATCGCGGCGACGGCAGGGGGCGGATATATAAAACAGCCATCGTGTGTATGTATGCGCACACGAGTATATATATATATATACGTATATAACACTTACGAATTATATCGTACCCGAGGTGCGCGCACACGAGGCTTTTACCTCTTATTTAATTACGCCGAATCTACGTCTAATACGATTCCATATATATATAGGCGAGTGCCGTAGTATAAAGGGAGAGAGAAGACGTCCGCGTGGATTACACACAGTATACCTTCGAGGCTATACACGCACGTTAGTGTCTCCTGGTTAGACGTTAGGACTAATGACGCTATATAGAGAGAGAGAGAGGTAAGAGTGAGATAGCTACTCGCAGCGATTGGTCGAGGGACGATTAATTCGTCGTCGAAGAATCGACTGACAGACTCACTCTCTCTCTCTAGTTGGAGGTCGTTTACCTCCTCCCTTGTACGCGTGAATCATGACGGATATGGAAGGGGAAGAGAGAGAAGAAGGATAGCTGCTGTCTCTTCTTCTCTCTCCTTTTACGCGAGTTTGACGGGGAGGGGGGAGTAAAGGGAAGTGTAATAGGGCGGAACGGATGGAGAGAAGAGAGATAGGATTGTTGACACGCGGATATTGTTTCTTAATAATGGTAAAGTGTCGACGAGAAATTTATTTCGATGAGAGATGCTGCTGCTGCTGCTGCTGCTTTTCTTGCGGGCTGTCGGGACCGATGTGCGTCTGTATGGCAGCGGCGAGGGTTTGAGATTTCGAGAGGGAGGGGGGGGGGATGATGGAGAAGTTTTGTAGCTATAAGTCTATAAAAAGGATGAGCATTCACTTGGACGGGAACGACTGGAATAAGTCGATATAGATACATTGATTCAATGCGATTGATTATCTTCGGTGAATTGAGTATAGACAATTGCGGTTTTACTGTTTGCGATAGTTTTCAAATTTCAGCATTGTAGATGTGTCATAGTTTTTATTAACTTTTATATTTTTTTATTCAAATTTTGATCGCGAAGAAAATTCTGTTTATTTGTGGGGAATAAAAGACAATGAAGGAGGTAACTTATAGTTTGTTATGAAAAAAGTTTCAAAAATACTGCTAAAATATCAGCATTTCTGATTTTAAAATTCCCCTAATCTAGATAATTTACAAATCAAAATATTAACATTCATACATATCTTTTATCTTTTGACTCCTTTCCAAGTCAACGATAGTTCTTAAACATAATTTCGAGGTTACACTTTCCGAACGAAATTGACCTTACAATTAAATAAGCAATTTCTCTTACACAAAAACAAAATTTCGCTCCTTCCAGCCTCCAAAGACCTCCGAAATTTGTTTTTACCATACCAAACCCCCCTTTGAATACTACTCACTTCCTACCTTTCTCTCTCTCTCACTCGCGGACAGGATAATATAATGTATAATAGGGCCAGACGCGGCGGAAAGCGAGCGAGGGAATCACTCGGCAGATTAATCCGAGTTTAGAGGGATAATTCTCCCCTCATTTTCGAGAATTGAGAAGCAAAGGCATTAGAGGATCGCCGCCCTCGCTCGCGCACGCGCGCAAAACTAATCTCGTAACGATAATGTTTTCGGCTCGGGCTCACCGAGTTAATGCAGCGCGAGCGAGTAAGCGCGCGCGCGCGCGCGTGGGTTAAACAGTCCCTCTCTCTCTCTCTCTTCGCACGCGCCAGAGCATCAGCAGCAGCCATTTTCACTTTGCCGTCGCTGCTGCACGAAATTTCGATTTCGTGTGCAAGCCAGTGGAAAGTTGGAAATGGATGATGAAGACTATATGTGGTTTATATTCGTACATTTTGGAAAATAGAAATTTTGGCTGGGATGAGAGAGAAAGAGAGAGGGAGTGTGGTGTAACCGTGACGGAAAAGTTCCGCGGGAGATAGGATTGATCGAGGTGGAATGTATGATTTTGGAGAAGTATAAGTTTACTTTTGGAAATTAGATTTCTGATTGAAAAAAGTTATCCTTGCAATTACTCATGTAGTTTGGTTGTGATCATAACGGCTTTTTATAAATTCGTCGTCCAATTTGTTTATCTAAGTAATTTATGACCTTCAGAAAATAATAAACATATATGTTTGACATTGCTATAAATAATTGTACCAAACCTTTATCATTCGTATTTTCTAACACATACGGAAATAGGTTAGTCCTCTTTCTACTCTACATTACTTTTGTTCTGGAATTAGAAAATGTATTTTAAACTTAATTGCTACCGACTCCATACGTAACCATATATCCTTTTTAAATCAATACTTTTTAACCTCCCTCCCTCATCATATAAACCCGCTCTCCCTATATCTTCACTATTTACATATCCGTCTCATTTTACAACCACCCCCGGTCCCCTCTCATCCGACATTACACGCGCGATTACTTCATTACCATGCCGAATAAATCTCCACTTCTTCTCTACCCAGCAGCCATCGTCTCGTTGGGAAAATATAAAAGACCTCCACATATACTGTGATGCGGCGCCACACAAATACACTCTCTCTCTCTTCTCAGACGAATTGAAAGTTCGCATAAATTTCGTTCACTTTACCTTCCACACACATACACACACGTGAGCGTGCGAAAAAACTCACTCTCGATTATTCATTCGTCACATCGTGGATTCATGAACCCCACCTTCCCTTCCCTTCTTCTTCTTCTACCACAGCCGCAAAAATATTGAGGCGCGCACAAGCGAGAGGAGAACATGTATATATCCGTATTTATTCCGAGAGTGACCGAGATTCTCGCGCGTACAGGTCGCGCGAAAGAGAAAAAGAAGAGAGGATAAGAGAGGAGAAGCGATTAAGCGAGCGCTTAATGACGATGACAAAGCTTCCTCCGGGGTCGCGCGCGGAAAATATTAAGCGGTGAGAGAGAGAGAATGGCTTTGTGCTCGGTTAGAAGGGGTAGATTCCTCTTCTTCTTCTTCTTCTTCTTCTTCTTCTTCTTCTGCTTTAAGACACGAGGCTCGCGAAAATTCGTGGAACGGAAGAATGCGTTCTCTCCTTCCTCTTTTCAAGAGGTGCTGCTACTGCTGCTCTGAAATTTCATCGTTGTCGTCGGAGGCGGAATTTTTTCGCCTTTTTCGAAAAAAAAAAAACGAACGAACTCTGCAGCGCAGGAGAAGAGATGCTCTGGCGCGTTCCTTCTTCCGCCGGTGCACATTTTTGCAAAATGTTTTATTTATTCGTGTTATTTGTACGGCGAGCGAATAAAAAGTTTTTACTACAGATTTGTTTAGACCCGCCTCTCCTCGAATCTCTCTCTCTCCTCGTGTGTGTGCGCGCTTTCATGAAAATTTTATGTGTGTAAAAATTTTTGCCCCGGATGAAAGCCATTTATTTTCCCAGCGACATATATCCAGATTTTTTTTTCTCTGTAGAGATAGCCTAGCTTTGATAAGCAGTATAGAAATTGAAAGAAAAAAAAATTTGATGAAAATATATCTCACAATTATTAATTCGAAATCTTTTTCATATATATACTATTATATATATATCTATTATAAAATTAAATATATACCACAATGGCCCATTGTTAACCATCTTTCGTTTTCTTTTTCAGGTAAGTCCCAGTACATATTAGAATATTATCCTCTACCTAACGACGCTGTGTTCCCAGCAGCAGCAGCAGCGATCCACGACCGCCGTAAGTTCAGATTGAATTTTCCGCACAGCTGGTCTCGCGTGGTATGGCGCGTGTATAGAGATCCCCGCCGGCAGCAGCAGCAGCTCGGCACTTTTTTTTTATAATTAAAAATCGAATGAAAGTCAAATATTGAGCGTATAAAAATATTGGACGGGAAGAGAGAGATAGAGAGAGTACGATTCATCGCTCGCTCTTGCGCGTATAGTGCGTATAGTTCCATTGAATTCCTAATATTACATTCGTGGAAATGCGCATAGGCGTGTGCCAGTGTGAGTATGTATATGTGACGTGCATTCCGTCGTATCGACGAGCGTTGCGCACGGCGTTTATAGATAGTGCAGATATATGTGTCGTTGTTGAAAGGTGTTAGAAGTTAAAATATATTTTTGATTTATAATAAAACTTTTAAGTGTTATATGCTATACATAATATAATAATGCAAAGCCTTCATTCTTAACTTAGCGTACGTTATCTACAAATATCTGTAATAATAAATCAGTAAACTGTTACTTTTAATTCATAACGAAAGTAAGTACATACTCTCCGGAAACGATTTTAGAAAGTTTATTTCCAAGACCTCAAAATAAAGTTCACTGCTTTAAATGCATTGTTTTCTCGAGATGTAGGCACCTTAATCTCAAATTGTATTATTTTGTAAAAAAAAAAAGAGTTATGCCTCTTATTGGCTATTACTTTACATCTATTCATGATACGAAATCGAGCAAAAATACACAGATAGGGAAAAATAAAATATTGATTTTTTTCAAGAAATCATAAGCCATCAAAAATAACCTTAAATTTTAACGATATAACGGATCGTTTTCGTATCACCAATACGTACAAAGTGACGTTCAATTGAATAGAAATAATTTTTTTTTAACGAAATAAAGAATATCGGAAATTAAATTGTCGACATCTCAAGAAAAAAGAAGGGTACCCATTTGATTGAATTGTGAGCGCTCGGTTTCATTTTTAGATGTAGAAAATCGACTTTCAAAGCCCCGTTAAAATCAGTGTCCCGACGGGTATGCACTCATTTTTGTCAGATTCGGAGAAAATTCCGCTGATTCTAGGTACTTGAAATTTCGGACTTTATAATAATGAATGAAAGATTTTGCCATTTTTAGATCCAGTCGCAGTATTTAACTACTTCCAATATATCGGAATAACTGTATATCCTCAGATTTTACATTTCGGTGGATTATAACTAAAAATTATAACCTTTAAGTTAATATTTCGTTTATTATTAACTTTCAAAATTTTCAAAAACGTCGATTTTGCATTGTACTTTAAAAATTCTATGCAAAGTGAGACCATCACCTGCAGTGTACTCAAATTCAAACGTCAAACTGTATCAATGAAATAGTAACTCCCATTCCTACCACTAAATTACAGCCTTTTATAAAAATGACTCTATCATCACTACCTCATCTCAACCCAAATAACAAAAAAATGCGCTAACAACGCACCGCGAGCTCTCTAAATCACGCACCCCTGTTAATCCTTAACTCCACTAACAATCATCGTCACTCGTCCCGCCCAACTGCCAACCGCCACGCTTTCGACTATATCCACACTACGTCCCACCCTGTACACTTAGCAAAATCACGTGCCTCCAGGCTACTTCCAACCCCTTTCATCCAATTCTAACCTAAAACCCCCATCGTAGGAAGAGGGGGAGTACAGAGAAAGAGAGTATACTGTGGAAAAGATGCTCTCACCCTTACAGTTCCAACCATGCGCTTGTCCGAAAATCCGGGCTTAATCGGTTTAATTAACGAAAAGCGCGTGTGGCGCTGCAGGCGATCGGACGCTATACCATCCGTGTACAGCCAGCAACGTAGAGAGAGAGTCAGCAGAAATTCCAGCCCAATTACACACGCCTCCTCTCTCTCTCTCTCCTCCCGCACAGTAATTGGATGCCGCGAAGCGTGTCGCGCGAGCAACGGACGTGCACCGTCTCTCTCTCTCTCTCTCTCTCACCCTCTTACTACTCCCTCTCGATTAACGAATCTTCGATTCTCGCGCATGATAAGGAACTGACGACGACGTTTTTCGCGCGCAATTAGAGAGGATCGTTTGCCAGTGCTCGCTTGATTTTCACGCTGCGAAGAAGGAGGAGACAAAGGAGAGAATATATATAGACGACGCGCATAATGCGAGAGACGCCGGCGGATCGAGTGCCGCGCTGCGTGTAATTTCGCAGCGTTCTCGTCTTTTCTCTCTCTCTCGTTCTAGACTCTCTCTCTCTCTCTCTGCTGAATGTGCCGGTTTTCAAGTGCTCCCTCGCAGCATTAATAACCGGAACGCTCGCCCTCCTGTATACATGCTTGGGATCATGAAAAAAAAAAGAAGAAAATACTTCCTGAGTGTAGTTGTCGCGACGGGTTTTAATAAACCGCTGAAAGGGTTCTCGTTTTTTCGATGTATACGTGTGTATATACATGTATGTGTACAGATATATATACGACGCAAGAAGAGAGCGAGAGAAAGTAAAGGAACATACTCGAGAGTGTTTCTAAATCGCCGGCGATTAATTAAACGCCGAGCGAGAGATGAGCGCGCGTATATAAAAGTAGATGTATATATATACGTAGCCGTTGATCGCGAGTAATTTGCTTCGAGTGCTATACCTCCTCTCTCTCTCTCGTAAACCCCACACTGCTCACGCGAGACTGTTTATAGTAGTAGTGGTAAGAGGAGGGGGAAAAAAGCTGCGTACATACCTTGCCTAGCCGTAAACATCTTTTAACTCGTCGAGCTTATACCGAGAAAAAAAGTTTAAAAAAAAAAACTTTTCAAACTCTCGTTTCCCTACATACACATACACAAGTGTACGATACACACATATTCCAGAGTTATATATATATATATTTATATGTCGTCGCTGTAGCAAAGTAAATGAGCCGTATCATGGCGACGTGGGTGCATTTTCTTTGTCCCTCGTGCCAAAATTTCTATCGCTTCACGTGTAATGGTGTGTGTGTGTGTGTAGTGCAACAACTGTCGAAGTCGTGTATACATACTGGCACGTTCGCGTACTAGAAATAGCGAGCGAGGCGAACGTTTTGCATTGTCCACGCTACGCGTCGTGCGGTTTGGATTTTTCCTCGCACTGCTCGTAAAGTCGACGTTATTGTTTCGGGTCTTATTATAGGTGTAAGTAGGATGCGGTAATAGCGGTTCCAAGGAGAAAGGGAAGGAGATTTCGGCAACGGTGTGTGGTATATTTTTAGGGATGTAATCATCTCGTTGTTATACGTTAAATCCGCTGGATAAGCGAAAAACAAGGGTATAGTGGTTGAACTTGTTGTGAGAGGGGTTTAAGTCAACAGAGATATGAGAGTATTGTTTTAAAACGGAGGGTAGTTATTCGTAATTGAGGTGGAGAGCTGCTATACTGTAATTATTTCAAGTGATGCGGAGTGCACGAAGAAGTTGTTACTGTCGCGCGGTTGATGAATTTACGGGCAAGAGATGATGTGAGGTATACTGTATAAGTGTTTCGAAGTGGATAATGACTAAGTTCGGTCAGACATGCCTCTTTATAACGTAGTCGCGTGTAACAACCGCCGGTTCATTGTTTTCACGAACGAAGCAGCAACTTAATCCTCTTGTAAAATCCACCAGGAATATGGTATTTAAGAGTATTTCTGCTGATGCGAGCGGTGCGAAGTGTCAAAATTTATATGGTGCTCTGTTAAAAAATTATTTCATAGAGTACTTCATGTGATGAAAAAGTTGCTGCAAGAAATTATTATTAATGTCGTGAAGTAAAATGTAATCATATTTTTAGATTTCGCGTACCCAACTGCCATAGAAACTCTACCTTAAAGGGGAACCATTTAAGACCTTTAAGAACTGTTACATATACATTTTTAACGTTCTGTAAATTTATTATTTTTCTACAATTCATATATTCATAAATTCTTACAACTTTTACAAAACTCTCCAACAATACATCTCCTATATTTCACCTCCATCATCCCTAAAAAAATCATACCGAATCCTCTCTCTCCCAAAACCAACGTACAATTTTTACGCAACTCCTCTACACCGCACTAACGAATTCCAAGCCTATATACATATATATCTACCCACCACGCAAAATCAAAACGCGCAAGTCTCTCTCTCGTCGTCGAGCCATCCCCAATCCTCTCCTCTCGGCACCGCGAATTAAAAAACGATCGGTCCTCTGAATAAGTAACGCAGGTAATGGGCCGTTCGTGTCCCTCTCTCTCTCTCTCGTCCATCCCTCGCAAAGTTCATACATATTAGAGGAACAATCAAAAACACATAAAGGCCTGCGCGCCTCTCGCGCGTCCTCCCCCTTGTATCCTTACTCACCCAGGACACGAGAGAAAGAGAGGGAGAAACGCGCGAAGGCACGTAACGCCAGCAGTGGCAGCAACGACGGGGGGTGAAAGAGAGAGAGAGAGGCGACGACGGAAGCGCCGAGTTGGACGCGTGCGCGCGCTCGGAAAGGGATTAGGGGACTACGGGAGAGCAAGAGAGGAAGAGAGAGAGAGAAAAGTTTTGGTATGCGGCTCTCGTGCCGGCGGACACTACACGTGACCGGCCTAGCGCGCCGAGTTTAAAATGCTCGGTCGCCTCCGCTTCGCTCTCCCTGCTGATTTCTCTCTATCTCTCTCTCTCGTTTTCTGTAGCGAAAGAGAGAGAAAGAGAGAGAGGGGTGATGTACCGAGTTGTAGTAGTATTAGTTGGCGACGAGGACGAAGACTACTTTTCCAAAATGAGAATCAATAAGGAGAGGGGCTTGGGATATAGGGGACGCTGTCGAGGCTTGAAATCTCTATTACTGACCTATAACAACAACAACAACAACAACAACAGTGTACAACAGCAGAGCGACTCTGGGATTCGGATGTTTGGTAGGCGACGAGCGAGTGAGCGTAGGCGAATCGATTGTAGAACGCGCGAGGCGCGTTGATTGAGTCATAAAATGGAGGCCAGGGGGAAGGGGGACGACGGGGGCGGTTAACACACGGCTGAGCGACTTCTTATCGGTTAATTTCGTTTTCGAGGCCGGTCGAGTTATACGGTATACAGTGTAGGTAATTCGAACGTGAAAGGAATTTAAAAATACCAGGAGGGGGTGGTGTGGTGGTTAGGCCAGGGGATCTGAAGAAAATTTATCTGTCTTATATAGACGACGACGTGTTTTTTTTCTCTCTCTCTCTCTCTCTCTCTCTATTTTTTTAACGTCTTTTAAACTTTGTAATAAAGGTGATCGCGGCTTAAATTCGTGGAGTAAATTAAAAAATTTGCTTTAGATGCATCAGCGGTAAACTGGGGGAAAAAAAGAGAAAAATTTAATAGGAACAAATTTTCGCAAACTGTATATAATATATCTTTTGAAGAAAAAGTTTGGCAATCTCGGTATAAAAAATAACCCTCGTTAAGAAATTTTCTAAACCTCCAAGAAAAGAAAAAAAGATCTTTATACGATACATAAATCCCAACGACGACGACGACGACGAGGACAAAAAAAAGAAAAATTTTCCTCTCACCTAGTACTAAAAAATTTTTATTCCATCAAGTACGAAAATAAACAAATTCACTTGCCACCCGCAGCAGTAGCAGCAGAAGCTTCGTAGCATTAGCATATCGACTTTTTGGCCGTCTCATCCCTCCCTCCTTCTCCGAAATTATCACTCCCCGGCAATTCTCGCCAAATTAAAGTGTTTTCCTCTCCCGTTTCACGCGCGCGAGAAGAATCCAACTTTCTCCCCCCTCTTCTCTCTTTCCAACTCCCCGTGGGCGTGAGAGATCGGCAGTTACCGGATATCGCCCCGGCGTATTTTTCTTCATTAGCGGCGGGTAAACTGAAAACAATTATGCAAATCCGCGCTTCGCTACCGTGTGTATGTGTGTGTACGAGAAAAGCAGAGGAAGAAGGAAGGAAGGAAGGAACGAGAGAAGCGCAAATAGCACCCGTGAGATAGACGGACACTGACAGTAGTAGTAGTAGTAGGTGGAAGACTGTTTCTTCCTTCTTTTTTTTCTGTGTGCCACCCCTCTATATACGTATTCTCTCGGTTCATTTCGATTCGTACGACAGCTGTTCGTTCGTTTCCTCCGGCCGCGCACGGCTGAATAACAAATGGCTTGTGCGCAGTTTATCCCTATCTACCGGTACTCCTCTATTTTTTTGCAAGTACATATACGTATGTATAATAGTATTTATGATAACATTAAATAATAGACACCGACGTACGTGTAAAACGCTTATAAATTTACTTCTAAACTTTCCAGCTCACGGTACAAAGAAAAAATAATAATATATCCAATCAACACGACTAATTGCGTTACACGCGCTAGCAATATTCCACGAAAGTTGTGAGTTCACAGGCGAACGGAATGAAATTTCGAATATACACACGCGCATGTACATATATATATATATATATATATATATATATATCGCGTTATACGGTGTGACGTCGAAGCGCAGCAGCGTGCGCATATACACATACGCGAGACTATATATACCACATCACTTGGGTTACTGAAAAGGTGATGCCGTGTGTGACATCAGGCCAGCGCGACACTACACGTTACATGATATGCACTATATATATGTGTGGTACATATGTGTACGACAGCCAGGCTTGAAATCCGATTTAATTCTACTGAATATCTAACTCCTATCCTCTCACTTTCTCGCTTGCTCTATAATTCGTAAAGTAATGGAGCGCACGCGAACCAACGTACATTATAACGTCGGATAGTTTATTACATGTGGGGAGAAAAATTGTTTATAGATAGAGATCGAATTAAAAGCCAAAGGTTTACTTTTGTGCCACGAGATGTGTATATATGTACGATATTTATTTGCAATCCGATGTATATGAAATATTTTCTGCTCTCGCTTTTTCGTTAACATTTTCATTTGCGGACGCGCGCGCATACAAAGCTAAATTTTCCGGGTAAAATACCAGGCGCGTGTTTTATTTTCTAATACCAGCAGCAAACGTGCGGATATATACACTAACGCGCTATACTGTTGCTGCTGCTGAAAACTATATTTGTTCGGTATGTTCAAATTTCAAACGGCTTTGAGAGTATATAGTCAATGCGTATACGCATACGTGCAAACACACTATATGAGATCAATTCTAGATTTAATATGCTTTAGTTTCGTTCCAAAACTACAAAAAAAAATAAAAATTTTTTTTTAAGCGTATGGTTTTTTTCGATGTTTTTATTTTATCTTGTGTAATACATGAGCATACTGTTACACAATTGAACCCTGAGTCTTCTTTAAACGCTCAATGTATTTTTCACGTATTATAAGCAAAAGCGACCAGTAACGTTATGGAATGACAAAGAAACATATTAACTCACGAATTGCTCATCTACATCCTAAATTCCAAAAATTCACCTTTCTCTCTTACCCACCAAAACCTAGCGCATATTTCGATTTATCCACTTTTTCCCTCTATCCACCCATCAATCTTTCATCTAGAATAAAACAGCTTTAGACGCGCCAAGGCTACCATATATATACCACATCACGTCACTTTCCACACACACATATACATATACATACACGCATACACACGCACTCTTATCAATACGTAATCCACCACTGCTGCGCGAGTGAGAGAGAATCCAATTCCGAGATTCCCGGATTCGCGCCTGTCGCTTCATTTCCTGCGGCTAATGAAAAGAGAGAAGACGACGTGGTAGTACTGCTGCTGCTGCTACCCCGTCGCCCCGGGGACCAAACGCCCGAATATCAGCTTGGTAGGTGTGCTTTATATATATATATATATGTATATGCAGAAAGTAGGAGGGTGGGGGAGAAACCTTTTGTCGCGAGAGGGGAAGTTGCTGCGGGCCACGCGCGCGCGAGCGTTAATCGGCGATTTCGAACAAAAGCTTGCCGACGACGCGCCGCCGCCGTCGTGCTGTTCTTTGGAAGAGAGATATTGTGTGTGTGAGAGTATACAAGCGACTCGTCCGGATGTTATATCGCGCGGTTGTAGTGGGAGGAGAGTTTGTTTTTTTTTTAAATTGGGGTTTCGAATTTTTGAGAGTTTTTGTTGTACCTCAATGTTTTATAATTATTAAGGAACGATTTAAGTTACAATATCTATACGTTTTCGAAACGTGAATTAAAAAGTTATTCAATCACAATATATCTCTGGATATCATGTGGTGCTAGAAAATATCTAAATTTCTACCTCCAAATGTTCTCTCAAATCTTTTATAACTAATTATTGACAATTTTGATTGATTATTTTATATTATATATATTGTATCACTTAAGGGCTCTCAGCCCGTATTAAATAAATAAATAAAAATCTTCTATTCACTTCCTTTTAACAGTATATTTAATTATATCTTATATACATAAAGAATCGTCCAATTATAAAAAACTTTATTCCAAACCAGAATAAATCATCCAATTTCGCGACACACTCATGTATGGCTAATCATTTACCTTAAATCACCACCACGTTACTACACCACCATTCACCCTATATAACTTTTCCACACGTACCTCTCATACCAAAATTCCCCGTCCCCTCATCTCTCGACATACATATACCCAACATCAAACGTTAACGTACGGGGCGACACACTTCTTTCCCATTGCTCTCCTAATAAGCTACACGCGTTCTATTACACCCGAGTAAAATATTCGAGAGCGCCAGCAGGGAACCTCTAATTCCTCGTTCAAACATACGCAGAGAGAGAGAGAGAGAAGCCCCTTACTACTGCATATATACCGCTCAACACGGGCTCTCGACGAAAAACAAAGAACCGAACTCCGACATTTTCCAGACGAGGACTTTAGAGAGAGGAAAAAAAAAGGAGAAGTTAAAAGGATCTCTTCTCTTGTATGTATGTATGTGCGTGTGCACGTTACTCGCTCTCTCTCTCGGTCGTAGGTTCACTTCAAGCCCCGGCACCGTGCCGAGGTGGTAAGTAGCTCACTCGAGCACTCGAGCGAGTGCACGAGAGCAGCTACGAATGCTTGCGCGCCGCGCCGCCTCTAAACCGGGGCCAGCAGCAGCAGCCTTTGCGCGCATGCACGCGCCGGACGCGCACGGATCTCTTGTCAAAGGACGCGACTGTCCTACTCTCTCTCTTTCGCTCTCGCTCTCTATGTGTAGGTATACGTATATATGTATGTATGTGAGGTAGAATAGTCTCTTTTCTACTGGGGTAGGAGGGTTGACACACAAAAAAAAAAGTTTGATTGACGGCGCTCGTGGAATCAGAAATCGTTTTGAGACACGACGAGAGGCGGCCGGGTCAGTGAGAGAGGAAGTCTCTTTGAATATTTTTCGGGCTTAAAGCTATCAAATTCTTTTTTTTTCGTTTTTTAAGCTCTCCGCCTGGAAACGGGGTGAAAGATATATGTGTATGCATAGAGGGTAGGACGAAACTTTGAGAACCGATGAAAATGATAGCCATGGGTACGTTGGTGAGGTTGAATATTGGTGACAATCGTTGGTCCCGATGCTTTGTTGTTGTTGTTGGTGCTTTGTTGCTCTGTCGGGTATAGTGTTATTGAAGTTCAAAAAATTTCATATGGTTTTATGTTACAAGGGTTATATTACTATACACGGTTTGTGTATTTATCTGGTGGGCTTAGTTTAGACAATCATATCAGTTGTAGAAACTTTACCTTTTTTGTAACTCAATTTGATTTTTATTTCACAAAATATGAAGTATACGTTGTGTAACGTATTGTACAAAGAGATTAAACCAAATTCAATCTCTCTTTAAAAAAGTGATGAAGGCAAGTTGAAGCAAAAATAAAACGTTTGGGATTGGTCGAGTCCGATAGACTATAAGCTCGTGATTGGTCGACGCTGAATTTAGCTCGGCGCTTAAGATTTTATCTAATTGGTCCGAAAAAACCACGAAAATTTAAATCATTTAACAATTAAACTAGAAAAATAGAAATTAGAAGTATATTTTTTGTTATAATCTATTTGTACATAATAGAAATCTGAAAAAATTGTATTTCAGTGGAACCCTAACTTCAAAATTTGTCTTTATTGCAAATAATAAGATAATAAATATAATAACCGTTTCTGTGTAAAAATTGTATAACCTCAGAATATAAAAAAAAATAAATAAATAAATAAATGCAATATAATATTGCAATATTCATTGTGATACATTGTTATCTAAAAAAAGAGCGCGCATGATCTTGCTAGCGATAAAAAAAACACAGCATCATTAATAAACCTTATATATATAAAAAATTCTGTAAGCTTTTCAAATCAATACAAAACAAACAAATCAAACCTTTATATCCCCAACTCTAACCTCGCATGTAACGGTGTAAAAGTAAGCGTATACCACACCATCGCCACATCACTATATACGCGAGCATGAGTCGCAGCGGCTGCGTGCGAGCAAACGTCGTAAGACGAGTCGCGCGGAACAATTCAAGTTCAGCTAGAAGAGAGAAGAAGGGGATGAGGAGGCGCGCGCGTTCGTTCACCCCATCGCGCCGCAGACGAATTGCACAGCAGTGCGCGCGCGAGGAACGGAGTGGGGGGGGGGGGGGGGGATTGGCGAAGGGGTATACGTGCACCCGCAAAATCGAGTTTACGTGCCGGCACTCGATGCCTGCCTAATGTCCTCGTTGACTCTCGCGGCGACGAATCAATTGGCGTCGTCGTCGTCGTAGTCTAAGTGTTGCGCTTCTCTTTCCCTGCTGCTGCTGCTGATGTCTTTATGCAAATTTTGAGAGAGATTGATTGGTTTTGTTTGATGCGTATGTGTATGTGTGGGTACTTTGGCCCTTTTTTCTCTTGTAATAATAATACAAAAGTGTAGTTTAGCGATTTAAGTATAAGCAGCTTTAAAAAGAGTTTTATTAATGGCGAAATTCTTATATTTCCGTTTTAAACTCAACTCATTGCTCGTTTATGCTTTCAAAATTAATAGATAGCAATGCTTTTTAGTTTTACGAAACATGCCGACTATCCAGTATTAAAAGTGTGTTCAGTGACCATACAAAAGCATTACTACAACCCAAAGAAAAACACACACCCACACACACTATCAGACCACCATAAACCTTATTAAGCACCATTAACAATACTTTCCCCCATTAAAAACCCCCCCAAAAAAATAAAACCTTTCGCATTCCCCCCGGCCCACTCCATTAAAATTTTCTCTCTCGCGCGAACCACACAGCATGACGCGCATTCCGCAAATCCGGCAGGCGTCGAGCTCTCACACTGCCACGCGACAACGCCGCTCGCTCGCTCAGGTGCCCGTAAATTCCGAACACACGGACCCGATATATACTCTCACTCGGCCGCACCGACAGTTCTCGCTCTCTCTCGCGGTCGTCAATTTAACGCCGTAAGTCCGTAATACACCACCACCACTACCACCGCCGCGTCGCTATACTGCGTCTACGTAGTCGCACTCACTCTCTCTAAGAGGATTAGAGGAGAGAGTACGCGCGCCCCCCATTCCCCTCTGGTTTTTCTCCAGCTCTCGCGGCTGCTCTTCAATATTTTAACGCGATGCGTTAATCAAGCACCCACTACCCCTGTGGGTTAAATTTTCAATTTAACAAACATTATATAGAGGAATGGAAGGAAATGAATGTGTGTATGTGTATATGTATATATATATATATATATATATCGACTGTATATAAATGCAAGCGAGGAATTTTTTCCTCGCGAGAAACGTACGTACGGGCAAAACATAATTTGAATTCCCCGAGAATTTCCAGGGGGGGGGGGGTGGGAGAGGTAAAGTTAAACAGCGCGAAGCTAGAGCGGGCCGTAAAGAGGGGGACGCGCGAGTACGAGAGAGAGAGGTTTGACGATGCCGGAAAAGCTTTTTGGATTAGCGCGTAAAGCTCTCTCTCTCTCTTTCTCTACTCTTCCGGCGCGTAAAAACTTTCACCCCCTACCACCAATCTCACGTGATTTCTCTCTCTCTCTCTTTCTCTTTCACTCCGCTTTCCCGGGTACGGAGGCTCGCGAATGATTTGTATTTCATGTTAACATCCGTCGACGTACAATCCTAATGGCTATTTTATGAAGGAATGCTCGCGCGCGCGTACGCGAGGATTAAAAGCAATTTCACGTCATAAAGCCTTATAGTATAGCGAAGGAAAACCTCGTCGTCGTCGTGGTGGTACGTACCCTTTAGCTGCATTTTTTCACGCACGGAACATATACTTCTTTCGTTCATTTATTTTTTTTTTTCAACCTCTTCTCTCTCTCTCTCTTGCTTTCGAGGTAAAAATGAAATAATCCACTTTAAAATGTGTATAATGCGCGATGCGAGCAACTAGCGCTTGGAACGAGAGAAATGTGAAAAAAAAACCGTTGGGAGGCGGCGCTTGTACGGCGAGAGTTTAATATTTCGCAATCAATTTTTAAATTTACAGCTTTGGGGAAGAGATTGCGGATGTACCGTGGATGTAAAAAAAACAGTTAAGCCCTCCATTAGCGAGCCTATCTACCACTATACTATTACTGTTCTGCTGCTGTTGCTACATGCTGCACGTGTGTATTTTACAGACAAGTTTAACGCCGTTGATTATATCCTTCGAAAATTAACACACACACATATACTTACGCGTTAGTGCGAAAGTAGGTCCAGAATCCCTATTTCCAGCATGCGCACGGGCTTTTATACCCTCGTTGTCGTTTGGCAAAACATCGTCTCAACCTATATACACCTATACTGACATACTGAGAAACCGATCTCTTCGCCAGCGACTAAAGGTTTTACAACTCCTTCCTCTCTATATTCCGCTAATCGTTAACTCCGGCGCACTTCGTTCCGCACGACTTTCTGGCACTTATATAAGTATACTCGTCTACATCTAAAGAAAAGATGCATATATAACAGCTCACACATATATTTCGCTCTCGCGGTCTATTAAGACTTCCCCGTCACTCTTATACCCTTGTTTACGCGACTCAATGTCGGCTACGCTCTTCTGTTCTTTGGCAGGTCTTGCGTTGCATTGCAAAATACATCTCTACAGATACACACACACGCGTGGGCTTGCGCTCGCGCGCGTCGCCCATTAAACCCATTACGCGAACGACAAAAGTGGCCGTAGAGAGAGAGAGAGAGAGAGTAGGCGCATAGGAGGGGGCCAGTGTATGGGAACGGGCGACGTTTATGATACTATTAACTTTATTATGGCGAGAGCGTACAGTGGAAGGGAGGACTAAGACCCCCTATATATGTGTGTGTGTGTGTGCGCACTCTTCGTGCCGGACAGGAGTATCGAATTTCGATTAATCGATTCGTCGGCCATTACGCGGTGCCTGCCAGCCTGCCTACCTACCTACCTCGCGGCATAGCCATTAATAAAAGGGCTTAATATTGTAAAGAGAGAGAGAGAGAGAGAGGGTTGGCGATGCTGCTGCTGCTGCTGCTGCTACTACGCACTTTGTGAAATTCTCTTCGGATTGAGCTACCTTTTTGCTTCGTACCAGACGAGTATAATCTGTCGTGAGTGCGTATATAGTAGCGTGCACGGGTATTACACCCTTTTTGCGACGACGACGACGACGACGAGGGTTCGTGTAATTTTTAGACCACCACGCGATCTCTGCGCGATTAGCGTGTGTTGAAGGGGGAAAGTAGGAGGAGAGATGTATCGAAGAGAAGAGGTGAGAGGGTATAGGAAGATAAAAAGAAGAGGAACTGTTGGATAATTAGCGTGAAAGTGTAATGAGGTGGGGGGATGGAGGTACTGTAATATTACCAAGGTATGAAATGTAGGAAAGAACAGCCGTGAGTTTGTATATATATGCTTAATGTGGAAATTAATAAGCGAAGTAGAAGAGTAATGGACGCGTGTTGTTACGTATATAGAATAAGGAAGATTTACTTGAATTAAGTATGGTCATTAGGAATATAACGACTGTTTATTGAAGATTGACTTGTTTTTTTTTACGGATACATTTAACGGTTCGAAATGTTTAAGGATTGTATCAACCATTCGGTTGTCAAAATTCAGCTATATATATTTAAAGAAAACAAAAAAATGAACAAGAAAATTCGAACATTTCGCGTATACAATAATGCTTAATTCATAACTAATTCAAGTACCGCGAAAATTCGTGCACGCGCGATCCAGAGAGAGCCGCAATGAACGAGAGAGAGAGAGACAGAGAGAAAAAGAGTAATTTATTACGCTTCATCCCTCACCAATCCGCACACGCGACGGCTTATCGCGAATATTTAATAAAGGGCGTAAAATATTTCGGCGCATATAATACTCCCACCAGAACACGCGTCGTCCGCATGTATTATATATATTTTATTAAAATTTCACTGAAAAATATTACACAATAATTAAAAAGCCAAGCACCACCACCACCACACCACATGACGCATAGCATTCCAGCTTATTAGACAATTCTCTCAGCCACATATCAACCTGAATTTTCACTGCGCTTACTCCTTCTCTCTCCTGTTTATTACGAATTTTCCGTCGTGTTAAAAAAATCTCCGACTTTACCTTAAAAAAAAAAAGGATCATCGTCTCTCTCACACCCATCTACACACTTGCGTCGTCACCGACAAGCGAGAACACTTGAAATTAAGCGCGCCACGCGCGAGTACATGAAAGAGCGCATGATATATATTCCTAGCGAATTGAAACAATATTTCTGGAATGTTACGCGCTCTCTCTCACACACACACACATACACGCGCCTGTTGACTATAATTTATCTCGCGTTATACGCGCGTGCGCGTGTAGAATGGTGGCGACGGCCGTGGGGACGAGAGTACAGGAAGCGAAATTTCGCGCGTGGCACACACACACACACAAAAAAAAAGAGAGAGAAAGAGCCAACGGCGGTAGTGGCGGGTGAAAAAGCAGCGCACACGAGAGAGAGAGAGAGAGTCCGGATGGAATACCAGCGCGCATTGTTCAGGGGGGATGGTTACGTATACACGCATGTATATGTATATATATGAAGTCGAGACGCGCGCGCGCGTATACTATACATGCACGACGCGCGCGATATAGTCGAGAATGAAATTTTACGAAAATACTATAGCACAGGCAGGCAGGCAGGCAGGCGCGTTATTCGAGCCTCTTGCTGCTGTGGCGTGCCATTCATTTATTGCAGCCGACGTGAGCGCGCGTGGTGCACATAGCACGAAAAAGCTACTACCCTCTTACGTATATAGTGACAGTATAGTATAAGCGTAACTCTTGTCGAGTGCTTATATGTAGATATCGCAGGTGATGGTGGTGGCGGTAGCAGCAGCAGCAACGTTCATCAATTCCGATTGAGCAAAGGATGATGGGCCCTTTTTTTTACATATACGTGTATATATGTATATGTGAATGAGGGAGGATTGTTTTTTGCTGTTAGGATGCGGCTGTGTGTGAGCGAACGAGTGAAAAAAGAAAAATGCCAGTGAGGGTGACGGGTGAATGATTTATTTCGTCGATTAGAGGCTCGGTGGTTTGTCGTTGTATGCGTGTGGTAGTATGTGTGTTGTGGTAGTAACGGAAGAATATTAATCGTAGACGAGATAGCTGAATATATAGGATTGAATATAAAAGTGCTTGGGTTTCAATTGTATTTTTAGTACATGCAATTTGTTTAAAGTGTCCAGTATATATTTGAACTGAATATTCTATGTTTGTATTAATTTATTTAATGTAAAGCTTATACCAACTGCTCTCTTTTTTTTTTAATTCTTCATCGCGCTTCTTAACTATCGAAAATCCCCGTGATAAATCGATCGAGACTTAATGCAAACGCACGTTTTTACACCACGCGGATATCCGTTATACACCCCCAACCAAAAAAAATACATGTATTTCATTAATTAATCCTCCACTTCCACTCTACCCACTGCTATGTATATGTACGCACTTCAAAGAATCCCGCTGCCTCATAGACTCGACTTTCTCTCTCTGAAAGAAATGAAAAATTACAAGTCCAAATGAAAAGCGCGCGCTGAGAAAGACTGTATATATACTTTCGTCGAGCCAAATAAACCAATAGCTCCCTATATATATGTACGAGATATAGCGCCGAAAAATATTGCTCTCTCGATATTTCCCGAGCGCTATAGCTGTCTGCTACTACTACTACTTCTCTTCCACCATCCTGGGCAGAAAAAATATATATATATATATCGCTCGCGCTGAATCACCCTATACATTATTTCATTCACGTATGCGCGTCTGCAAGGTTGCAGGAGGAAAAGAAGAGAGTAAGAGAGCATGAATCGAATATACACACGCGCGAGGAAGGAGGAAGGAACGTAGCTAACATCTCGGACAATTACGCGGAGAAATTTCGCGAACTTTAACCGTAAATTCTTTCGGTATTTTTATGCGAGAACTTTTCGAGAGATTCTCTCTCTCCCTATTATTACATCCACTTGTGTAATGTTCGCACACGCTCTTTTATATATATATTATCCTTACAATGCCGCTTATATTCGACGTACATACTTGAGTTCCACGATGTATATAGATATCAACTTTAATGCACAGAGTAAATGAGGAAAAAAATCAAAATTGTGTAAGAGAAAGAGAGAGAGAGAGAGAGAGAAAGGAATATTATAGGCTTGGGTCGACGAATTTTCTAATTTTCGCCCGCGGGGGTGTAGCACGCGGCGGTGGCGGCAGCGGCGCCCGATCGGCCGCTATTAATTGGCCAGGCGGCCCCGTCAAAGCGGATCGGGGCTCAAATTTATTAGCGGAAAAAGTTGAGCCAGACACGCGGCGCACCTGTACGCCCTCGCTTCTACCACCGAGAGAGAGAGAGAGAGAGAGACTTTATTCGCCGGCGAGGCGGAATTTTACGGCGAAAAGTTGATGAACGCGATTGGAGGCGAAGTTGCGCAGGGGGAAAGGTTGTTGTTTTAATTATTAAAGTGAAGTAATTAATGAATTTTTTTTCAAAAGTAATTTAAAGGGGTGGTTTTTTCTATGTTTAATCAAATTTTGTTTCGCTAATGGTTGAGTGTATAGGTATTTTGGAATTTTCCTCTAATTTCGGCGAATTTTCGAGTTGTATAGTAATTAACGTCAAATATATAGTAATTTCTTCAGCATTTCTCTTTCATTTAATTTGTTCATATAATCTAATAAAGAAAGTCGAGTGCATTGGTGTCTTAATATCTTCAAAAATGGTATGTTGGAAAATTATGGGTATGGAAAATTTCTCTAAATACTATAATTCCGAATTTTCGTGCAACCCCTCTCCATTCATTACAAACGTCTTTGATTATCGCTCCGTGGCGTGCTGTAATTCAGAAGGATTAAAGCAGATAGTCGGCAGATGATAATAAAGATATATGATATCTAAAGATAGTGGGCATTATATAGATGTCATTTCTGGTACAAAAAGAAGAAGCATTATGTCCTGTTTTTATCGGAATAATGGAAGGAATTTGATATTTTTTTAATCATTTCGAGTCAGAAAAGTAAAATTCTCGAAACACACCGTTAATGTTCTTGCTCTAAAATGATAATTTGTTTTCTACATTTCAAAACTCACCAAAATAATAAAATAATATAAATACAAACACGTGTATAAATTTCCATTATACGTTAGCAAGTATAAAATTTAAACACTCCAAGTAAGCAAACGAGCTTGAAGTATCATTGAAAACATACTATTTTTTACACCTCTCCAACTTTTTACTCAGACCACTATAAACTTTACATGAAAAGTGCAACAGCATCAGAGAGTGAGAGAGTGAGAGAAAAAACGAGACATAGAGCAAAAAAAGAGAAAGAGAGACACCCAGAGATGGCGAAGAAAATGCACAAAATCCATAAAAGCTCACACTACAGCAACAGCACTAGTAGTAGCAGCAGCAGCACATCCACAAAGTATTACGGCTTTCTCTCTGTCTCGCAGTAATCACAGATGTACTCTCGCTCGTTCGCCCACCGTATATCTATATACATATATCTCAATATGTATATATATATATAAAAACACACGTGCATACAATGTGCACGCGGGCGCGTGGCCATCGACGTTTTTCATGAATGTTTACGGTTTACGCGCGCGAATTTATTAGTTCGACCTAGAAAACCCGCGAAATGGAATGGGCCTCCATAAACGTGGAAATTTCCGCCTCTCTCTCTGTCTCTCTCACCCTCTTTATATATATATAATAAAACTCACCAACCAACAACACAACACTCGCTCGCGCGTGTGCGGGGTGGATATATATATATATACCAGAGACATTGTCCTTTGCGCCGCTGTAAAGACGAGTAATTTACGCGGCGCGTAAACGACTGATTTTGATTTACGAGGCTTACTTGTTGAGCTCTCTCGTTCCTCCTACTGCTGCTGCTGTTACTGCCGCGTCGCGCTATCAATTTTCCAGGGCGCGCAACGACGTATGGAAATGAGGTGTGCTGCTGCCGGGGGGGCTTGAAAGAGAGAGGGAAGAAAAAAGAGAGAAAAGCCCTAGAGGCGGAAAAGAGGAGGGCTGGCTTTCTCTCTCTCTCTCTCTCTTTTTCGCTGTCAGTATATATAGGGTATATATACGTTGCTGCTCGTTTGATCGCCCTAGCCGTGCGCGCGAAGCTGCCGCGCTTGTATTAAATCAGGTGAGAGAGAAGAGAGGCTTTGGGAGGGCGCGCGCTCGGGAAATTGTATAAGATGAAGAGAGGAAGAGAGGTGGGGGATGAAGGGCGTAGTATATATAGTTAGTCGACGGTTTTCTTTATCTTGGGCGTTCGTGCGCGGCGCTCTCTGTACTTTCATTAAGTTCCTTTCGCGCGCTTCGGCCCTTCTTAACCGCTGCTCCTGCTAGGCTTTTTTCCGGCGATCGTTTCGGAATGTTGGTTTTTTCAATTTGGCCTTTTAGAGGTTTTGTGCCGTGGCGAATGATGAATAGTTGTGTTTGTGGTACTATAACTATTATGTAGGATTACCGGTGATTTGTTCATTGAATTATGATGAATTAAATGATGAATTTACAAATGAGCGGTTATTGGTTGATCGTATAATCCTGTTATTCAATTAATTATTCAGTATGATATACAAATAACAGTCCATATACTGTGTGTATTTTTAAAACGATATAATGTTAAACAAGATTTTCCTTGGTGTTTTCGTTTACAATTTTAAATACAATATTTTATAATTTATGCTAGAAATTGTAAAACCAAGACGTTTCAGGAATGTCATTTTAAATGAATCGTCATTTGAAATTAAATTTCGTAACTGCTATAAATAACATTTAATTTTTGCAATTATACTTTAGAAACGCTCATATCTTTCTACTACTCAAATTCCTACAGTTATCGAAACTGAATACAAAACTACATTACATTGTTCTAAACCTAATCATTCCTCAACCACACCGATAACAAACAAACAAAAATTTAACCCTAAAAAAATTACCACCCACACACACTATTCTCACCAAACGACCAAATCCAATCCACTCAAATATTTCCTCATAATCAAGCGTTCCAAGCGTCTACCTCTGATTAATCCCATCCCGCTCGCTCGCGCGACACAACGACGAGGAAGAAGAGACTCAAGACACCAGCAGCGCGGCGAGAAGACAAACTCCCTTGTTCTCGAAATAACAGCCTCTCGCCGGCGGCGGCGGCGGCGGCTGCTACTCCTTATCCAATTTGTCGCTCATCAATCCCTCCCCGCGCACGCGCGTTTGCTCTATTAAATCAACTAATTAAAAGGTGAATCTACGCCGACGAGAGTCGATACGTCAGTCGGTGGGGAGATTGAAAAATAAAAGAAAACTTTCTGCCCCGCCGTCAAAGTTAAAACTTTGTCCGCAGAGTTGTTTTATTAATCTTAATCCCTGAAGTGAGGTAATATTAAAAGTTCTCCGCGTGCGTAATGACGTTTATGTGTATATATATTATAAGTGACCAATTCGAATGTAGACCAATCGACCCTGTTCCACGTATATTATATATACATAGATTCCTTGTTCCCGCGTCGTTTTTAATTATACGTGAATAAAGTTGCACCACGGTATGGTGGTATGTGCATACATATATGGTAAATCGACGCGGTGTGCACTGGCAAGCTTAGAATATCTTCTCGCGCGCCAGTGTGTATTATATACATATATGTATATTATACCCGTGTAGAAAAGTATAGAGAGCCGCGAGGCATCCGCGCGAGTGAATTGTAAAACTTTTGTACTCTCTCTCTCTTTTTCAAGTTAACTTTGCTCCTGCTGGTGCTGCAACGTGAGTTCGGCTCGAAAGAAACGGCAATTTCCAATCCGCGTTTAACTTTTAAACTAAACACATACACGCGTTGCCGCGTGCCGGCAAAAGGTTATCACTCGATTGGTATATATATAGAGAGAGAGGCATGCGTGCACAAACCTCGTCGTTTTTTCTTCTCTTGGAGACGAAAACGCATTACAAGACGAAGAAAAATTCCGCGTTATTTTTTCAGAACATTTCGAGATTGCCGCTTTACCCTTACCCTCGTACGTATACTACACACACGTACGTACATACATATACACACGGGCTTGGAAAATCAGAGAAAGAGAGAGGCGAACAGGGGGGAAAAAAGGTAAAAGGCGATCTTGAAAGGAGAAAGCGAGAGAGGGAGAGACAGAGAGAAAAGCTCCGGGAAATTCGGACGCCTTATACTTGTCTCCGGTGCAATCACCTAATGCAGTTCTTTCGAGAGCACTGCTATGTGTATATGTGTGTGTATGTGTGTAGCGTCTTGCCGGAAGAGGAGAAAGCACTCGGGGTGAGCTTAAAGGCGCTCTCTCACTCGTTCCTTGTATATACATATATATAAATACGTGTGTGAGGGGAGCCTCTTCGCTCGCGTCTCTCGTTACGGTTTCACGTGCGCTCTCTCTCTCTCTCTCTCTCTCGTGAGAAGGAGAGAGAACATACAAGAGGAGGAGGAGGATACGAGGACAGAAATCCCGACTGACCCATCGAAACCGGGGGGAGACGTTTATGTTCGCTTTCTTGTCTGTGTGTATGTGTGTGTGTATGTGCGGAAGAGAAATTCGAACACGCCAGTGAGTGAGACAGAACACGTGGTCCAGCCACTTGTGCATCGATCTGACCGTCGAGTAACTATACAGGAAAAGGGTACATTTGTACGCTGATCGATAGATGATCGAAGATATGTTGTTCATAGATTTTTTTTTTGTCATATATAGATTTTGCCGAAGAAGTTGGTAATTCGTTTGTTGTAAGAATTTGTATAAATTGCAGATAGCTATCAACCATGGTCTTAATTTGATCTTAAATTCTGGTTTAAAATTATTTTCTTACACATAAAAACTTATACGTTACTATTACAACATATATTGTTATTCTAATTGTTAACACGCGAAAGTATATCTATACTAAAATAGTCATCTGCAAATATAAAACTAAAGTAATGACTCCAATATACTCCTAATTTCATTGCCAAATTTATCGCTTACAATCGACCAACCCCTCCGTAATTAATTTCCCCGTTAATAACCTTTTTTACTTCCACTTTACCAAAACAATAACTATATAAAGACACATCATTCCACCCACTCTCGACATTCATGACACTTCTTTTCCCCCCATCCCTCATTACCATTTCCACACGCACCTCGGGCGAAAAATTCCGCACAAGAGCTGCCTGCCTACCGCGCCGCGCACCTCTCGCCATAAATCCCCCGTCGCTGACTTCGAAAACAGCATACCACCTACATGTATCCACACCCTACACCCCCCTCCTGTATACACACATAACACATAGTAACAGGGAAGAGAGGGTTGGAGGTCGTCGCACAGCTATCTTACATGTCCCTTTATAGCCGTGCACGCTCTTGCACTGTATGTGCATACACACACACACACACGACCAGCCTTCAGTCACGCGTGTTTTCACCATCCGCGAAATGCCATCGGATTCGGCATTCCCCCCGGGCAGCGATATTTACACGTAGAACCACGCGTATACCGTGCATACACACATATACATGCGCGTTTATGGTTTTTGCAGCAGCAGCAGCAGCAGCAGAGAGCTGCACAACGCAGTGTGGTGTGGTGGTAGGTAGGTATAGCTAGCGGCCGACGTCGTAAAACAGCCTCGTCGCGGAATAAACGGCGAGAGAGAGAGAGAGAGAGAGAGAGAGAGTCGATGGTGCGAGGGCGCGTATAGATATATAAATTTGGTCTCGCCCGAACCCCTCCCAACGCGATGCACCGCACCAACGCGGCGTGTGAATGCGTGCTACGCGAGGCTAGCCTAAAAGATACAACTACATATATATATATATATATATATATATATATATATATATATATAGTATACATACGTACGTACATGTACGCGCGGTTGGTGTTGTTTTTACCTCTCACCCCTATATAGCAGTACGACAGTACGAGAGGCTTTTTTCCTTCCATTTCGCCGTGCGATAATAAAAGGAGAATAATGCCCGATGCTTTTACGAAAAAAGCGTTGCGCTGCGTGCAGCACATGGTAGCAGCGCAGGGATGTATGTGTGTGTATGTGTTGTAATAGAAAAAGTATACGGGAAGTGTGATTCTACGCTATACGGCGCGACCGTTCGCTGCCGCCAAGTATAAAAGTGGGGAAAACTGCTCTCCTCGTATAGCGTGCTTTATCTCTGCTGAGAGAGAGAGAGAGAGAGAGAGAGAGATGGAGGGGGTGAGAGTATGTACCGCTCGCACGTCTTTTTGTACGAGTTGAAGAGAGGACATGGGTTCCGGTGGAATTTGCACCGCAGTGACGACAAGGGTATTGATAAGAGAGAGGGAGTGGGAAGGGAGAAGGAGGAGAGAGTTTAATCTCTAGTGATTTTTGTACGCGGAGATCGCGAAATAAGGTGGTCTGATAAGGTGGTTGCTGTCGAGATGGTGTTATGGGGTTTGTAGCGGTTGAAAGGGATAATATAATAAGGAGTGAAGAGTGCTGAGTATGTGGACTAGTGCGTGGTGTTTTTGAAAATCGTTGATAGTAGTAACGAAATGTAAACCTTTTGTTTTGTACGGTTTATTCAATGTATACTCGAGAATTTATTTATAAAAAATATTATTTTCTTAACTACACGCAGAAAAAGAAATCTTTGTATTAATGGAATGTCATTAACTATTAACGGATCGACATTTGGATATGGACAAACGAATATTTCTTACTACTTAAAGAAATTCATTATCAGTTAAGAAACTAATCGTTTAAGATTGTTTCTTATATTAAAGTCATGGTCCCTCGACTATTAATCGTAGTATTCCTTAACTATTGAAAATATTCCATAACTATTAACACATATGACTTTGATATGAGGAAACGGCTTATTTCTATTAATAACACGAGCATTGATACTGTAAATTATTTCTTAGTAATAAGCAAGTAATATGCAAATTGCATTCATCACAAGTACTACTCGCGTGTAGTATTTAAAAGCATCCTTAATTGTAACGATTTCCTCGGTGTACCTGTTTTAATCTGGCAATGAATTTCGATGAGCGCATTATAGAAAACACGAAAGCATATTACTGTACATTACAAATCGCATTCTCATAAAGTTTATAGAATCGGCCACATAGACTTTTGCAATTTCAACTTTAAAATCTAAAAAAATGTCATTGCTTTCCGCGATTTCCGCTTCCTCTCTATCTCCTCTCCATCGAACAAACAAAACCACTCGAGCGAACAAGAAAAACCATTCGACTCAATTACGAAATCTCAATACCATCGGCAGGCATTCGCATAATATCTGTTCCCTGAATAAACAGATAGCTTTCCAACCTCTACATTTTCAATTTCTTCCGCCTGATTATACCTCACATTTATCCGCATACATATATACTACACAACCCCGCGCGCGCGTGTACCATCGAAACTATTACCATTGTTCGTGAACTGTAAGATCTCTCTCTTTCTCTCTCTCTCTCTCTTGTGATACAAATCTCAACGAAGAAAAGGAGTAGGAGGAGGAAAAGCAGAAGTTTTGCGCGCGACGTCGAAAACGCCATCAGCCGCCCCGGGGAAATAAATCTCGCAACGGACAATCGCCTCGAGGACAGCATGAAGGAGGAAGGGGAAGAGCCGTCGTCGTCGTTGTCGTCGTCGTCGTTCCCAAAAGATGCAGAAGAGAGATAAGTCACGGTTTTGGCAAGTGCGCGCGTGAGGAGAGGTGAAGGAGGGGGAGGAGGGGGGACAGCAGCAGCAGTAGTGAAGTTCCGGCGCTGAATATCAATGAGGAGAGCCGACGAGATAATCGGTCGCGTGTATATATATCTATATTGTTAAGGGTAGTAGGAGAAGACGATTTGGTGGGGTTAAATTTTGGGAGTGGTAGGAAAGTTGTTTGTTCTTTGGAGGGGGGGAGAAGGTAAAAGGTTTAGGCGTCAATTGATATGGAAATTTTAATTAAAAGCAAAGGTTTAGCATTAATGACGTGTAAAAGAACATTACATTTGAACACGTATATTAATTTCAAAACAGATTAAATTATAGTTGAAATTCGATACTGTAATAACGTGTTCGTCATTATAACAAGGAGAAACGTCTGTGGGAAAACTAAATGGTAAAAGCATACACAGACCCACCCACTAAACCTGTTAATTGTCGTTCACGAGCAAATATATTGTTTTACCTATCTATTGACTATACTACATAATTACATACTGTAGCATTCGTCCGTACGAAGCAATGTAAATTTTCCGATTACCCCATCAATTACCGGGAGCTAACAGTATGCCGGCGACGACTATCCAAATGAATTTCATGCAAATCCAAGGCAAGATAAATTGCGCTCACGCGCGCGCTCTCGGAGTATAAAAACGTTTCGACTATCCAATGACGCACACGCGAGCCTAAACGTTATTTCCACTCCCTAGGGAAATCTAGTCGTATTCAATGAAGTTGCCATTTGCGCACGCGCGCGTGCGCCCACGTTATCCGTGTTAATTTCGCTTGTACAGCTAAAGTCGTCGTTTCTGACGCGTTGTTCGCGTTTTCCTCTCCTTTTCTTCATTTTAAACGACTCGTGAATTAAATATTTAACTGGCAATTAAGGTTAGCTTCTGAATTATTTGCGGCTGTGCATTTCAAAGTGGAATCTATTTTTCTCTGCTGAATGAAATTCAGGAGAGTTTATGACAAGTCGTTTCCGGTTGATGTTTCGCGAGATACAAATATAATTCTGTTAATATTAACGACGATGATAAAATAGAATATACATTTATTTCTTTGGTCGTAGAAAGTTTTTCTAATGAATAACAATTATGTTAGATTTGTTCATATTCAAGCTGCAAATTAACTGGATTTTTAGAATCTGATTAATTTTTAACTACTAAAACTATGCTAGAAGGTAAAATGTGGCTATGTTAAGGTTTGATAAAAATATTAGCCAAACACCATTTTTTATAACTTATATTTATAGTTAAGAAATCCAACTAATTTATTACAGTTTAGGCAGAAAAGTTCGTCAATTTTTTACCAGGATAAGCAATATATCTTCTTACCACTTAAATATCGGTAATATCGTACACAACCCATCTCTTCCAGTAGAACAACTCAAAATACAATCAGCCATCCATATACTACATCTACTCCCTACTGTTCACTAACTATCATCGCATTACCGTCGTTGAACCCATTCCACCTCCATTACTTTCCGTAACAATGACAATGACATGTAATCATTATTCGAAATTACATTCGGCATGGATAAAAACCCGATGAGTGCTCATTACTATTAGAGAAAAATCTTCCACCGTCACAGTTCGCTTTGCTCGGCTCTCACATACATATATACACGCACACACTCGCCTGTGCAGAGACAATTAATGTCCTCGTGACGTAACTAATTCCGGGACAATGGAACTGGGCGCACGGAACAAAGAGCATTGAAATCGCGACTGTCCTTCTCCTCTACCTCCCTCGAAAACCTTTGGACGCCGGTGCAGCATTATCTCCTCTCTTGTCCGTTCCTCTCTCTCTCATTGCCCACTCGCCTTGAATGTCGGTCTATATACATATATACGTACGTACGTAAGCGTCGTTTCTTTTCGTTTCCTTCGTGCGATAAAGATATGGTATATTTGTGTGAGAGAATGTGAAAATAACGTTTATAGCTGATATATAAATGATGGTAATGAACTTGAATTGATGATTATTTGTTTGACTTAATATTATATGATTGGCGACTTTTGTTTATCCTCTGAATTAATTTTTTTCTCTTCTTTTTTGTTTCAGGTAAGTCAACAAAGACTTTATCGGCATAATAACAACCGTAGCGCTGGATACGTAAGTTTGGAAATATTTATTCGCGTAATGTATGCAAACGGTCGTTTCATGATCCTTCATACTTTGCGCTTTATATAAAAAGCCGTAATCGTGCAAACTCATCGAGACCCAGAAATATGAATAACAAAACGATAATATCTTTAGTAAATTGTACATTTATATGTATAAAGTTTCTATTCATCGTTCACTAAATAATCCGACCTAACAAGAGTCGTTGGGGATTTTTCGACTGTTTACAAGGAAAAAAAATATCGCCATGTATGTTTGATGTGATTATAGGATTATTTGAGAGCAATAGTCATATTCTTGGGTATACATGTGTACGAGGTGAATTAAAACTATACACCACGACGATTCGTTCAAAACTCTTTAACGATTCATAACCAGGTCAGCTCCCGAGTAAGCGTCCTAAATTATTTACAAGCCATTCCGCGAGAAAAAAGAAAGATTATAAAGCATTGACGATACTCTCGAATCACTGCCATTAGCAATGTTTTCAATAACGCAAAAACCACCGTCTAGTGAACAATTCACACTGCACTACCTTCCACTCTCTCAAAAAAAAAAAACGAATCCCGGTTCCACCTTGGACTTGAATAAACCAGATGCTTTATCCCACACAACGTACCCAGATATATATCTCTTATTAACATTCAAAGGCCTAATACATACGGAATGACCAACGAGATCTATTCGAAAAAGCCCTACCAGTGCGACCCTTGGCCGTATCGTGCGTGTAATTAATTATGTACCAACTTGACTAATCCTCCCGGACAATGGCTGTCGTCGTCTTCGACGACAATGCATATTGAATTCGCTAGCAGGACAAAGGGGTTCGCGATCTTTTAGCGCCGAAAGGTATCGATGTCGTCACATATGTGATGTGTGTCGGGTCTGTCGAGGATCGTGACAATGCGAGTGGGAGGTGAACCTGTAGCTTTTGGAGAGGATTACTATGTGGCGAGGTTGGAAGGGAGTTTTTTTTGTGCTTGCGTAAATGCTGTGCAGGTAGAGGTAGGCTACGGTGTGGCAGGATGCGTTGATAAGCATGGAATAGCAAAGAAGGTATGCAATGTTTTGTACAAAATGAAACTGGCTTGTATTTAAAGGAACTTTTTAATTTAATTCTATCAGATCTGCTTAATTTCATTTATTGAATAAAATATTTGATTTAATCTTGAAAAACGTCCAATAAACAACTAGAAATATAGCCCACCCAACACCTTGATCATCAGCAACCCTCATCACTTTAAATTTACTCCGAACAATCGTCGCGAACAAACCATATACATTTATCATTCAATCATAAATTCTCCACTCATAAACCTCTGCTACCCATACTACGACAAAATCTCCACTGCGCGTTCGCTCATTCCACCGGATTAAAAAGCTGAATTTTATCACTGCCCGCTAAAAGTGACACACACGTTGGCCCGCGCATATCTCCTGGCCTTATATGAAGCTTCCCTCCTCCTCCTCCCCCCCCCCCGTCCTGCATCCGCGCGCGCGCGCGCTGTTTCGGAATGCATAAAGGTAATCAACCGACGTCGGCAGCAGCATATAGCAGAACCCACACACAGACACACACAACGTACGATGCGGTCGCGAGTCACATGCGGAAAATTGCGCACCGTAAAACACATTCCGAAGCAATTACCGCGCCGTATGAGCAAATGAATTACGGAATTACCGGGAGAAAGGGCGTCGGCAGCAGCAGCGGCTGTGTGTAGTTTTTCGGTGCGCCGAGAGACCACCCCCCTCCCCCCGATTTTACGGTTATATTCGTTGAGAGAGTGCACAGCAGTGGCCGTGAATGAGAGAGAGAGAGAGAGCAGTGGTGAGGTTGGTTTTGATTATTATGACGTTGACCTACATGTTTTTATGGTTATGGGGAATTAATATTTTTCGGAATATGATGCAAACCGAGAGAGAGAGAGAGAGAGAGAGAGAGAGAGAGAGGTTTGGTAGTAAACGTTGCAGAGGTATATATTTGGATGATGTAAAATTCGACGAAAACCGTGAGAGCTGCTACGCATTGGCAGCGAAAAATTGACACAAAATATCCGTGTGTATATATGTGTTTGTAGGAATAAAAGGTATGGGAAAGTGGATTCGTAGTGTAAGTTGCTGAAATTTTGCATTTCCCGAAAGTTAAATAAACCTATTCATATAATTTTAAATTTAGGTCATGTAGCAGTCGTGACGAGCTACCAAAAAGCTAATTTGAAAGCTTACAAATTTCGTTTGATATAAACGAGCAACTGTACGCTGTGATACTGATATATCCTTTTTTATCTAAAAAAAAAAAATACACAAAGATTCGACAGAAAAAAATTTTTTTTTTTTGTTCATATCCGAGTTATTTTTCACATCGAACTAAACTCCTCTTTCTCTGTAAAAAAAAGCGAGAGAGAAAAAAAGAAAGAAACAATTGCTGTCCGTTTTGTTTTTCACCTTTCTCGAAAAGCTTCACGATCCATCGAGCACAATGCAAAATCACGACCGATCCCTCGATCTCTCTCTGCCTCCCTCTGACATTAAAATCCTGTCCCCTCCATTCTCTTCGAATTTTCACGGTAATTTTCTCAACCTCCCCCTCCCCCCGTTAGCTTTTCATCGAGTGCCAATAAAAAAGAAACAAACGCCATAGTCTCTCTCTACGTGCGTGTCAATCAAGCTCTCGTCACGTATTGCAAAATTTCGATGGGGGGATGTGCGAGAGTACGCGCGTCGTCGTGCATAATTCAAGCCGGACTACTACTACTCGTCGGCTCGGTCGAAAGTTTCGAAACAGGGCGTGTAAAGTCGCGCGCTCGTCTTCGCATACCGAGAGAGACGCGTCTATGTGTGTATGTGCGTTGCTACGAGAGGAAGTAATTTTCGATTGCTGCCTGTGTTGTATGTCTGTGTCTGTGTGTGTGTGTATATAAGGGTAGGAAATTTGTTACGACGAGAAAACGATTAGGAGTGTGAGGTGTTGTATGTGTATTTTTGTTAAATTTTTGTTAAATTTTTGTTAAATTTTAGAAATTTTATTGCGTTTAGGTAAGATAATCTTTATGGTTGAGTATTAGAAAATAAATTTCTTTTAGTAGTAAGATATTTTATTATACATAATGTTATATTAAGTAATTTTAATAATAGTCATATGTAAACTTAGCTGTTTTAACACTTGCATTACCATTTTAATTACAAAGAAATTCGTTTCTCACTGTTCACTAAATTCTACCATCATTACGATTTTGTCATAGTTTACTCAATTCGTATTTTACTTTAACCCTTTACATCCATTTTCCCAATTTTTTTTTCTAATTAACAACAATCATCGCCGTCCTACCTTTAATCTGAGTCAATTCAGATTAATCGACCACACAACGATCCCCAGTTACATCCACTCTCATCCCTTCTCTCCACTATCCCAATTTAAGAACTACGACAATCTCCACAGTCCATTTGAACTAAATCCAACAACCTCCACCACGGTAACATCCACCTCACCATCTAACCTATCTCTCCCCATCCACAAAATCTCCTTCACCTCGTCCATAAACCCTTCGTTCTCCAATCTTTATATCCCTTCTCCCTTAAACGCCGAAACGACTAACCATCACGCTTCTCTCTCACCTCTTTTTTTTCCTTCTTCTTCGCGAATCTCCGTACACCGAGCAAACATAGCCCCGTCATGGTAACCCTGCGACCTCTTTCCTTCCTCTCTCTCTCTTTCTGTGTCGGTCTTTAACTCTCGGACACAACTCTCCTCTTCGCGATGTCGTAGCGTGCCGGTACCCGTAAAAGTAAAAGCTCTATCTCTCTCTTCCCTCGGCATGGGCAATCAAAACGAATTAACGTTTAGCGTGTGGGGGGTAGTAGCTCTCGAGTGTGTCAATCACTCCGTGCAATTACGCGCTTAATCCGGAAGCGCTTCGGTATAACGATGAGACTCTCTCCCTCTTCTCTTCTCTTCTCGCGTAAACCTTAATCCGGAATTAGAATTTGCTGGACGCGCAGTGCTAAGAGAGAGAGGGGGGGTTTAGACTGTTCTCTCGCGTCGTTATACGCCAGATAGGGAGTCTTCTCTTGCGAGTGATAGTCGTCAGCGCTGCTGTCCTGATGGCTAGTCGCGTCGTTCGCGTTTAGTTGCAGTACGGCGAGTAGTAGGATTGTGATTTAGCGGATGCTGAGAGTAGGTGATTTCTTTCGCGGTGGGGTGTAGTAGTTGGCGAGAGGGTAAAAGATTAATTGTGATGATTTCTCGATTACAAGGGTTACGGCCTTTTTGTGTGCTGCTCATATGTACGCTTTAAAGTATTGTAAAACTTTGCTTGTTATATATAAGCTTCACATGTTCATCTACTTCTGATGAAGCATAAAAGTCTATATACGTACAACAACCACAATGCTGCTACAAAAATCAGTACAAAAGTACTATTATTATACACACATACACACGCACGACTTTCATTCATCTCCACAAGTATATACTCCGAGGCGAATTGCATCAGCATCAAAGTCAGAAAATATATTCATCCCCCGTCCTTCTTCACTCACCATATTGTTTAACTATACGACTCCATTCCCATTCACAATTTCCAATCAAACGTGTATACTCGGAACCTAATTACCACTGCCTGATGCATCCCCTTACGTACAATTGATTCTTCTCTCTCTCTCTCTCTCTCTCTCCCCTTCTTCGTTTGGCTATTCATCAATTTAAATTCGCACAAGTCTCTCTCTCTTCGTCTTTTCTCTTCTCTTTCCATTCATACGAATTCCGCACGCAGCCACGTTAATGGATGCAGCTCCCCAGGGGGAGAGTAGTACGACGCCTCGTGCGTATAACAGGGATGATTCGAAACGTACGGCCCGACAGGGAAATAAAGCAGCACGCACGCGCGTGCGCGTCCGCCCGAGAAACGCACAGATCTCTCTCTCTCTCCCTTGCTCACGCATATATACAGGCAGACACGCGTGTGTAGAAAAAAAGAAGCTGACGCGGTCGTTCTCTCGATTTAGCCAAACCCCCTCGTTGTGCGGGTTTGAGGTTTTCCGCGATTTCTTCTTTTGCTCTCGTTTTTTTTCTATGTGTGTGGGTGTGTGTATGTACGTGTGCTTCATAGCCGCTTGGAGGCTTCATTATCGGCACGCGAGCTGGTTTCTTTCGCGGCTGGGAATATTATGGTAGTTTATGTCGAGCGTGTTTATGTGTATATATATAGCTGGTTGTTAGTTTAATAATAACGAGCGCTTGATAAATGATTTTTTTCAGTTTGATGCAATTGTGCTCTGGTGGTGGTAGTGGTGGTGAAAGCCAAATGGTAGAGTGTAGAACTTGATTGATCAGGTGTGAGTAAGGGATACACTCAAAAAGTAAATAATATGCTATACTTGTATTAACAGCAGGTTTATTTGTACATTCTAATCAATGATAAATGGAAGAAGAAACAAACATTGAATGTTCGTGAGAATAACTATATCTCATATCACCTGTATTCTTCAAAGAATATTCACCTTTTCCATTACAATCGTATTAAATCACACAGGAGACCACATCACACGCGGATCCTCCGAACCTGCACCATCTCATCTCTTTATTCGTTTTTTCAGAACTGAAATCGATATTGCATAAACAAACAAAATATCGTCTCGAAATATACAACGAGCAACACGTGGTTCCTCTTTTTTCTCTCTCTTTCCCCCACAACCGGCTTTGCTTTGGCGGCAACGCTCGGCAGTCGTTCTGTACGCGCCACCGCCACAAAAGCAGCGTCGATATAAATGTTCCGCCGCAACGGGCGCAGGATATAGAGAAAAAAAAAAGAAAGAAAGAAAGAAAGAAAGAATGAGCGCATCCACAAAGAATAACTGCTTATCCTCTATCTCTCTTTCTCTCTTCTACCCTCTATCTCTCAATGACTCAAATATTATCCTCTATTGAATGCTTTATAAATCCATGCCAACCGCAGCATCAGCAGCAGCAACCCCAGAGAGAGAGAAAAAAAAGCAGCAACGGCAACGTCGTCGTCCTGGCTCTCGGGAAAGGATCTCATTTGCCGGGGACGAAAGCAAGCGAGCGAGCGAGGGAGAGAAGAAAAAGCTTGCAACTATCTCTTTCTCTCCTATACCTCCATCCCCCTTACAGCCCGGATGACTTTTATCTCGCGCTCATCGACGCGCGCACGCACAATGCCAAACGAAGAGGGTGTGGGAAGTATAAGCGAAAGAAAGAACGCGATAGAGATAGAGATATCAACAGCAGCAGCAGCAGCAGCGTCGTCGTCGTCGTTGCCGCGAGGATCATAATTATTTCGTCGCGCTTCTCTCTTTCTTTCGAGTGCGTCTCTCTCTCTCTCTCTCTCTCTCTATTATATGTATGTATATATACACTTATATATGTATAATATATCTATATATAATGTCGACATCTTTGATCATAAACGTGCCGCGAAGCGTGTGGCGCGCATCTTCGAGCGAACTCAGCGCTTTTGAAGTCTTCCGGCGACCAACAACCCAACGTCAAAGGATCTTTCTCTCTCTCTCTCTCTTGCGCTCTCGCTCTTGTGGGGTCGTCGTCGTCTATTCAAGTCGCGAACGCCGATGCGTAATCACCGGACGGTTGGACGGACTCTCTCTCTCTCTCTCCTATGGCGAAAATGAAAGTCACCGGACCAAGCGAGCGCGGCAGCATACGACAAGTCTGCACCTGCGACTCACTCGTGTTTGCATTTGCAACATATATATAGAGAGAGAGAGAAAGAGAGAGAGATAGAGAATTGACGTGTGCGTTTGTATGAACGTATATATGTGTGTGTGTGTGTCGTTTTCGGGGGGTGTGATTAAAGCTGGACGGTGCCGCTACCGCTGCTGCTGCTGTTCGTACCGAAATGTGGGTTTTACAGTAGGTGGGTTTGACGTACAGGAAAGGAAGAGCGAGAGAGAGAGAGAACCGTTATTTGTCGTGAATTTTGTGGGTTAGATATGATGCTGACAGGTATGATTTTGAATACGGTCGAGTAAATAGTCGTTCTCTCTTTTTTTTTTTGCTTTTTCAAGTTTATATCGTTATTATTACCATATTTTTTGCTTTTTTTCAAAGAGAAAGCTTTTTTTATCACGGATATATACAAATGATTTATGAACATTTTCCGCGTACGACGACTCGTTACAATTTCAAAGCTTAACTTGTTGGCAATATGCAGAGAGATAGAGAGAGATCCAAGTTGTTTAATGATGACATTCGAGTGCCGTACATACACGTTCATCAACTGTTGAAAAATAAATATTTGGCACGGTACAAAGTGTCTGTGTGCAGTTTTAGCGTTAATAAATATACATCACTTTGTAACATTAAATATATATACAAGTGGGGGTATTAGGATTAAACATAAATAGAAACCTTCATGGTCCTTTTATTATTTTCCATTTTCAATATTTTATTTTAACGCATGCAAAAGGCAAATCACTGGCTTTACATTATAGGCAACATATTTTGCGATAATATACATGTCTCTCTCTCTTGTACGTGGCTTTATTAATGGATTTCCATTACTACGAGTATAACAAATAGCTTTTATTCCATTATATTATGTAAAATATTAAAATATATATTATTAACGTGCGAATAAATATAGTATAGAGAGAAAATACGATGGCTTGTTGCGCGATATTAACAATCGCGCGGTGCTTCCCAACACAACGAGATATACCCTCGTCTTTCAACCTGACAAATCATCGACTTTGTGAAAAATTCAGACGATATCGTAACTCACCAGAACTTCAGTATATACCCATGTGTATACAGTACAAGACAAAAAAAAGAAACAGAGAGGAAAAAAAAATGTATAGTCAAACATGGGTGGTCTGCCCATTAAATTAAGACGCTCATTGAGTCAGCGAGAGGTTCGTCGTTGTCGTCGTCGGTATATATACGAGAACTTTCACCACGAGCGAGAGGGTAAGGGAATGGTGAGACGGGTCGCAGACGCTGGCTGATAGTCGACAAACGAGGAAGAATGAAAATAAAGCTGAGAGAAAGGGGGGAGAGCGAGCGATAAAAAAAATGCGCGCGCGCGCGCTGAAAAGCAGCGGGAGGAGAAGAGGAAAGGAGTAGTAGGAAAGAGGAGGGAGAAAAAGGCAAAGACACTTTAAAGCATCTTTAGATTAAAAGCTTACGCTGCCTTAGTGTCAGACGGTCTTCTATTATATAATTAAAAAGTTTTGCCTGGCGCGGTGCGCGCGCGCACGCGCGACGTTTTCGAGTTAAAGTTAAAGGGGACGGTACCGACTGGTGAGGAGTGGTGCTGCTGCTACACAGCTCAGCTCTCTCTCTCACACGGTCTCGAGAAAACACAATGAAAATGTTTACAACGAAGGTAACGAGAGTTGGAGAATACTTAAATTAGTAAAGTTTCTAATTATCACAAATAGCATCTTTTACCTAAGTGATAAGGACGAACGAATCGTTCCCTATCTCCCTTCCACTCTCTCTCGTGCTATACGAAGCAGCTGCTGCTGCTGCTACTTTGGCGGCGCGTGGTTTCAAAGTCAATTTACGAATTTACGGAAAGTCGATAAATCCGGCCACGCCGCCCGACAAATCTTGCGCCCTCGCGCGCTCGCTCTGGCAGATTTCCACGTGCATGCGCTCGCGCGAGCGAACGCTGGGATTAGTTCGCGTACCGAGAGCTTGTTGTAAATTTGCGCGCCTAACTCTCACGGAAGTAAGTGTGAGAGAGAGGGAAGCGTGAGAGTATAGTAGGTAGGCTGCGAAAGTTTCTTTAATTCCTGCGAGTGGACAGAGAGAGTGAGAGAGAGAAACAACGGTAGATGAGATTTGTTAGGGGTTTTAATTCAGTTGCTGCGAAGATTTGCTTATATAGCGCTTTGTGTGAGAGAGAGAGAGAGAGACTATAAGGGGAATTTGTTCTACGTAACTTGGCTGTGTAAGTTATTTATTGGATAGCGGCGACGACGAAATTTAAGAGGGGAAGATTTAGGAAGACGCGCCCCGCGTGCGCGCGCGCGTCGTGTGGTAAATTATGATAAGGGTGAAGTGGCTGTAATGGAATGTAAATAAGTTAAGAGTTGAGATTGAGTTGGAATTAGAGATGATGGTAGAAGAATATTGTGTAGAATTTGTGAGATAGAAGAAATATTGGATTCTATAGTGAATGTGATTTTTTTTTTGGCAATTATCCGGCTGGTGTTAGACGTGGTTTAGATGGCATAAAAGTTGTAAATATATGAGTTTGTCACTTGATTTTAGACAGAAAAGTTAAAATTTTACCATGAAATAAATTAAAACAATTTTAAAATCTGATTAGTTACAAAGAATTAATTCATATGAATTAAACGAATTTATATCAGATTCGACAAAACATTTCGTTTTTCAACGTTTAAAATTTTTCAATTCATCCCACAATATCACATACTGAAATTTTGTAAAAATGAAAATAAGACTTCATAAATTAAAAGCAGAGCGACAATGATAAAGATCATGATTTGTTAGATGATTTTCCAAATACATTAACGATAACTGTTTTATCTAAATACCAGAATCCTATTAAAAAAATTGTTTCTCATCTTGCTTTAGAAAACGATTCATTAGAAAGTATTTTACGCCTGAAAAATAAAAATAAACCGCACTAAAACTACATCTCAATTTCTACACACTTCTAGCCCATTTAAACTCATACTTTTCTTACAAAAAGTACTGCCATAATTATACTACTTATAACAGCAACTCTACTTCACCCCCACCTCTGCCCCTCTTATTCCCACATTTTAAGATCATCGTCCGGATTAGTTCTCGCACTGCACTTCTATATACTTACTCTCGTACACTTCATAAGCGCAAAGAGCTCCCCGGGCGTCTCTATTCTCCCTCCTTTCTCTTCTAAAACTTTCTCTCTATCTCTCTCTCTCTTCTCCAAGACGCGCAAAGAAGCGTCGATTCGAAAAGTCCATTCGGCAGAAAAATACGGAACCTCGCGCGCGCTTATGAAATTTACAAATAAAAAGAGAGAGAGTCGGGTCCGACGCGACCTTATGAAAATACGCACGCGCGCAGCCGCCGCCGCCAGATAAGATAGAGAGCGTCGAGGAAGTTACGAGAGGGCAGGCGGCCAGAAGGAAACCTCATTGAATCGAATTGAAAACGCGCGGCGCGCCGAGGACTAAAAGTTGGTGAGAGAGAGAGAGAGAGAAAATTCCACGACGACTCGTCCACTCTCGTGGTCTCGCGAAGAGCGAGTTTCTTTCTCTCCCTTTTTTTTTCTTCCTCTCTTTCTCTCTCGTTGCCATCCTCGCAAACTCGAAGTCTCGCAAGCGCGACTTGGCGCACTTGTTAGCCACGAGTTTCTCTCTCGTGTGCAGCGATTAGTCATCCTCTGGGAGGAAGAAGAGAGAAAGATTTTCACAAGTGAGTTTAGCGACGCGATGAAACTTAGAGAGAACAACAACGTCGCGGCAAGCTGCAATTATTATTCGAGATTTTATCGCCCGCGGATTATTATTATTATTCGCTATGCGCGCGCGCGCGCGGCGGCGAATTTTATTCGATTCATTTACTTTTACTGCACTCCGGAAAGCCACACTGGCTCGGGTTCGCGTTCGTTTGTTTTCTGGCCGCCGCGCGCGCGATGCTAGCCTGCAAAAGTTGAGCGCTCACGCGCGCAGCTTAATTCGAGATAATCGCCCGTCTGGCCCCCGCGTGTATTCATGATCGTTCCCGAGTTTCGTTTAATAATGCTGACGGAGCCGAAAGCGCGCGCGAGGTGGAACTGGGGGAGGTTTTAACAGTGTGCTAGCGATGCGTTGTAATAGTAATGCTGCTTCTGCTGCTGCTACTGCTGCGCTTGAAAGTTACCGTAAGCTTGAGCCAGAATGTCGCTGGTTCATAGACTTTTTTTTCTATAGCTATAGCTATATTTAAATCCGCTTTGTGGGTTGGCATATGTAATCTAGGGCTGGATTTAGTTCCAAGGGCTATATACATGTGTAATTCTATAGTATAAAACGGTCAAATGTATTTTAATAAATCAATCGTGAGATCGAAATACATTTTTTTTCATGATTTATTCAATCTTGGAAAAAGTTAGTTGACTGTCAGATCAGTCAATCATTCGTCGTTCTATTTTATTCATATACCTTTCAATTCTTCATATATTTTGCAAGTATATTTCATACTGTTATTGACAACGATATAACGAACGCTTACTGACCAGTAACCCAATATTAAACTTTTCTATGATCGAAACACTCCAAAACATTTAATTGTTATTCATACAAAAATATCTCCTAAAAATATTTACAAACACCTGCACAATCTGTAAGTCAATCACACACTTTCACTTCGATTTTCGATTTCCGACGCTTACCTTAAACCTGAAGAATAACCATGTATACCACATCAGCAGCACCACCAGAAAATAAGGAAAACTTACTCCTTGTTTACAAACCTCATTCCTTGCAACCATTCATTTATCAACCTCAGACGCACCGACACCCCCATCCACCCACCCACGCACGCGCTAAAAACGTCATCCCGAATTTCACGGGCCAGGGTTCAAAGACAAAGCGCACGAGTGCGCGAGGGTGAACTGCTGCGGGGACTTTGTTAGTTCGACCCAGTTCTTTCGGCACGCCGCGTGATTCTTGTGCGGCGCCGGTGCCGCCACTTTGCGAAACTCCGGTGCCAGTGCGCGAAGAGGATGGAACGAAGCAGAGGAAAAGGAGGAGGAAGAGGAGGAGGAGGCTATATTTTTATTATATATTTCGTGCTCTGCGGTTTAAATTTTCTCGAGCGTTGTACATGGCACACGGGTTTCTGATCTTGGCGGAGAGATTATAAGGTGATTTGTCTCGCGCGGAGTTTTCTTAACGGGTGGGTTGGTTGGTTGGTTGGTGAGGCGGATGGTTGGTTGGTATTTTATTTGATTGTTTTGGCTAATTTTTTGATTTAGGATTATATTATAAAGTTTATGGTAACTCCTGTGAGCTAGGGTTTATTATAATCAACTTTGGCGTCACAACAGATTTGTATTATAGCTTTAATAATACTATTAGATTATGTTCTTCTTTTCAGTGTCAATAAATTAAATGATAGTTATTTAACTTCAACCTACCATCTTGATGCATCTTTTATAACTAGTATCTAGAATTTATTTCGGATATTAGATTTTAGATAAAACCATATCAACTGCACGATAATCATATTATAGGTTATTCAATTTCGAAAGAAATCTGCTTCAGAGCTTATTACTCTCTGAAAACACACACAGAGATTTGCGTCCCTTAATATAACCAACCGTTGAAAAATTCATCTTCAAACAACTTTAGTTCAGGATTTTAGGAGAGGTGAACGAACGCAAAACGAGAAGGGTGTACACGCGTGTCTGTGTCTGTATGTGTGGCGAGGCACCGCAGGAGGCGAATAATTCGAGCGGTACATCTTTAAAACTTGAGCATGCAGATTGTTAATTGATAAATTCACAGGGTCCGAAATTTGTGTGGCTTTGCGCTGAAGTGCCGTATATATACGCGTGTGCGCGAGCGAGCAAGCAAGCGAGTTCACTGCCCCATTTCTAATTCACGAGGGAGTTGTAGCTCAGTTATAATTCAGTCGTAATTCAGTTTTAGTTTTGCACACGCGTATGTGTGTAAGTACAATCTTGCAAAATATTTATAAGCGCACTGACTAATGTTATTTTGTGAGAACCACGATTCTCTCTCTCTCTCTATCTCTACCCTCTGTCGTTTTGAAAATATATAATTGCATTTCTGTTTCGCGAAATGCTACATAAGCTGAATGTTTGCGCTTTTGCAAAAATTGAGAGGTATTATATATAACGCAAATAGAGCAGCGAGGATTGTATATCTCTCGATGGCGATGTGTATGTATATACACGATACGGGAATCGAATTAATACGTGGAAGAAACATCTTCATTATTGCATTGATTTGATAGGTATTCTGCAAATTGATTTCGTAATGAATTAATCAAATACGCGAGCGCTTCGAGTAACATGTGCATTTTGTGAATTATGATTAGTCGCGTATCAACCGCTAATTGGAGCACGAACAATTGATTTTCCATTATTAACTTTGATTTCCCCTTAATATAACATCGATATACAGATGCATTCTAAAGAGTAACGCATATAATGGAATCGTAATCTAATTTTTATCAATAAGAGTTCAGATTAATAAAGTGCTAAATACATTGATAACAAAAAGTAATGCTACTCACATCACATTTGGACTACAAACTAGATTAATAAATTGCTCGCATAAAAAATTTTTCTCTTCGACTATATTCCTTTTTTATCATCTGAATCTTTACGACCATACAATATACAATTACTGTCACATAATTCAATCTAGTGCTGAAATTCTTCATCATTTTTCTTCCCTTTTTTCTAATAAAATTTCATTCTACCTCTCTAAAAAAAGCGTAATCTTTCTCAAAAACCACAACTCTTCTATTATTCAAAATAACTTTTTTTTTATACACAAAAGATAGAGAAAAACACATTCGCATTCTTCCAACCTTAACCATTCACCTCCGAAACCCCTTCCACCTACCCATATATACACACAGACACCTCATGCCGAACAATGGACCTCCGTTACTTCCACCGCTAATACACACACACACACACACACATCCACCACCAGGGGGTTTGCGGGCTCGAGACGGGAGGGTTTTGCGGTATACACGTCGAGAGTTCGATGTCGTTCGAATTCGTGAACGCACATAGCGTTAGGAGACGAGAGAGAGCATGATTTCACGGCATGGTGGTCGGCTGAGTGTCATGCTACGGAATATCCCCTACCGTGTAGTAGCAACCTTCATGTATCATGTATATGCAATGGGACGAAGGGCGCGCGCGTCGTGCGGAACGCGTTTGCTCGGGTTGTATAGGTATTTTTTTTTTTTTCAAAGGGTGGTGCAGACGTCGCCAGGGAGTTTTATCCTATTTGTTTTTTGTCTTCCGGGAGGCGGGGGAGTAGAACGGTTAGGGTTGAAGGGATCACTGGTGCAAGGGATTTTTTTCGGGGGGAGATATTATTGTTCGTAGGTGGTAAATTTCGGTTAGTGGTTGGTGATTGAGATGGATTTTAGGGAGGGTAAGGGAGTTTGTGTATGTTAGCGATGAGTAATGATGACGAATATAATACGTTAATACCTGTAAAGTACCGGATAATTTTTTTATATGGTAAACTTTGGCTTTACACTTTTCTCAGAATCCATGGTATAACTGGTAACTATAGATTTTTATGTTATTTTTTTTTCCTTTTCACAACCCCCTGTTGGGAACAGCGACACATGTGCCTCGAAGTGGAAGGGCAAACCCAAACGCAACGAACTATATGTGTTCTCCTCGTTGTCCTTGCAATTCTATACGTATTGGCCATCGTGCCAATCAGTCACCGTAAGCCGCACGACGAAACTGAAAAACAATCGATACACAATTTCTATACATATACATACACACACACACACATACATATATGACCCCGAATATGTTTTTTTCGCCGGAAAATAAACGAAAAATATCTGGCGCGACATTGCTCCGAAGAGCGATTTTTTTTGTCGCGCGTGCGCTTGTTGATAAAAAGTCATTCTATTTTTCCGAAACCTATAGCACGCACTATATATATACACGGCAGATGCGCAGCAGGCGCACACGATGTTAAAAGTGACCCAACACCACACAGCACAGATGCGCGGGTGAAAATTGAAGGCGTATATCTATAAATCCCCCGCGCTATCTATACGAGCCCGAGCGAGCGGAAGAATTTCTCTGTACAGCACGTTACGCGTGCGCGCTCTCTCTCTACTTCTTTTCTCTTCTTTTTTTTTCGTTCGCGTAGTAAATCAATAATACGGCTTATTATTTGCCATAAAATCCGTGAGGCTGTAAAAATCATTTGTTCTATACGCGTGCGGACGGTACAGAGACCATTAATAACGACAGGACGCGCGATTATCAAACCTAAAATCCAACCTATACGAGAGAGGACGTAATTCAAATGTGTGCCCGTGCGCGTGTCAAATTACGAATTAACATTGTCAATTACATCGCATAAAAATATGCGCAACTGTCGAAGCGTGTATTACACTCGCGCGCATACACACATACACACATATGGTACATTCAAGTGTCGATGAAACTGCGTCATGAGCAACGTGCATACCACCACCACTGCTGCACAGCTTATATAATACAACGCACGCGGTGCACTGACCACCAGCGCACACTCGCGACCATTGTAATAAATTCGACGGCTCGGCGATTACCCATCCCGTAAAGCAGCAGCAGCAGTAGCCGGAGCGTATGTGTATATACGTGTGTGCGTTTACTCGAAAAAAAATCACGAAAAAAATCGAAGAAGATCCACGTTCACTATTCCCCCTATCTAACGCGAAATTTCCAAAATAAAGACGTATATATATACATATATAAACATAGAGAGAAAGATATATATATATATGTGTACGTGAGTGTAACATCCATCGACGCGATAAAATCCTAAAGGTATTTCACAATCTCGATAGGGCTCTATATATACTCTCTTTCTCTCCTCTCCCTACCGTTACTACTGCGCGTGTACCGTGCGCGGGGTGCGCGTTCCACTCACCGCGGCTCGTGACCTCGTTTGAATTTCAATGGCTCGCGGGAAATTCATCGCTCTGCCATTGGCTTTTATACAGTTTCGCGCTTTAAAAGCTCCGGTAATAACCTCCTCCCTCCCTCCTCTCTCTCTTTGCAAGCTCACGAAACATAGCCAACTGCAGCAGAGAGCGAGAGAGAGAGAGAGAGAACCGTCGTTTCTAGGTCCTTTGAGGCAAACCTGATTATCGACAATACTTCCTTTGTCGCTAATGCCAGCACGCGGCCGTCGTCGTCGTCGCCATCGTCAACAGACCGATTTTCCTCGCATTATTAAAAGGTCTTTCCCTTGTTTCGCAACGCGAGCATTCACGTCATTTTCATGCGCGCGCTTTCGAATGCAGAGACGAGAGAGAGAGAGGCTTGAATAGCCTTTTAACCGAATTTGACGCGACTGCGCGTACGAAAGGGAAGGATTTTCTTGACGGCTGTGTGTATGTGTGTGTGTATTTTAGGCGGAGCGAGGACAGCGAGTTTTTAAGAGAATGCGTGCGCTGCTTGCGTAATCGGGCTCTTGTTGTTGTCGTCGTCGTTGTCGTTGTCGCTATACTACACAGGGATATTTTGTAGAAAGGGGGGAAGGAGGCGAAGGAAATGTGACGTGTGCCGAGTTTATAAATGTAATATATGGAAGTGTAGCGCGCAGTGGTTGTGTTGCGAGTGAAGAGATGCGAGAGAGAGAGGAATAGTTGCTGAATGGAGATAATATTCAGTTGAGCTTTATTGTTAAATGTTCAGCGTGCTGCCGCACCGCGACCTGAATCGCCAGTCGTTGCGAGAGTAGTTTGCTTACCTTATTGTTTGGAATTTATCAGAAATGTGAGATGTTGATATGGTAATTCTTTATTTTATTGTTTTAATAGGTTTTAATAATACATTGTCTATCACTAAATCGATTAATTTTATGACGCTTTTGTTTTGTTACATTGGAAATATGAAAATTAATATCTATATATATCTGCAAACTTATGAAAAAAAACAGGTTTTTATGTTCAGTCATTTTACAGAAATGCGTTGATAGTGAATTATTCGTTACATGCATCACTGTAAAAAAAAGAGGAATGTTACATGATTCTGAAGTACTTTTGACCTGAATCCGAGATGAAATTATTCCAAACAAAACGAACTCACTCAAAAATATTGATTAGCTCGCAAAAAATATCGGAAACCTTATATAAAACTACACATCGACTCGTAGCAATTATAGGCTCTTGATGAATTTCAAAAAAACCATCGCAAAGATTTTCTATCAAGACCATTATTCTTACCAATATACAAAACCATCATTTCTTTTATCCATTCCTTTTTTTTTCAATTAATTTTCCCGGTAAACGATAAACCTCTTTATTTCCCGCTGAATTCCGATACTTCATTTTCAGTCGTGTTTTTTTTTCTCTCTCCCCCCCCGCTAGATCCCGAGTGCGCTCCAAATTAGACCCTCCGCTCGGCTAATTTTACAATGCTGCGCCTGCTGCAGCAGCCGCCCTCCACCACCACCACCACCGCCGCTATTCGTAATCAGCGAGCTCGAAAACCTCCGATTACTATTTCTCTCGAATTAGGCGCTCTTTGAAAATTGCTCGTTCTGTCCGACTCCTCTCTCTCTCCATACATGTATTTCTCTCTCTCTCACTCATAGATATATATACTACCACTGAATTTTGAAAACATACATGCCCGTGCTTGCCTGTAATTCTAAAGTACCGCAAATATTCAGCACCGTAGCGTTATATATACGTGTACATATATATATACGGGTATATACAAATTGATTTTAGAGGCTCTCGAGGACACACGCGTGCGCGCTCGTGCATTAATTTTCAGAATTTATATATATCGACGTTTCGAATATTTAACAACTATAATAGTCGGGCATTCGAATGGATATACACGCTATAGCGATTGAACTACTAGCTCTTTCTCGCTATTGCTATTTCGTTTTAATTGCTAATCGCTTTATTCTCTCGCGAAATGAGGAATAAATTGGCGAAATTGAATGAAACGATTCGCGATGAATCGCGTTGCTGCTGCTGTTGCTATGGAACAGAGAGAATGTATTGGGAATGTTTTCCAAATGAAAATTACGCGCGGATTAGATGATTAATGTGTAATGGGAAATTTGCCGCGTTGAGTGTTTCGAAAAATGATGGTGGTGAAATTGAATATTTTCGCTCAAAGGGATGCTCGATATATAATTACGCATTCCTGCGTTCACAAGTCTCTATCTCTCTATCTCTCATTCTCTCTTTTAGTCCAATTGAATTTCTCATTTATTTATGCGCTCGTTCGGATGATTCGCATAGAAGTATAAAAAAGCGAATAAGTGAGATGTCGAATAATAATGACGTAACGGTAATGATGTCTTTCTGTAAGATGATATTAGATTGGATTACATAACTTACAATTCACATTGGGATCTTCATTATTTTAAAATTGATACTTCGAATAATGGTGTCAATTATTCATGAGATTAAAGTTCGCTGGCGTTGTTACGGGGGTAGGAAAAAAGATTTAATAATCTGAAATTAATCTGCTTACAAAGTGTAAAACTCTCCAACGATATTTTCTTACCGAATATATTTTTTTAAAAGTAAGTACAATAAAGTGTTCTTTTTTCAACCTATGTAATATATCATTTGCAGTTTTAAAATGTATAAGTTATCTTTATAATGATTGTACATAGCATTGAAAAAATTAATAATAATTCTTTTGTATAAAGTCAATATCACTTTTATAGAGTATTCTTAACTTTGTGTTTCTCGATAGATAAATACCATATATAGTTCCATTACCCATCCATTAATTTCATAACGGAACATACGTAAAGAACAGAAGACAAAGGAAAATTGTCTACTCAAGGGTGTGTCCAAATTACCTCCCATTACCCCTCGTACCACAAAACATAAGGAAAAATTCAACAAAAATCCTGCTTTCATCTCCCAACGAGGTTTTCACCTACATATAACAACAAAGCCGCCACCACACACCAGCCAACAACAACCCCATCCGACTTTCAAATACCTCCATTTGTGTCTTCTTACCCTACAAAGGTCCTCTCCAACCCACGACGACGACTAACACTTTCTCTTTCTCTAACTCACAACCGTGCGAAGCTAAAAGACTAGAGTCACATCCCTCTATATACCCTTCTCCATTTTTACGTCTGTACAACGTTCCTCACTCTCTCTCTCTCTCTCTTACTTCTCTCTCACGACGCGCGCTAGGATAATTGCATTCGGCGTCGTTATTAAGCCGCATTTACGGAAAGAGCATTACGTTAATGGCATTAGCCGCCTTATGAAATTGAGTTCTTAGCTCTACTCTCTCTCTCTCTCTCTCTCTCTCTGTTCTCCTCCTCCTTCTCCTCCTTTACCTTCCATCCTACTCCTCTGGGCCTCTATACGCGCGCACTCCGGAGCTAACATTGTCGTGTGCGCACGCCCAATGAAATTAACGGTCGCGGCCGTGTGCCAACTCGGCGTTGCTCTGTGTGTGCTACGCCTTTGCCTCGCTCTCTCTCTCTCTCCTCCCAAATCTGATTATGTATTCCATCGTCTTATACTTTCCACCCGGCGCGTTGCTACGTCGCTTCTCTCTCTCTCTCTCACTCGCGGACTACTCAGGCAACGAAGTTTCGAGTTCTTTGATTCATGGGCGGCCGCGAGCTGTGGTGGTACAATCTCTCTCTCTCTCTGTACTTCCATTTCGTTCCCCCGCAGCCAAATAAACAAATCAAAAAGCCAGCTTGGAAGTAGTCGCGCTCTGGCGCGCACGAGCGAGTGAACGTTCTTATGAATGCTGTTTGCTCGAGTATATGGAGAGGTGGTACAGTGGTAGAACCACCACCACCACCGCTGCTGCTGCTGCTCGCGCGTGCGTGATTGATGCTCTCGCTCAATGATCCTGAAAATTAACTTACTCTCTCTCTCTCTCTCTCTCTTTTACTCTCAACGAGAGTCGTTGCTTCTTCACCCTCTCTTTGAACGAGAGCATGAGTGTAAGGTCGAGTGCGGAGGTTATGTGTATCTAGCGGTTGCTGCTTTCGGACATATTTTTCGCTGAGAGTTTTGCGAGTTTGTAAACAGTCAATGGGGGGAGAGAGAGAGAGAGAGAGAGGGCATAAAGATAAAAGGGTCGGTAAATTCTTCGAGTTTCCCGAAATGCTTTGCAATCCCGGGAAAACGTTCGTCTTGATTAGGATGTTTGAGAGCGTGGTGTATAATTTATATTAGAGCGAGAAGCGCTTTTGTAGGACTTTATTTTTGGTATGAGAGAGAGAAGAATTCGGTACTTGTAGAATCAGATATTATTTCCAACTAATTAGTAGTTATGTGAGTTAAATATGTATTCACAGAACATGTTTTAGTGCAAAATAGCGCGTTAAATTAAGCATTTCTATACATTCATAATATAATTTTATAGAAATAATTACATTCTTCTTATTACTCAAATACCAACCACGTGACTTGATATTATTTGCAACGTAAAAATATCCATATACTTTTCAACTATCAAGCCAAATCAAAACAATTAAAACTTGAAAAAAACTTTTTCTTCCCTCATACCCAAGTTAACCACTTTTTCAATCTAAAACAACTTCGATCACTCTCTCATTCTCTCTCGTCCCCCATTATCCTCATCCACTCCTGTACCTCGACCAATCGTTATAAAATTGTTTCTCCTATAATTCGCGAGTCGTTAAGAACCAACGGGACAGCAGCCTCTCTCCCTCCCTCTCTCCGCGTATACACACTTTTTATTTCGCTTCGTCGGCCGTCGAGAGGAGAGGACCGTTCTCGATCGTTGCCGTCCTCGTCCTCATTCTCCTCCTTCTTTCCCGCTGGATTCGTTAAAAGTCGCTCGTTAGCGCCCGAACGCGCGCGCGTAAAACAAAAACGTCTCTGCCGACCGAATCGTCAGTATACGCGGGTAACTCGAGGAGAATATACGAGGAGAAAGGGGGAAGGAGATTAGAGGTGGTAGAAAATTACGGGTTGGATAAGACGACAGTATACTGTACCGTATACGTAAAATTGTTCGCATAGGTGCACGTGTGTGTGTGTGTGTGTGCAACGAAGGAAAAATATAGTGAGGAAAGGGGAGAGAGGAACGAGAAACTCGACAAACAGCGAGAGGTAAAAATCTCTCCCTCCGAGTGAGAGAGAGAGAAGAGAAGCGAGTAAACAATTAGAAGTGGACGACGGCCGTCATCTGGAGCTATACGGTGTCATATATCCCCTCGCGTCTTTTCTTTCCCTCGACGGGCTTTTAACGTATCTATTGACAGGGAAGAGAGCCGAGGGGAGGAGGAGGACAGAAAAACTTTCCACTGCCTCTTTTTCTCTTCTTTTTCTTTCTTTCTTTCTTTCTTTCGTCGTAGTCGTCAACGTAGTGGTCTTCTTCTTCTTCTTCTTTTTCGTTTTCTTTCGCTTCGAAAAAGTCACATCTCCGATGAAGCCGATAAAGGGCCGTACGCGCGCGCGGGACGCGCTTGGATTCAATTTATTTAATGAGAGAAAAAGCCTTTATGAAGTAATTGCCGGGCAGCGTATAGAGAGCTGGAAAGTCGAATTAATCGGTCGAGCGGAATGTAAGGCCGAGGAGAAGAGAGGCAAAATGTGGGTGAGTAGTAGTGAGCGAAGATGTGTGTGCGAGCGAGCAAAAAAATTCGTGTCGAGAGAAGCGTTAATTTAGAAGTGTAAGAATAGATAGAGGGGGGAGAGAAACTCTCGAGGAATGTCTTAATTGTCAAAATAAAAGAGAAACTTTTTTGCTCGGGTGAAAAGTCGTTCGCGCTGCAGTAGTAGTAGTGGTAGGTGAGAATATTTATAGTTGAGGATAACATTGTACCAAGAGAAGCACACGTATATGGATATATTAATAGAAATTAAAAAAAACGTTATTCGATTTGATTTTCATGCAAACGACGTGCCATCACGCGCTTAAAACTACAACTGTCCAAAAATTCAAACGTCGAAATTCTAATCAAAATTTCATTCGTCAGATCTATTCTTGTTCTCATTCTCCTTTTTCCATAGTTAACGTGATCCTGGAAATGCAAGCTAACGAATCGCGGAGAGGGTGAGACGAGGGTATGGAGAGAGAGACAGAGCCGTTTCGCAGAGGTAAACATTCGTTTGTACCCCCGCTCGTCGTCGTCTTCTTTGCTTTTCAACGCCGACAACACCGGAATGTCATCTCTCTTTCTGTCTGTATATCTATATATCTTTCCACCGAGACTTTATTAATCACGGGAGCTTGGTTGTCTCCCTCCCTTCTCTCTCGGCAAATTCTCGTTACCTCGTTCACAGGTTTTCGGTTTCGATGGAAATCTATCTCTCGTGAAAATCGCTCGACTCGTTAATGCGCACTGTGCTCGTCAATTTACGAAGTTTGATTTTGACGTGAACGTAGCATTTGTCTATATGAAAGAAATATAACGTTAAAAGTGACATGTGCTGGTATATTGAAAAGCATCTGGTGTGTGAAAATTTTTATTGAAAATTTTGGATTATAAAGTTTTTTTCTAAAGTTGTAGTGTGAAAAATATTACGTAGACGCATACTAAATTACACCATCTATCGTAGGTGTAAAAAATAATAGTTTTTCAAGAAACCTTCGTTTAAAAATTGGTTTTTTTTTGTTCTCCTAAATTATTTATTCACAGTGTCACTAATAACAAAAAAATTAAATTTTAATCTCCGTCGCGTAATAAATTTTTTCCAATCAAATGCCAATACCACATACCACACCTTCCACACTAACAAAAACAACCCACAAATCTCTTAAAAAATGCCTATACAACATCCATTCAAAATAATTAACTTCCCGTAACAAAGTTGCACCTCTCTTCTAAACCACCTCACTCCACCTATAAAGAAACCGCTACAAAGAAAAAGACAAGCAACCTCCCAACGACTCATAATTAAAATCAATGCTCTTTCTCTCTCTTCTCTCTCTCAAGTATACGCGCACTCGTATATATACACGAACGAAGAATAAATACCCCTAACGAGCGAGGCGAACGAAATCGACGAACCTCGAGTGCCCTCTCGACTACGACGACGAGCAGATATCTTTGTCCCTCGTTAACCTCTCCCTTTCTCTACCACCTTTACTTCAACCAAAGACGATATTTTCTTCCATGCACAGGCGGCTGGTTTGTAGGGTCGACTCGATCGAATCAGCGCCGATTTAAATATCAAACGGCCCGGGGATTGTTTTGATGGTAATAGGGAAGGGGCCATGAAAGAGAGAGAGTCGATAAGTCAGAACGCGCGCGCGAGTGTAAGATTCAATTTGAGGGTAGCTTCGTAATCGTAATTGTTTGTAGCGACCCTATGTATAACGGAGCGGCTCTTTTTTTCACGAGGAGGTTGTTCATTATATGCAAAATGTCGAGTGTGAAATTTAATTTGGTATTGGTAAGTTGCGAGGTATATATATATGTGCTGACAGAGTTGTTTCGAAAATTGATTTTATACGTTATTTTTTAATGCTATAGAAGGATATTCTATGGAATACAGGCGCGCGCGAGGCGATAAGGTTTTACGATATATTTTATGCTACGTATAATTATGTTCTTTACGTAATTTTTGCAACCTAATGGTTTCCGCGCTAAAATATAATTTTAAAAGTCATTTCACAGGCGCGCGCTCATAACGTTAAATTTCATTAGGAATCGAGGTCAGGCGCATAGACATTCGACTTTTAATGACGCGCGAAGGGAATGAGAGAGAACGGGAGAGGAAAAAAAAAGAATATGATTAAAATCTATTGAATTCGTATTATTAATTGGCACTTTGCGACCGTAATTTTTGATTTTAGAATAATTATACCCGATCGCTATTGGCCGTTATAATTACTTTTGAAAAATGTATGTCATTCACAGTGCTCAGTAATACATTCGCATATATCTATACCACCGTATCATCAATTTCTCCTCAATCCTCTTCTCTCTTTCCAAAAAATATTTTAAAAAACCCGATATAATTTAAAATATATTCTCTCTACCATTTCACACGTACATACAAAAACAAAACGAAAAAAAACCCAAAGCATCCGGGGGAGAAATTCTTCAAATTCACATTAGAAACAAACACGCCATTTCCACACTCGAATTCCGCGCGCATTACATTCCCCTACTCCTCCTCTTCCTCCTCTTCTCTTCCCTCCTTTTTGACCCACTCGATTCGAAAGCTTTTGTACTTCACAATGCCGCCGCTAGCGAGAGAGAGCTGTGCTCGTTTCGAATTATTTTTTACCATTACGAATAATCGGCCTGGAAATACACGACTGCATAGCGTAGCACACACATACACACATACACACCGCTACGATTCTCGACGCTGCAAAACCGCGGGAAATAGCCGAACAATGCGCACGCGTTCGCGCTCTCCAAAATCTGCACACGAATGTACTACGTTATATATATATACGTATACAGTGGATAACGAAACGCAGGAGGATGTGTGTGTGTGTGTGCGTGAGCGTCATTCTTCTGCTCTAATCCATTAATTTATGTGAATGCGGATAATTATGCTCTTCTGCGCGAGAGTAAGCGCACTTTGAGAGAGAGAGAGAGGTAGCCCTTTATGTTGAGGGGATCAATGCGCTCGCTAACAGCAGCAGCAGCGCGCTTTTATTCGCGCATCGCTTATTTGCTGGTAATTTGACTTTATTATGGGGCGTATAGAATGTTAGTGAAATATGGTACATCTCTATCTCTCTCTTCCTCTCTCTCGCTCTCGTACACTCGCTCGTATACGTACGTATGTATGTATAGATATATATATAGCGTTGCGTTTTGCGCGAAAAGTGGAAATAGAACCAATCTGCTCTCACGCCCGGATGAGCGAGCGTAATGGCGCTCGTAATTATGTCTCTGTGTATATGTATATGTGTGTGTGTGTGTGTGTGTGTGAATATATACGTACACGTATACTAAAAATCTATAGTTATACGCGCGCGAGGCAGTGTTATTGTGCAACGCGTATTATAAGTACGTTGTACATTACATTAACTTTATGCAGTAGCGGAGAGGAGTGCGTAACAATCCGCGTAAAACCATGCGATGCGGAGCGCGAAAATTATTACGAATTAAAAATTTTTCCTTTTAATTCGTCAAGAATTGTGTATATGAGTGTGTAACGTGCGCGTGTGTTCACGTTCATTAACGTCAATTTCGAAACAAGAATGTTACGATATATTACGTGTTAACACATTTTATTTTCATTTTTTTTTTTCGTTGTTGTGGAAAGATGCGCTCTCACGTGGATAATGCACGCCGAATTCGCGGTATATGGCTTTTCATCTTCGCTCATGCAGCAAGCATTATATACATATATATTTTTTGATTCGATTTCTGTTTATAACGGTGCGTTAATATTGAATTATATAACTAAATAGCTTTCGCGCGCGCACAGCGCGTAACACATCTAATTTGAAGGATTATCGAAATCGATTTACAGCTGAAAATTTCTTTATTTTAATAATAATAACAATAATAATAGTATGGATTTTGCGCATTAAACGTCGAGAAGGTAATGAAATGTGCATTGTAAATTATTCAAAAACAGTATCGTCGAATATCGCTCTTCTGAAACCGAAATCCTATTGGCATTCCATTGTAGAAACATCGTTTCACCCAAGCTTTCGAATTATTTACATTCCATCATTGGATTTCGATTCCCCTTCGCTCTGCTTCTCCTCAAAACTTTTCCCACGATATATATATGAGCTCTACACGAAAAACAACAAAATTTAGGTACCGAAAGAAAGCCGAAACTCTCCACCTAATTACAACTCACTCTCTTAACCTTACCCCTACCCTCCGCTTTGTATTTTACTTACCACAACATATTTACCATATATACATATATACACACCACCGAAAATCGATACAAACCTTGAAGCAATTAGAAAGCAGCGGCGACTTCTGGCCAATACTATACAACCACTATACCACACGATGTACGTGTGGCCCTCTTGAACCAGCCGCGTACCACTCGCCGGATTCTCTATTTCCCCGCATTCTCAGCGACTAATTAGTCTGTCCGATAAACTCGATTGCTTGCACTCTCTCCCCGTCGCAACTCTACTCGATTAGCGCCAGCTCGCGGAGGGAAGGAGGGAGCGAGGACTAAGCCAATTTTCCGCGTGTGCACGGATCAAGGGTTCCTCGTGTTCCCCACCCCTTTTTTTCATTCAGTTGTGTACGTATACGTTCGTTCGTTCGTCTAATCCAGAGGGACTAGGGGAGGTAAACAAAATTACGCAAGAAGAAGAGAGAGAGAGAGATAGTCGAAAATTTATACTTCGCGGATTATTCGCCTGCGAAATTGAATTGTCCTCGCGTGTGTATACATACATATATATACACAAAGACATAGAAAATAGACTAACGATTCCTTTCCTCTATACTCTCGCGCGTTTCCTTCCTTTAAATCTCCGGACGCGGAAGTGCGAAATTCGCGCGTTGCTCTCGCGACGCGTATAAGCGCGTGCACACGAAAGCGTCGGGGACTATTTAATGGCCCCCCCGAGAGGTGTTATACAAGATCGTCTCTCTCTCTCTCTTCTCTAAATCCGCTTCGTATATAAGAGGCAACCTCTAAAATATTGTCGAAGTTTCGGGCGGCGTCGCGGAGGAAACGAAACTCTCCGTTGTATGTGTGTCTGCGTGTGTCCCTCTTTACCCCCGCGCGAGAAAGGCATTGTTCGTCGAAGGCACGAGAGAGAGAGAGAGCTAGCGCGCAACTTCCCGGGGGCGAGTCGCCACATACATTACGCCCGAGAGAAAGAGAGAGAGAGTGGCGAACGACGACGCCGCCCTCCTCTCGGTTATCCTTAACTTTGTGCGCGCGCGCGCGGCCCATTTTTCAGATCCCCCCTCCTCCCTTTCTCTCGTAGCGCAGGGGGTACGCTTCGCTTATCCTCTTCCCGGCTTTTAACTTTTTTATTCGCGAAAACCAAACTTTATTCAAACGAATCGTCGTCGACCGACCGCCGTCGCCGTCGCCTCGACAAAGGGGACACAACGCCCTCTAGCGGTAACATTTCAAGTGAATTTAAACTCTCTATCTCTTTTTCTCTCTATATTCGGGTGCTTTAAAAGGGGCCATTTTTCTCGATACTTTTTCGAGGATACTACTATTGCTGCTGCTGCTACTACTACCCGCCACCGCAGCAACTCTCTATATAGTATGGTATTATGCTAATGTCGTTATTCTTAATTCAGGATCGCCCGTTCGCTTGTTCGCTCGCTCGCGACGCGATGTATGGTACTGGAACGTGTTGAGAATGAAGTAGCTGTTAGAGAGGGAGCGAGAGAAGGACCTACATAATGTTCCTCCTCTCACACTGGCACATCCTTTGATGTGTACCTCCATTGGCTACGGCCAAGCCGATATTGCACTTCGATTTCCCCGAGCTCTGTGCAAATTAATCTTCTCTCTCTCGCGTGCACGCGTAGAACTTGCACTTCCACACCATCTCCTCTATACGCAAAGCTCTGCGTAAGCGCATCCGTTGTGCTCGTTTGTGTAATCGCGTTCTATTTTTCTCTCGTCGAAGATTTCTCTGTTGTAGTTGGCTGGTGAATATACTGTAAAGCGCTTGGGCACCCTTTTAACTCTGCAACAAAGTGTTGGTTTTTCGATTATAATTTTCATTAGTAATGTTTTGAATTTTTTTACTTTTTGATTGGAAGAATCGAAAAATAATGATTAATTTATATCATACTATAACCTTAAATATAAAGAATATTAGTAGTATGTTAATGACGCATAAATGATACTTTTACAATACGTTAAAATAGTACTTTCATAGTAATGTGTTAGTTATACTTGTTCATTAAAACTTTTCTTCTAATTATAATTGTTTATCCAGTCAATCACATTATCGTAAAAGCTTATCTATTTTACCCTATATCATCCATCCTTAAATTACCTCAACCAATTTAAAAAGAGAAAACGCCAATCCACGTCGGCCAGTGCATTTCTGTGTCAAGAAACGAGGCACATTTTTAGCCGCGGTAAAAAATAGCCAAACCGAATAATTCTTCTTGCCTTAAATCCGATAACTGGGTATACACACCTCCCGCTCATAATTCAACCGAGTCTCTCGATCTAAATTCGTACACACAAAGAAAATATTCGCTCGATAAAAGACATAATTGAGTTCTGGTGCCAATTTTCAGTACAGCGCAAACATACATATCAGACGTGCCTTTCTGATTTCCGAAACCGGTGCCAAAATTCAACTCTCTCGGGCGAACGCATATAACACGTAATCTGTTGCTTTCAGCCGACGACGACGACGACGACACACGTGTTCAACTTAACAAAACGAGTATGTCGACGGGCTACTTTGTATAGCGCCAAAAGACTCGAATAAATTCCCTTAACGCGCTCTCGCAAATCATAAACTCCACCTACGTTTCGTCTTCCTGTATTGTACGTAAATATGCCCAACCGTAAAACTCACCAACACCACCTCCTTTGCACAATAAAACTCCTCCTTCTTTACCAACCCCAAACATATCCCCTCCTCTCTCTCTCTCTCGTCCTTTATTAAGCTCCAAATTTCAGCCCCCACGTTGTTGTTGCTTTTTTTTCTTCTTTTTTTTCGTTCTCCCTCACCACCACCCGCGCGGCGGTGAAATTAAAACGCGCGAGATTTACGCTTCTCCGAGTCTCGCGCGCACGGGGAGCGATTTTACGGCGCAACAAACTGTCGCGCAGGACGACGATGGTGGTGGTGGTGGTGGTGGTGGTAGCGAGAGCGTGGAAACGGTAATGCCTTCCGCTCGTATAACCCACCAACGCGACGATGTTGGTCCGCGCGTGTGTTGTATAACTCGTACACCTGCAGGGTTGAGTGGAGTAGAGTAGCTTTGCGTTGCTTATACGAGAGTTGAGAGAGTGTGAGAGATAGGGAAGGAGAGAGAGAGAGAGAGAGTGGCATGCGACATTGTTGTTGTGTATCTGTCGAGAGGTGAAAGGCCAGAGCTATCGAAGTGGAGAGGAGGAGATACACTGAAGGAGGAGTGGAGGGGAGCTCTGAGTGATTAATTGCGGTATAATATAACGGGACAATGACGGTATTAGTATTGGATCGCGTTTGCGTTCGACGAGGTATAACAGGGAGGAGAGTGATTAAGAGGTTTCGTATTAATTAGGGAATGTAGTTTTTGGGATAATAGGGCGCGGTTGGTGGTATATATAGTATTAGGGCTAAATAAGAAGGGTTGTAAGAAAGTATATTAAGTTTTCTTTACTTTTATAGTACAAGTATTTTAAGTTTAATGTATTTGAAATCTGGTAGAAAATTAATCAGCTTTTCCGTTTAAGCTGTTATAAATTAACTAAATTGTTTAACTACAAAAAAGCTACCTTGTTAACTAGAATGTAGCTAAAACTGTATACATTTTCTTTGTTATGTTAAAGTATGACATTGTTACTGGGGCTTATAGCTAATTGTTAGCTGAAAATTAACTTTATTCTGAAAATCAAAGTAATTTATATCTAGAATATTCTTAACAAGCTAAACTTTTGTTTAAAACTCCTACTTTTACTTTTAGCATGGGCAATTGTTACATGCAAAACTTTTTAGTTTATTAGTGAGATTTATAAAGTTAACGCATTACTTGCGGTCTCCTACTATAATAAATAGTTCAATCAATCAACTGACGAAATGTACATCTGGCCCATTCCTTTATTATTATACAAAACTTGTTTCCTAGCGTACCTCGTTACGCTTAATACGATGCTATCATCTATCACAAAACCGTTGATGCCTGCAAATATAATCATCAATATCCTCGCTCTTCGCATAAAATAAGACGTTTGTTGCAAACTTCGAAACTCATTGTTCAATTTAATTCATACGATTGCAGAACGAGCCCCCGTGTATATATATACATACATGATTTAACGCAGAGGCACCAACATACATAAAGTAAATTTATGCGAGTCTTTTGGCTCCACAAAGTGCCATTAAGAAGATACCCATCTCTCCACTCTCTCCCTCTTCTCAAAACGAAGCGGTTTCCCAGAAATATTATACACCCGAATCAAATGATTTTAACTTCCTCCTAGCTCTCTAAACAACTTAGCAACTTAGGCTAACTATCCCTCTAATTAGTTGCGGCAGTCATATATATATATATATATATATATATATATATATATCGTACGAGCTCGTGCGCGAGCGCACGGTAAACTCTATAAACTTCTCTCTTTGCAAAGAGCCGTCGTTTCAATCAATCACTTTCTCTCTTGTGTCCGCAGCATAATGAACAACAACACGAGCGTGGAGAAGCCCGATCCCGACAACATCAAGATGTTCGTCGGCCAGGTGCCCAAAGACTTGGACGAGAACGATCTGAGAACTATCTTCGAGGAGTTCGGCCGAGTCCATCAAATCAATGTACTGCGCGACAAATATACCGGCAGTAGTAAAGGTAAGGATCGATTCTGTCACTCGTATATATTTATATATATTTATGAAGGAAAATTGTGGTTTTTACATTGGATGATAATAAGAAAAGTTACTGACAATTTTTAGCAAAATAGGTTATGAATAAAATTTATATAAATCACTTCGGTAAAATTGAATTTTTAATTTGTCAAAATCTTAAGCTGACGTTTCAAATAAAAATATACTTACTTTTTTAGAAACAAATCTTCAGACGTCAATTTAAATATAATTGACTAGATAAATTCAATTTACTTGTTTGTGTCTATGCGGTTTAAGCAAATAAGCTTAATTTCTCCATTAAACACTGTAGCGTAATGAACACTATAAAGCAATAATTGTTTGAATATCTTCAAGACGTTTCACTTATATGTTAAAATTTGCTCCACTATTTTAAAATATTTTATTTAAATGAATTGTATTTAATTACACTTTTTACTCTGTTACCTTGAGTAAATTTTATTTCCAATTTTTTCCATGTAATATTTCAAATGTTGACTATACACGTTCGTTATTAAAGAAAAACAAAAATAAAATACATGAAAGCATGAAAAAAAAACATGTTTTCTTAAATTTTTATATATTTTTTTCATATTTTGCAAACAAAAAATTCATAGATCGTTATCCAAACATATCATATTGCTGAACGAGTCGAGTTTCAAAATACCAAACAACATACGAAAAAAAACCAGCTATTTCAACAAACTCTAAGCTTAAGTGAAATTAGTTTAACTCCACTTTGCGTCTTCTTACTCCATACTACAGCAAATATATACATATTAAACCTCCCATCCGACTGGATAAGATTCACATAAGTTCAAAGTTCACAGCCTTCCGCCTACAACTTCTAAAATAATTTTCTTCGACTCCATCAACTTCAACTTTCATGTCATATCTACATACCCGCGTCTACTACATCCCTATCCATAAAAAAATAAAAAAAACGAAAACATCCCTCATGTACATCCATCTATACAACGTTTACCACTCAAATCCTACCTATATACACGCATCCGTGAATAAACCTCCTCTCACGCCGTACAACCACTTGCAAACTAATTTTTTCCACCGAATCTGATTAAGCCCCGTCGGTGCGCACAAGCGCGTACACTGTTGTGTTATTGTTCGCGGGTACATCCACACACGCACGACCGCTTAATTCGCAGCGTAGATAAGCCGATTAACGAACGATTACGCGCCGCTTCAGCCGCATCGTAGAGAGTGTGAGTGAGTGAGGTGCGTTTAAAACGTGATGTTTTTCCAATTGCGTGCGTGGCACGTGGCGGAAGCTGTGTGTGTTCCGAAAATCGTCAACTGTGCGAGAGCACGACTGTTGTTTCACGCTTGCAGCTTGCGCGAATGAATTTAATCTCTGTCAAGTCGGAATTCCGCGGTGTTTCATATTTCGACGGGTTAAAGTATCAAGGGTACTCGAGTGTATAGAGAATTATTTTTTTTTTTGGTTGGTGGTGTTGTTTATGGTGTTGGCAAGGGAGAGGAAAGAGGATCGCGGTTAAGAGAGAAGATTACGTGGAGAACAAAGAATGAGGAGAATGTCCGTGAGACTGACTCGCGAACAATAAAAAAAAAAATGGGGTGAATGGGAGAAACGACAATTTAGAATCGTTGGTCCGTAATTTTTTTTTTTTAATCTGGTCTTTTGTGATAGGTTTGACTTAGACTGTGGAATACGTTTTGATATACCAAATATGTCAAACAATCTGTATAGAAAGCGTGGCTTTGCAATACGAAACAGTGACGGACTAGTATACATGCATTTATTGTAGGAGTGTTACGTTCGCATGACAGCATGACAAGATTGAATGAAATATAAAACAAATGTTTTCACTATCTATGCTTCAATCTGAAATCAAAACGCTTTAAAAACGTTCTCTTTTAGTGACAGGACTTTAATGTTATTTTATTATTACGTTTGAAAAGATGTTTATCAAGCATCTTATGCAATTTTGATAAAACCTCTAAAGAAAGTAAAATGTATCAAATATTGTTTCAATTGATAAGCAACAAATACGAGAGGAATCGAGAGCGAAAGAATTTCTTTTTAGCTTTTTCAAGAATCTTTCACAATACTTACAAAAATATCTCAATCTATTCCGAAACTACAATCCCTCTTTCACCAGACAATTACCATCACCGTCTTCCAATCATATTCCATATCTACCAGCCCATCTTCCAATCACCCTACCACCCACTCGTATACTCCGCGCAACCCTTATCATCCTTATCCTCGTTCCCCTCACACCACGCGCCACTTCATAAACAAAATCTCGCACATTGATTTTCATCGTTCTCTCTCGCCACTATACCCATCTCTATACATATATACATATACACATACACACACACACAATCTACACCCCAGAACCGCTTTTCTTCGCGAACATTGTCGCTCTTGGCGCACGCGTCTACGTCCAAATTGACTCGGATAACAAGGCGTGTCGTCGTTGCTGCTGCGCCACGCGGTAGAAAATGGCCGTCATTTTGTACAAATAAGGAGAGAAGAGGCAGAGAGAGAGAGTGAGGTCGACCGTTGGTTATACAACAACGTGCTCGCAGCCGCGTTACGGTATCTTCTTCTTCCCTATATAGCAGCAACAGCTGCTGCTACGTAAGAAGGTAGAGTAGTAGAATGAGGCGTCTGTCGTATAAACAGCAGCAAAGTTGCGCCGGTCTAACGAATTCGGAGCCGAGAGAGGAGGCGATTTAGTTCGACGGTTATGTCGGTTATTTCCACAGACCTCGTATATATGTATGTGTATATATATCTGAGATGATAAATCGAGTGGAACGCGGTCGGTGGGGTATACTGAGTAATTGGAAAGTGAACGCCGGGTATATATTTTAAAACGCGAACGGTGAGAGAGAACGTTTCAATAAACGTAATTGGTTCTTTAAGAAGCCATTAATTAGAGAGAACTTCTCGAAGCGTGTGCAGGGGTGAGGAGTGAGCGTTTCGCGCAACGGAAAACCACTTAATTAGACATTAAACAACCACGCGAAGGCAAGTATAGCTGCGAGCAAACAACGAGGAGAGTGAGAGAGAGAGGGTGAAAAAAAAACTTTTTACGACCAAAGGGCCGAGAGAAGGGAACGAGAGAAGCGGAAAGTAAGAGTGAGAGCTAGCTAGTATAAGCAAGCGCGTGCGGTATTATACTGCGCCCTTACACGCGCGTACTTCTATGTGTGTATATATATATGGTGGGAAAGTCACACTGGAGAATGGAAAATCGATGACCAAAGGCCTTCTTATACGCGCCGTGACTATCGACCGACACACACACACACGTACACGGTTCTACGTGCGAGTGGTATCCTCGTTCGTTCCTTACATCCTGCCGACAAAACGCGCGATAAGCGGCAGTACGCTTGGGAAGGAGGGTGAAAGTCGACGTCAGGCGCACTCGCGTAATTGGCACTCTCTCTCTCTCTCTCGACGTGCAAGAGAGAGAGAGACGCCCGATCGCAATTATGCCAGCTTCAGAACTCGAAGGAAGAGAGGAAGAGAAAGTAGAGGGAGAGAGAGAAGCGGCATCGATTTCACGCGGCAGCAAGCGCGAGTGCGACATGGTCGTGAGAATTGTGTCTTATCTCTCTGTCTCTCTCTCTCTTGGCTTCGCGGGGCTTTTTGAAATGACAGCAGATGGGAAGAGAGGAACGGAGAGAATGGGGTTGTCGTATTGTTTTCGAGAAAGAGGCGAAGGCTGAGGTAGTTTTTTGGTGATATAGTGCCAGAGGTTTTCGTGAAAATTGTTTTTTCGTGGTGGTGATGATGATTAAGGAGGAAAATAGTGAACTAAGAAGGTAAAATTAATTATAATAAATAATTTTTTATGAGAATTTATGGGTCAAGTACTTTTTTTAAAATACCGTGAATTAATGTGATTTGTAGTGTGAGTAGTGTACAATACCTGTAATCTGTGTGACAGTGCAGTTAAAGGTTTTAATGTAGTCTTAAAGATTGATATCGGCTCTTTACTTCCGAAGCTATGGTATAATGAAGCAGGTTTTGTGAACCCCTTTATCTTGTTAATAGCAGAGACAATGTTAGAGATAAAATAGAGTAGATCCCTGTAGCTGAAAGTGCATGTTGACGGAAACCGTATTAAAAATAAAATACTTATCTTTAAATAAGTTACTTTTAATCTTCTTTATTTGGAATATGAAATACTTAATGAAATGCTATATGTTTTGAAACATTCTGTCTATTGAGATGAATAATTATTTCATTATATAAGTATGATAAAGTGTTACAGTGATGTATACCTATATCATAACGTTACGAAAGAGGGAAAAAATAAACGTCGAAAAACTTTATTACTCGACTTCTTTTTTTTTCAGAAAAGTAATGAGCATTATCGAATTTAGGTCGATGCAGTTCCAGATATAAACGCCCGGAGGGAGGGTAAAGATTTTATTGAGCCATCAAAAATACACTTTTTCTGATTTACGGCTGGCGGAAAAAGAATGCATTAATAATATCGCACGCACGCGCGCGCGCGAACTCACGGCGAACTCATAATTCGCAATCACATTTTTTCATCAGCATAATTTACGCGAACAAAGCGCAATCGGTAACTCAATTATAGCGATAATTTTTCGCCCCCCTCACTTTTTCCCTCGACAAAGAAATCACAAACAAAATTATGATATTACAATCGTACAGCGTTTCGTTCGATTCGGGAGGAGAGAAAAAAAAAGAAATAATAAACGACGCGGCGTCAAGTGGCAAAAAAAATGAATATTTTTCCATTCGACATGGCGGCACGCCACGTTCTGCTGCTTCGCTACTCTGATTTATCGGCAAAAGTCAAAAAAAAAAAAAAAGAGAAAAGTTGAAAACTGAAAGAAGAAGTCCCCCCCCCTCCCCCCAGGGGAGAAGGCCAGGCTAGAACCGATCGCTCAGCTCGAATCCGTTTTAATCCGATTAACGGCCGGAAGAGAGAGCGAGAGAGAGAAAGATTCTTTGCGAAGCTAACATCTGCGAGGTAATCCCGTCAGTATCGACAATGAGATCCTTTTCTCTCGTTCTCTCTATCAGAATTATCAATTTAAAAGTTGGAAAAGTCCGATAGAGAAAATTTCCCTTCCGCTTATTGGAGCACTTAACAATAATAAGATAATTCGCCTGAATAAGGTAAAATGTCCGTGTTACTACTATATATAATACCTACGACATACCGACGAGAATTGAAAGATTTTGAGATTTTTGATAATTACATCGTGTGGCGATATTTTTATGCAAAAGAAAGAAAAAAAAATGTATGTAAAACGACGTAAAAAAACCGGGGAGAGGGGGAGAGGAAATTTGGCCGGTAAAAGTTCTTTGGGATCTACGGTAGATCTTTTACAGTTTCACTTTGAAACACGAAAAGTCGTATAAAACTCGCGCGCAGCCTCGTAAACTTTTTGTCTCTTGATTGAAAAACTTACGAAGTGATTTAAAAAGTCATAATTTATAAATACACTCGCTTTCTTCGCGAATATATTCTTGAGGGAAAGAACGAGAGAGAGAGAGAGAGTAGTACGCGATCTCGTATTTAAGTGCTTGTCTGACTATACTCGTCTTTTTCTACTTCGCCGGTAATGTATTCTTGAGGTAGTCTGAGCGAGACGTACACCAGTCAAAACAATTTTATCATAAATTGAAATATATCGCTGTCGATAGGATATGTATATAATAAAAAGAAAACTACTCACGGTACCTTGCAAACGTGTGTGCTTACAGTAAGTTACGTAATATTTATTACATTCCTGGATGAAAATTTAATTCAAAGATTTATCCTAATAATAAACTTGCTCAACATTGACACACGTATAAATTTCAACAATTCTGTTTCAAATATCAACCAACTCTTCTTCCTTTACACACAAATAATAATAACTTATATATTAAAAACAGTACACTGAGAAAAATGATGTATTAAAAATTACTATCATACATAGTAACGTCAAGACATACTTACAATATAAAAAAAATTACTATGTTTTATATTAAAAATTGCTATTTACGTAGCAATTTTTACAATGTATATAGGAATTTTTACTATAAAATATAGTAATTTTTTTTATATTGTAAGTATATCTGGACGTTACTATATATTATAGTAATTTTTAATACATCATTTTTCTCAGTGTATATTACCATTAAAATTATCCATAATTTTCAAACCGCATATTTTCAACAATTTCTTTCTCCACCTCTTCTGAAACTCATCTCATAAACATTTCTGCCACACACCTGCCACACCGGTTACACTCGCGCGTCGATACCACCATACCTATATACATTCTCCTACGCGTTAGTCCAGCTAATCGCGTCGCTCCGATCATTAGGGATTGTTCGCGCTTAAAGGCGTATACGTATATATATTCACCTCTCGTCGTAACCCCCCCCCCCCACACATACACGTTCTCCCTCTATGAAACCATGCGCCGAATCGATCACCAACTTCGCCCTCTCTCTCTCTCTCTCTCTCTCTCTCTCCTCCTTCTCCATCTCCTCGCATTAAGCGAGAAGGGACGACGAAGGCGACGGATCAGAAAGCGCGCGGAGCAAACATTGACTCGGAGCAAACTCCCTCGCGCGCGCGCGCGGACCTCACTCTCCGATTCCTCGTGACGAAACCTCGTGGCTTCTCAGCTGCAGTGTATAGTAGTCTTGGAGAGCAACAGGGTGACGTAGACGACGACGACGGATGGTCATGCATCATCACTCGCCTTGCTTGAGGTTCCTTGAACCGCGTACTATATGTGTATGTGTGTGGGTACGTATATGATGCTACTATGTTACTACGTCTTCTTTGATATTTCAATCTTATCTCAGAGCGACGCTTCGCGGCTAGAAATAAATGGATTCTGTCGGGTACGGACGATTGACGACGTTTATATGCCGTGGCAGTGTATACCAAGCGAATTCCAGCCGCGTGTGTGTGTGTTCAACGTGCAGTCCACTCTTGCTGTTTTTGCTCATGCGAACGCTCGAGGGAGAGAGATGAATTTTGCTGAGCTTTTTGTTACTCGCGAGAATGCGTTGTGTGGGTGGAGCCGGCTAAATTGAGGTGATAAGGAATGCGTTTCAACGGTATACACATATATATATACGTCTAGCGTATTCTTCTTGTTCTCTTTAGCTAGATTAATTTACAGTACTAAGTATAATTATGCTTTTACAGCTGTGTTTCCTGATAATAGTTGAATATATAGTGCATTATACGTTGAAGTTAAAAACTTTCATTCTCTCGTATATATATATATATTAAAAGTATATAGACATAATCATATATAAAACATAAAACGTACAAACATAAATATAACATATAACGACGAGACCCTTATCGACTACGAAATTACGACTATATACCAATATATATATATATATATATATATATATATTTCCACGCATTTATTTTCATCGACGGCATCATTCCAAATCCCTTCTTTCCCTCTTCCCTTCTCTTCTCTCTCTCTCTCTTTCTCTTCAGCGCCCTTCATCATCACCTCGCAACATTAACCGCTGCTCTGAGAAAACGCAGAGGCGTTCCCATCTTCCTCACACGCACACACATACACATACAGATTTTTTTTCCTTTTCCCCCGCCTGTGTTTCCCCACTTCTCACGCTCGATATCTCTTTATAAACGCGCGGGACGTCTGCCAGAAGATAATCCCGACGTCGATCCCCTCCCACCACCACCATCCCCCTACACACATACATACAGCATACCTCGAAAGAGACAGAGAGAGAGAGAGAGACTTAATGGACAGGCAGCACCGGACGACTCTACGCATTGCCTCTGGTGTGTGTGTATATATATATATATATATATATAATGCGTTGCGATGACATTCCGATTCGGTAGCGCTCGGTAGAGATGCGCGCGCGTGTGCTATATACTAGCGTGCGGAAATCGGGAGTTCTCAATTAAAGCGAGTGCAGAGTCGTGTTCGCCTTGAGAGGGCGCCGAGTCTCCTCTCTCTCTCGTTCACCGAAAGCCACTAATTGCCCTCCCTGAAAGCGTGCGCCCGCGTAAGAGAAGAGACGCTTGGTAGAGAGTGCGATTATACGTATAGGGTAAGGTGAAGGAGGAGGAGGAAAAGCTACTGGAGGATACGATCGTTGCTATGCTTTTTTTCCGAGGTGAAATCCGACGGTTGCGTCTGGTTATTGTTTTCGAGGATTAGAGAGAGAGAGAGCGCTGTGCAATGTTAATTGAGTTTTTCAGGAAAATGCGTCGCTGTTGGTGTATGTATACCCACCAATATGGGAAGGAAAGCGTTTTGAATTGGAGGTTGTTGGCTTGTGGGTTCTTGTCGCTGATTCCGAAGAGACACACAATCGTAATTTGGAATGGAGAATTTAGTTTATTCGTGACTTTTGGAAGTCAGAGTGTAAGCGTTATACATTATTTGCCTTTTAATTGATAAGGCAATAATGTTAACGCTTGGTTATGTAAAAGTAAGAGCAAATGTCAAATTTGAATTGACATTATTTTAATCTGTCAATAGCAGCAGTGTCTTTAAAACTTCCAATGTGTGCACGTAACTCACATTTATAAAAATTTCTCGATTGTGAATATAGTAAGTTTTAACAATATATTCATTAAAAATTCTACTTTTAAGATATCACCTTATCCAAGTATAGTCAACAAAACCTTCTTACTCTTAACGAACAACATCAGTTCCACTAAACCTCGCTCGTTTCCTTATGTCTTTCGCTCTACGAACTACCTCGTACTACCGCTCCACCAAAAATTCCCGCAACGTTCTCCGTCCGCAGCTCTGCACTCCAAACCATTTGGCATCCTCTCACCTTCCCGCAAACTCTAAAAAAAACCCTACGCCTACACAACACATACAGCCTGTTCTCGCAAAATAATCGTCCGGAAAGTTTCTCCTAGACACATATACACACACATAAGTGTACACACTAACATACACAACAACCTACACACATTCTCTCTTTCCTAACCCCCGCTGGACATTAGCGCAGACGGTAGCGTCCGAAAAGCAAGGGGGCGGCCTTGGTCACGTTTCTGCGCAAAGTTTTATTGGCTGTCGGTAACCGTGCCCCAGGGATATATATATATATATATATGGCTAGCGTACATCTCTCTCTACACACTTCTCTTCCTCCTCTCCTCTTAGTCGCGCGCCGTCTACTACGATCCTTGAATAAACGATGCGAATCTCTCTCTCTCTCTCCCCACCTCTCTCTGTTCAAGGTTCGATCTTTGATCAGCGCGCCGCGAAATTGTACGATTAATGCGAGATAGGGGAAGCCAACGACGAGGACGATATAAATCTCAGCAAAGACGAAGAGGGTGTGAGAGAATGAATATTTGCACGAGAGGAGGATTGAGGGATGAGTGACGCGGTAGGATTTGCATGAATGAATACGCATTTTTTTTTTGCAAGCGCGCACTCGAGGGATTGAGGCTGCTGCTGCGTATATATCCGTCGCTGCTGTTTTGGGATATACGCGGTGATGTTAATGAGGCTGTATTGTGAGTTTGTATATATAGATGTATATGATACTGGTATTGCCGTTGATTTCACGTAAATATGGTATAAGCGGTCGAGTGCAAGATCTCTGTATAAGTGTATGGTTGTATGAAGCGGAACGACTTTCTTTATTTCTTTATTGAAGCACTTGTATTTATACCGATAGCTGTTCATCGTTCGTCAACGACATTGCTCTGTAATAAATTAAAAAATAACTTAAGTAAAATAAAAAAGAAACAACTAATCAAGCCCTTTCACTTACTTTCTTTTACCTTTGCAACCTCCCCAGTAATTCTCCTCACCATCCTCAACCTCACCCTGAGAAGAAGAAAAAAAACCGTCGCATAGGACACCGACGTCATTAAAATCAATATCACCTGTCGAAAGTGCTCAATCCTCGGGATTTATGTCCTTCCCTGTGTCCCAGCCCCTTTCCCCCCTTCTACGTCCATAACGAGTTAGCCGCCACCGTTGCTACTGCAGTACGCGTCGGCGGCTGTGGCGTCGGCGGTGAGCCTCGTAAGCGTATCTATTTTAAGGCCAGTAGGTGGGACGAGGAGGAGGAGTGAGAGGGGAGGGGGAGAGGCTATAACGCCGCTCGCGCATATAATCGATTTCATTAGCTCGTAAATTTCGCATTCCCGCAAACCGCAAATTCCATATATATTCTCTATCTCGCTCTTGGGTAAAGCGTATGTATATATATGTGGGTGTGTGTGAGAGAGAGAGGTAGAGGGTTACAATTCGTATAACCGACGGGCAAAAGGAAAGCTTGCAGTGGTAGCGTAGAGAGTTGGCGCGTGGCTGTTCGTCGAGCGAATTTACGGGTCAGGCCCATGCATGTTCGTCCGATGTGTCGGTGTAACAGGAGAGAACGTGTGACGTTTGTGCACGTGCGGGTCGCGTTGGTTGTCATTTGCGAATGAGACTGAGAAAAAAAAAAGTGATTGGTGGTTGTGTAAAAACAAGTATTGCATAACCCGTTGCGCGTGGTTTATTGAAGGTAATAATGGAAAGGATGTCTGAGATATCGAAATTGAGTCTCTCTCATTGTTACTATATAGAAAATACAGTATAATTTGTAGAGAAATCGTGTTTTCTAGTTAATTTAATGAATATTGTAAATAATTGTATACAATCGTTTTGGTAAATTCTTTATCATTAACCATTGTTCAAACGCAAAAAAAAACATTTTCCAAGCAAAACGAAAAGTTTCTATTAATTTACAAAAAAATCCCGTAAATGACTTTCATCATCATTTTTACCTTGAGATTACCATTCATTCGTCCTTCGTTCATTTCCCTTAACCTTCATACCCGCGCTCACCATCGCAATATATTCTTGCATTAATCACAACAAAATTCCGAGCGACTACTCGCCCCTCCATACCTCACCGGAAATTAACCAAAAGATGAAAAACTTTTTTACACCTCACCCATCCCCGCCGTGAATTCCAGAAAAATTTCGACTGCAATTCCCGTCTAGCATATCATACTACGTTCCTCTTCCTCTCTCTCTCCCTCTTGCTGCAAGACGAGATTAGTTGTAAATTATACAACGGCAGTTCTCTCTTCTCACTCGCACGCGCGTGGATGGCGCGCAACGAGAAGAAGAAAAAAAAGAACGCGAGCGAGGAACGAGCATTTTTCATCGGTGCACTCGTGCGCGAGGCGCGCTTATATCTCCCCCACAATAAGCTACCCATTCTCTCTCTCTCTCTCACGAGGGCCCGTTGGGAATGCTAAGTGGGGAAAGTACCGTGCGCAATGAGGGAAGCCAACTGCTTTAATTTAAACTTGCGCGCGGAATTCGGCGAGCGTTTTCCACCACTACCACCACCATCACCCCACACCGCGTGCGCGTACACCCCCGCCTCTCTAGTGCTTTTTTACTTTCGCTTTCAGCGCGTCGAAGGGTATGGGGGAGAAGAGAGAACTGGAGAAAGAGTAGGAGGAACTCACGCGAGCGCGATTAATTGAATGCAATATATTCTTTTTTTCTCCCTTTCTCTCTCTCTCTCTCTCTCTCTCTCTCACTGCTAGAATAGCTATTGCTGCATTCGAGAGCGAGAGGCGCGGGGAATCGGGTAATTAGAATTTTTTCATTGTTTCGCGAACTGGAATCCCTAGCGTTTGACTCCTCTACGCAAACGGCGATAAATATCTTTAGAGAGAGAGAGAGAGGGAACGACAGAGATAAAAAAAAACAACGACGGTTTTATGCTGACGAATCGAGCGCAATGAAATTTTTAAAGCACGCGCGCGCGCGCCTCCCTGTCGTTTAATTGTGAATTGCATTGGTATGGGGAGAGGAGAGAGAGAGAGGGTGGTTTTAATGAAAGTTCATTTGTCGGGTGAAAAACGCTCGAGCGCGAGTGAACGCGCGCGTGTGCGCACGTTTTAATTAGCCGTGCGTAAAAGAAAACCGAACCGGTACCCAAAAAAAAAAACAAAAAAAATACTATTGAAGCTGCTGCTGGCCCTTTCGGTGATTGATGTTTCGAGAGTGAGAGAGAGAGAGGCAGTAATTCCGAAAATTAATAATGAATAAGCGTTGCGCGAGTAATCTGTTTTTCGCTCAGTTGTATGGTATGTTTGTGTGTATGTGCTTTTTGCGCGTGAGTAGTTGTTTATAGAGAGAATGTTGTTCTCGGGAACGAGTTTGTTATCGTTTGGCGCGTCTATAATTGAAGAGAGCTCGTGAGCGATAATTAAATCGACATTGTTTATCGAAACAATATACATCGAAATATAGACGTTTCATAAAGTGTATATTGATTCGTTTTTATTATTAATATTTCACGTATATACACAACTATTAACTTTATTCCTATACTATATCAATATCGTTGCAAATTTTAAAAACCTCTTTGCATATATTAAAAACCTTCAATTTGTAACTTTGTTATATACAAATAAGTCTTACCAACATCTTCCTTCCTACAAAACCTCTTAAAAATCTTCATGATAAATTCCTCACTAAAAATCTTAACAGCTCCATACTAATACATCCCCCCACCCCCACCCCATCTTTTCTTCTCTCAACTCCAGTACATAAAAATGCAAATCAAAACGCGTAAAGTCGTTCCACCTCACCCATCCCCACCTCAATCCATACAAAAGCTTCTTCACTCGCGCGTCTTCACTTTCCACATCCCCTTTGGCGGCCGGCACTTGAAAATCAGATTATTATCAGGCGGTAAATCATCAACCGGATGATTTGCACCGACAATCGTCTCTCACTCGCGCTTATAACAGCCGCGCGCGCCGCCCGCTTTTTGCAATCAAAGCAAACTCAACGGAACTTCTGGCTTTCAGCCAGGATTACGCTCTCTCACTCTCTCTCTCTCTCTCCGAAGTTTAATTTCTCAAATCCTCGCGTTCTGTTATATATATACATATATACACTCAAGGCAAGTGAAGCGCGCCATATCCCGCGGGACTTCTTTTCTCCGTCTTTTCTCGCTCGCGCCTCCGGCCGGAAATTTCTTCCTCATCAGGGGTTAACTGAGAGCTGGGATAGGAAGAATGGAAGAAGAAGGAGAGAAGGAGAGAGGAAAGAGATTACTCGGACAAATATTTGAAGCGCGCGGAATTCGTTCGTTGATCGGTTCGAGAAAAGGGGAAAGGTATGGAATGAGAGAGAGAGAGAAAGGTTCGTTCGTTGACTTGTAAAGTATAATTACGGTAGAGAGAGAGAGAGAATCGAAGAGTCAAGCGGGCTAAGTAAACATATTTATTCAGTTGCCGCGTGTTGGTCGTTCTACCGCTACTGCTGCTGCTGTTGCTTGTCTTTCAAAGAGAAAGAGAAAGAGAGGGAATGTAGAGCAAATCGATTGCCGTGTGGCAGTGGCAACAGCAGCGGATCCAGTCCCTATGCGGTGATGTGATGCATCGCCGACGCGTCCGGTCAGCGAATTCTTTCAGCTAATCGCCTTTTCTCGCAATCAAGCCCTTATTCGATTTCGTTATTGCGTGTGTGAAGTCTCAATAGGCGTATAGGGATGCTAAAGTTCGTAGCGAGTCTCGCGTGTCACTGAAGAAGAACAATACAATTTAATTTTAAATTAAAATAAAATCTACGTTAATTCTTGATTTAATTTGGCTTTAAAATAGGACATTGTCAAAAAAAATCTATTTTTAATTCTTCGATTAAAATCACCTAACCAATTAAGTCACAACCTCGTAAAAAAATATTCACCCTTACTCTCACTTGAAAAAATTTTAAAAAAAAAACTCCATCACCAGATCTCTGCGCCTCTGCATTACCCGAATTTCGCCGCGAATCCACGAGGCATGGAATAAAGAGTCGTGGAGTCGAGAGAGAAACCTTTAACCCGATTTTCGACGCCATTTGCGTCAGAGCCAACGCGCTGCAGCAACGACGACGACGACGACAGGCGTGCACGCTCACGCTGCAGGGAATCCCTTTGACCGTTGACGGCGTTGTTTTTTCGCCGCTTTTTTTAAATCCGAAATCTACCCTGGCAACACAGAAAAGAGAGAGAGAGAGGAGGGAGAGAAAGTAGAACTCGACGCGCGCGCGTGCACGCGACAAAACCTCAATCCCTTTAATGGAGACAAATCCCTCTTGCGCGCGAGCCAGAGAGAGAGAGAGAGACTCCCCTTCGCGCGTAACAACGACGGAGCAACGACGACGACGACGGTGAACAATTTGTAAGAGTATATCCCGCGACATTAGCGCCCTATACTCACCCATACTTGTCGAGCCTTGAGAACCATGGGTCACTAATCTTTGGTGTGAGGGGGTTTCTTTTTTGTTTTGTGTAAGGGTATGTGGTTTGATTTTACGAATGATTTAATGGTTTGGAAGTTTGAGTGTGTTGATGCACTGGAAGTAAATGTGAAAGAAGTGGGAGGTGCTTTAATTATTGTTAGGTTGAGTAGATGCAAAATTTATGTGGTAAAAGAAAGGATCGTAGTAATTAGCGTATAGAGACAAACCGTGATTATAGAGAGAAAATGAAAAATAAAACTTTGATTAGCAAGAAATGAATGATAAAAATACGATAAAATTTTACCAATTGTTATTGTAACAGTTTTATTGTTATCCGAATCTTCTGACAAATTGTTTTCATCTAAAACTCGGTCTAAAACGATTGAGTTGACAATTGAAAGTATGTAAGCTTTGTTTTCAATCTGCAGTTCAGCGGGCTATTATTTGTCAATCAAAGAGCACATTTTCACTTTAAAAAATTCATGTGTGAACTGCGAAATCGAAGTAAAACTATATATATTTGTGCATAATATGATTGATTGACTTTGATTGCGAATAGTTGCGTTAAAAAAAATAAATGAAATAAACACGCAAAACCAATACTTTTAACTCTATATGTTTACTTAATAAAATCCATAGTCTACCAACTGTTCTAAAAAAATATCACTTTTTCTTCTCACCTCCTCTCTCCTTAGTTGAAATTCATCAACAACACCCTTAATTTCACACATTATACGCGTTTAAAAGTTATCAAAACAACGCTACAGTACCATCCTACTATCTATATACTTGTACGACCACGAACCTTCCACACTTGAGCAGCTACCAGGCGTGGATCCCTGTCATGCACGCGCTATTAACGGTTACAAATGCGCGCACATCTCGTGTATACGGGCTACCACGCGTATATACGAACATTTCGCCGATTAGTCTATCTTAATCCTGTGAAATCAGCGAACGAACCACTCACCCGTAGCTTTGATCCAAGTACCGCCTATATATACAAGCTTTGAATCAGGATCCCCAGAACCGAGCTTACGCTCATAGTTAAATACCATTTTTTTTCCTTCTTCTTCCCTCCCTTACTGTATACATTTACATCCCGGAAGAGAGAGAAAGAGAGAGAGACGGAGCTTGATGGTGGTGTTATACGAAGAGGCTCTCGAGCGAAATTATAAAATTAATGAGGAACATTCGTTTGGCCGGTTTAAGACCCTCCTTCCCGACACCGCCGCGGAAGACAGAGTCTTTTTTTTTCGCTCTTGCGCTCAACTCTCTCTTCGTCTCGCCCCCTCCTGGTCTTTTATCTTGCTTAGGCCGAGAGAGAGAGAGAGAGAAAGCGAGTTCACTGTTTTGTATGCCGAGACAAGAGAGAGAGAGAGAGAAAGAGAAGAGAACGTCTCTCTCGTGTAAATGCCCCCTCGTAGATCATTTTCACGGTTTACTCGCGAGATAACTCAATTTCCTCCGAGGTTGGCTATAAGGGCTTGGAGAAATGAGAGAGTTGCTGCTGCTGCTGCTGCTACGCTAAGCCAAAGTGCACTAGACTAGGCAATTTGGCCGCGGATAAAGACGCGAACGCGCGCGCGTGAGAGCGGCAAAGTTTAAATTTCACGCGGCGGACGGAAGAAGAGCATGGGAGGGAAGGGGGGTATGGTAAAGCAGGCAGGCATCACACAGTATAACACGGACTTTATTAGAATTTATGCTAGCGTACGTTCTCTCTCTCTCTCTCTCCGGATGCTGTTCTTGTTGTTGTTTACAGCGGGACGAGGGTTGTAACTATTTCGGGCGCCGCGATGAGATTAAGCGCATACGCGTAGGAAAGAGGAGAGGGGGGAAAACAAAAGGCTCGAGAGAGTGAAGGATGTATACATGTAGAGAGAGGAGCAATATCGGAGCAATCCGCAAAGATTGCACTTTATGCGGGTCGTAAAGGCGCAGCGGCGAAATCTCGATATGCGCGAGAGAGTGCACACATGGAAAAACAAGAAACCGAAGGGGAGAACGACGACGAGAGAGTAAAGCAAAACACAATGCAGCTCTGTGTATATGTATATATATACGTATTATGAGAAAGTTTACTTCTCTCTCGCGAGCGCGTGTATATACGATGGGCTGCTTGTTTTGATTAATTTGGACTATTATACGTGTGCGCAAGATGCGCGAACAACTGTATAGTGCGTGCGAGTACAGGACACACGTTTAGGAGCTGCGTACGAATGAGGGATGAATAATTAAGGGCGAGATTAACGGGCGCAACTTTTCGAAACTATATTATAACACTGCACGCGCGCGTGTGCACGGCTTTACGAGTAATAGGGCAGAGAGAGAGATAGAGAGAGGAGGGAAGGGGGGAGAAGGTGAACTTTTTCGAAATTCATTAAAAAGTTACCAGTTCTCTTTCCCCTTCCCCTCTATATACCGACCGCTGAAGCTCAAGGCCGCGTGCATAATTGACGAGAGCGTAAATATTTACCGGACAAGTCGTGGTAAGGTCTATGTATATATATATATATAGGTATATATAAGCACGTGCGCTGCGTAGTCGTTTGACTTTCGGCTTCTATATATATATATATATATACACACATGTGCTGAAAACTTCTTAAATCCACTGTCGATATAATAATGCTCTCTTCCTACCGGTGTATAAGACGGTAGGGAGAAATAGGAAAAGTTATCGATTTTTTTGTTCTCTCTTTTCACGGCCGTTACGCGAGAAGAGAGAACTTTTCATTTCGACGAGACCTCGGATTATCTCTCGAGAGAGTTGAGAGTGAGAGAGAGAGGAAAGAGTGAGAGAGAAAGTGCAGATTAATCCTGTCGTCGTCTCTCGTGTATATATATATAGTTGAAGAGGAGTTTCGAGGATTTGTGACTTTGGCGGATGTAAGCGTAAGCGCGCGCGAGTTATAAGTTATGCTACTTACATTGAATTCCACGAGCGAGCGAGCGAGCGTTGCCGCGGTAATCGCGGGGCTGCACTTGATTGCGCTTGGGTGTCGGCGGTTTAATGAAATAAGGGGCTATAATTTTCGGAGAAGAGAGAGAGAGAGAGAATTAATTGAGACGTTTTGGATGCGTAGTTTAAAATTTTTGTTTTCTTTTTTCTTTTATTTGAGGTAATTCTAATTGTAGGTACACTGAAACTGAAGTATTGTAAAGATTTAGTGGGTCCATTTCTAGTTATATATACAATTCAGAAGGGATTCAAGATGTATATATCAAAATACTTCGCAGTTTGTATTAAATCTACAGTTTGTCATTACGAATACAATTTAGAAAATTGTAGATTTAATATTTTTCTGAAAACACAAACTAACCGTGAGTTTAATAATACCAGCAATAATATTTCTTTTAAAAATCATCTCTATACAACCGATTCCGTTCAACACACATCACGATTGTTTACCGACAAACTATACCGTCACTCAACCTCTCTCCTCTTATTATTTTCAAACCACCTCATTCCGCTCACGACACACTACAACAAAAAACGAAGCCAACAAAACAAAAACACACAAAAAAAAAATCATCGCAACCACATTCTACCTCTTATTCACACAAAGACAATATCTCTCTATATCTCTCTCTCTATCTCTCTCTCTCGTAAAGCAATCTATATACAGAGCTTCAGCTCACCAAAGCAACAACCGCAATGTACGTTCGGCTTTTTTATCAAAGCCCCAAGCGTACGTACACGGACGACACGCCACGATCATCGTCGTCGTGCCGTGCGAGCCGTAAAATTATGTGACGCTAATGCGAGCGCGCGCGCGCGCGCATCTTCTCTCTCCTGTGGGGAGTGGGCAAAAAGAAGAAGAAGAAAAAAAAGTATAATATGTACAACAGCAGCAGCAACAACGGTGGTGATGGTGGTGGTAGTAGCAGAAGAGACACGGCGGACCGTTTTCTCTCTCGTTTTCCTACGCGCGCGCTTTAGCTTTAAACAAAGAATCTTTATACGTGAGGAGAGAGAGAGAGAGGAGGCAACAGCTGGCGCGCTTTTACACACAGGATCTTTACGGCAACTCTCCTTGCGCATGTAAATTCGAGCGCACTTAATTTCGAAGAGGTTAGAGGGAGGGAGGATGGTTGCGTTGGAATTTCTCCTGTGTGCTAAGGTGGAATATTAAATGCAAATCGTGAACTGAGGGTAGTAGTGGTAAGAGAGGAAGAGAGCGAAGGAATTGTATAATGATCATGCATATATATATAGATTTCATATAAATGCGAGAGTTGAAAAGGAAGAAAACGACACGTGATAATCAGTTACATTGTATGGTATAAGAAAAGCGTATTATGTATACGAGTATACAGCGATGTTATCGCGTTGAATTCATTTTGTCGAGCATACACACACACGCGCGTAAGCAAACACTTTAGATCCATCTCTCAGACTTATACATACCTACATATATATATATATATATATATATCTCGTCGCGATTATCTTAATTCTTCCGCTTGTTTTTTTCCTCCTCTCCTCACACCCTCTTGAATTACGACATCCAAGGTATCCGTTTCACTTACGTGTATAAAACTTTTTCCCAAGCAAGTTTTATTCCACACACACACTCGATGACGATGACAACAAAATTAATTTTACAAACTTTTCCCCAAATCCATTCGCCTTCTCTCTCTCTCTCTCTCTCTCTCTCTCTCTCTCTCTCTCTCTCTCTCTCTCTCTCTCTCTCTCTCTCTCTCTCTCTTATTATCTATTACAATCCAAACATTCCCTCTCTCATCGTCCCCTAATCTATCTCTCTCTCTCTCTCTCTCTCCGCACATACATACAGACACATACACACCGGTGGTATACTCATCGATCAGCGGCATAGCGCACTTAATTAAATAAATCGCCGCCACATCTATCGATCCCCCCCTCTTCCTCCTCCACCGCCTCCTATATACACGAGTTCTCCACGTATATATACACCACTATACTACTCATCCGCCTCGATCATCATCGTGCCCGATGAATTTTGCATCGACGCCGCGCACGTACGTTCGTCCGTCCGGCCTGCCCGTCCGTAATTGCACGTGTAGCTATTTATCAGGACCTGGCCGGCCGGTTGGTTGGCTATACCACGACGGCGTTTCTCCTGTTTGCCCTTCCCTCCTCTCATGCAGCAGCTTCCCTTCCTCCCTTCGTCGTCTCTCGTCGCCATCTCTGCAAATGAGCTGTGTGCGTATATAGGTACAGAGAGAGAGAGAGAGAGAGAGAGGAAGCGAACGTATATATATATATATAGATGGGATGTGATGCTGCCGCTATAACGTCGTGGCTCTTCCTCCGCGCGCCGCCGCCGCGTGTACGTCGGAAGTGGCGTCGGGGGTTAAAGCGGAAGGTTCTCTCAGTGTGTGGTGGTTGCGGCTGCCCCTCCTGTATATAGCCTTGGTTAGGATGTGTATATGTTGTGCGTTGAGAAATTTTGTAGGTATATATAGGGAAAGGTGGGCATATACGCTTGGTGATTGTTTATTAGGGCAATGTGTGGTGGTTTGACGGGTAGACCTATGTCGTGGTTTCGGAGAAGTCGAGGGCGGGTTTTATGAGGTTTTTTAAGGGTACGTTTATGGGAGAGAGAGAGAGAGAGAGAGAGAGATAAAGGTTAATCTTTTGAGGTGGGGTGAGTCATCAGTGATACATCTAAATCTTAATGGTTTTTTTATTATTTATATACAATACTGTATATATAATTTATCTACCAGTTTTCTATTCAGTATTTACTAAATATTCTATAGTAATAGTTAAAAAAAACATGGATTTTTTCATAAAAAATTTGCACCATAAAAGATTAAGACGAAAATTCCAGCAGAGTTGGAACAGGCTCTGTGTGTTAAAATTTAAGGAACTGAGTATAGAGAAATAAGTGTATACATACAAATATGTATACTTTTGTTTATGCAGGAATTTATATTTTAATGTTTAATAAGAATGGTTCCGTTGTGGCTCTTTTGTAAATTCTGCTGCAGCTCTCTATTGCCGAGAATATTGCTGTAGTATTTACCGTAAATATTGATAATTTTCTTTTATGTCTAGAAGATTTCTATTTAGCATTGTCGAGTTGCATCTGTTTATATGTTCTTTTTTTACGATATATACATTTGGCTTGAGAAAATAATGGCATTACAAAATAAGTAAAACTAACTATTTTATTTACAATATTTAGAAAATTAAAATTATTCTTTTCAAAGTGAAAAAACTCTACTTCGTGGTAAAAGGTAAAATTTCTAATATAGATCTTTAATCTAATATGTCGACGAATAAATTAGTTATTTTAACTATAATACTTTGTACACTCACGCAAGTAAATAAACCTAAATATAACAACAGAGCCCTAGAAAAACAACTTTCGCATACAATATTTTTTATATCTCGCGTATAACCACCGCTTAAAGATCCTCCATAGTCAACCCTTAACTTTAATTTTTCAATAACTCGGAAAGGAATGAAGTTTTCCATAGTTTTTCATTTAAATTACAACGCGTGATCTTTCACTTTAAAACTCTCGTTCAACCCATCACTTGTTCAGCAAGAGTAGTAGTAGTAGTAGCAGTATAGCAGCAACGCCTTGTGTGCATAACGAGACTTGGGATCGCGGATCCCACCTAAGGAGAGATATACTCAAAGGTAAATATTTGAGGGAAGAAAAAAAAAGTGGCACAATCCAACTTTCAATTTACAAAATTACAAAGGAAAACGAAACTAGCGCTTCTTCCCTTATTCTCTTACGGCCATCTTTTATGGATAACATCCCCCTTCCAACGAGAGTCGATAGCGACCGTGGTTCGCCTAAAAATTGCAGCGCGCCCAGTAGTGTGTGTGCACCGCTCGGCCGTTATAATTAAAAACTTTATCTCTATCTCTTTCTCTCTCTCTCTCTCTCTCTCTCTCTCTCTCTTCTGCCTGTACTCACGGGTAGGAGGGAAAGTTTCGAGTAGGGGTTTTTACTAGTGCATAATTTAAAAGTACAGTCTGTAAAGCCAATAGGTGTAGGAGGAGTTTCGAAGTCAGCCAGCACCAGCAAGTAAAGAAGAAGAAGAAGAAGAAGAAGAAGAAAACGCGCCAACATATACCGTGTGTATATGTGTACGTGTATATATATGTGTACTCCTTGACCTTATTCACTCTGTTTACTGGAAAATATTAAAAGATTATTTTAAGTGGATTCTTCCCTCCCAACGCGCGTTTATAGTGGTGTTATATAGTACTACTACTACTACTATACGTATGTGCGTCTTTTTTACGTCCCTCTCTCACTCTCTCTCTCTCCTCTTGCTATCAACGAGGTCATCAACATTGCGCGCTCCTTTTATTGTATATTATTTCACGCGGAGTACTGCTGCTGCTGCTGCTGCTGCTATACACGAGTGTTGTTGTTTAGATGTGTGTATGTTGTAAAAGTCACTGAATTGAAAAAGGTACAGGCAGTAAAAGCATTGATCTGAGGTTTAACTAAAATTATGTGGCGTCACTGATATATAAATAGGTGCAGCTAAAAAAGTAAGTTTACTAGATTGAAATAAATCTATATATATATACCTTTTTCATTTTATTATATAGTATTGCCACACTGTAAAAAAACTTCCATATATATATAGATATACAATGTGTACATTTTTAAACTTAAAATGTAAATACAGTATATCTATATATATGGAAGTTTTCTAACAGTGCATATAACACATTGAGAAAATGTGAGTTTAATATCAAAAAATTTCATCTTTAACTGAATATCAAATTGATATTTTACAATACTACCGAAACGAATACCATTATAGACATTATTGTAGTAAATACTTTCACTAAAATAATATACTTTTAATTCCACATCAAAATCCGCTGCGCAGCAATATTAATTCGGAGAAACATTAAGAAATCTTCACCACGACGGAAATTTTCTGAAAAATACCCTGTCGATAATAAAAATACCATTCGACCTATACCATTACTCCTCACGACAAAACCCAAAGAAACGTGATGAACAAATCAAGCAGCAGCAGTAGCAGCGCAGCCCTTTGTCTCCAACAAAACGACGCGACGTGCGTAGCAAGACCAAAAAGAGTTATCTCTCTCTTTCTCTCTCTCCCTCCCCTTTCTTACCTGTTTATCCCATGCGCAAATCCCAGGAATAATACCCTATCGACGCGCCATTTTTCTCCCCCCTCGGTAATGACGGCTCGACTTCCGAGCGTTATTTATCCTTCTGATCCGGTCCCTCTCTCTCTCTCTCTCTTTCAACATATATACGACGAAACGGGTAATGAAACGGGTCAGAAGGTCGACCGTACGGCAATACGAAGAGAGAGAGAGAGAGAGAGTGGTTTTCTTCGAGGATTCTCCTTCGTCTCGTTCCTTCCGCGGACGAGAGAAATTTATAACGAACTCGACGGAGCATCGATTTTTCCCTCTCTCTCTCTCTCTCGTTTTCCTCTGTGTGCACACTAGAGTGCGCGCGTATATCGATCCCATTGTAAACAAACAACGCTTGCGCGCCTCTTCCTTTCTCTACTTACCTCTAACGAATCGTTAAAACTTTTAACGACGTAGATTGTTTTCTTCCTCCTTACGCGTACATATATATATGCACATTACATTAGCATTATCTATTTATCGTTATATTCACTTAAAGGTACATTACACACGTATAATCAATTTCGCTAGCTATAATTACAATTTTTTTTTACAACTCACGTAGCACATATCCCTGATCTGTAATCGTGTAAAGTTCAGGGCACGTGTTAATAAACGATAATCCCAACGACCCTCTGTTACTAAAGTCACACACTGTTCATATATGACAAAACGAAGCAGAATGACAGAGAGAAGAAGAGGGAGGGGGGGAGAACACAGCACCGCGCGATAACAGAAAAATGCATTTGCCATATGACAAAATCCCAATTGATTTATTAATAACACGCGCGTGTGTGTGTGTGTGTGGGAATTGCGTAGTCGAATAAGGGGAGAGAGAGAGAGAGCATACATCGCTCGTTCCCTCGGCTGATAATAAACGATGCAAATTGTCCGGCAAATGCTCATAACGACGAAATTGTAATTCGACTTGACGGCGCGCGCGCGCGAAAAAATTTCCGTATATTAATTGTCCCGAAAATTGCAGCGACGAGCCGTCATGTCATACGCAACGACAGCGAGGGATTAACGCCTCGTATATGTATATCATCTATATGTATATATATAGATATGTATGTATATACGTAAACGCGTGAGAGAGAGAGAGATTAAATGAAGCGATAATGAAGCACGTTATCGGCAAATGGCTATAGTCTTTCGAGATTATCTCACATTCGTTGATCAACGTATCTATAGTATATATATTCTAAATGGAACCGTTATAGCAAAGCGCTTATAATACGTATAATGTATACGTCAAATGTAAAAGTTCCTTTATTTTTCGAATAAGGTATATAGGAATTCTCGCGTATATAGACGAAGGAAGGAAAGTTTATGGGAATGAAAAATTTTTTCGGCTCGCGCTCGCGTTCTTTGATATTGGCCGAATAAGTTTGAGATTCGGCGAATCTGGAAACTATTTGGCAGTCGGCCAAGGGACACATGCGCGGAGAGTATAGTATGAATCGGAGAGGAATTGATTCGGACTTCCGGTGATATTAAAATTGATATCGACGAGTGAATTATATATGTCTGTGTGTGTGTGTGTGTGTGTGTAAGAGTTAGAAAGGTGTAACCGAGAAGATGGGTGAGGAAGGAGGTGGAACGTTTATTTATTATTCAATACTCGCGTAGTTTCATTTTCGTGATGGTCTAATATAAATTCCGTTTAATATTCGTTGCTTAGCCTCGTTTCGGATATATGGTATATCTTGCCTGGGAGCGAGAGGCAGAAATAGTCTTGTAATAAAGGAAACCGAAGGAGGGATGGTTCAATGTTGGATGTTTGATATAAGAAATATTGTAAATTATAGTAGTGTACTTGATACGTTAAATATTTCAAATTCACCGTTTTAGAACAACCTATATATATA
>JAWWEQ010000010.1:27458660-27478020 GCA_035583055.1 Torymus tubicola | reverse complement strand
AATTGTTTTTTCTCTCTTTCTCCTGCATTTTTACAAAAATATTTACAATATTTATCGCACTCGAAACCTGTCGGCGACAGTTACAGAGATGTCCTTGATATTTTTCTCCTTATTCACACACACGTTTCTATCACCCTTTTTAATATTTTTATTGAATCTTTTTCTCTTCTTATGTATGAAGTATCTGTATATAACTTTATCTTATCGATGCTCATGTGTGATTGACATCGATTACATTCTAATACACTTAAATTTTACGAACCAACCCCGTTACGCGCAAAAATCCAGCCTCAAATTCAAAAGACTATAATGCACAAGTCAACGTATTCGAATCCCATCTTTAATCTTCATCAAACCACCTAAAACCCCATAAAAAAAGCAATCGACAAATTAATTTCACTAAAACAGTCATTAATTAACTCTACAATGCACTCTCCGCTATATCAGACCAATAAAAAAAAACAGACCTCCTAAATCACTCCCTCTCACACACATACATACACACACACATCCATCGCTTTTGATTGCACCAGTCACCCAGACATCTTCGTCGTCTCCGCACATAAATAATAATCAAAGGGGACCCCCTTACGCCCATTAATCGACTTCACCATACCGTGACGAAATCCACGTACCCTCGTCTCCTCCCCCCTCCCCCCCCCTCTCATCCCGTTCGACGTCGTAACAGCCCTCATTCGTAAGATCGATTTCGCCTTGCGTACTTATACAGTATATAGTACTACTACGCAAGCTGCACCTGCTCTGGAACCTCTCGTACTCGCGCAAGAACAGAGTGAGTCATTCTCTCTCTCTCTCCCTTTGGAGGAATTACACGACGTTATTATATGCGTCCCTTTAATGGAATTAAAGTGCGGTAAACGGTACGTAAAATCCGAGATACGTGCGTTACGTACCAAAGTGTGTGTGTATATATATATATATATATATATATATATACAGTCATACGTATAAGGGTTTGTACGTAATCCGGGAAATATGCGCGTGTCTTCTTCTTCTTCTAGTGCTTGAATTTTAACGACGCACTTGCTTCTAGATGATAACCTTCGACTCCTCCACTCTTACTCATTTTAATCGTCCTTTTATGAATTCCGGAGCGAATCGACGTAAACAAAATGGCGTCGACGTACACAACGTATACAGTCAAGAATCGATAATACGGTCGAACGTTATATGGCAATGATGATATTAATCAATACTATCTTATATACGCGTATATTTGCACGCATGCGGTTCATACGATAGTTATTCTTGTATCCGACAACTGCATCTGGATTTATATCGTGAGACCGTTATTTAGTAGTAGTAGTAGTGCAAGAGAAAAAAAGAGCGTGTATATACGAAAATATTCGAGAGAGGGAGAAAAAGAGAACTCGGTGGATTTCATCGCAGTAAAACTTTTCTACAATCTGACGATACAAACGATCTACACAGAGAGACAGACAGACAGACAGAGCGACGCAGCAAGCGGTCAAGCTAGACACGGAAACCTCATTTCCTTGTCCCCGAAAAAACGCCAGAGAGAGAGAGAGCGCGAGAGCGCTATCATCCTATCTGGACTTGCTGACTTACCATCTGTCAGTCTTTCTCTCTCTCTTGCGCGCTCGCGTTTATTCATACTTCCGCCGAGCATCAGGCAACCCGTCGCTCGGGCGCCACACAGTTTCTCTTTTCCTCTCTCTCTCTCTCTCTCTCTGCTGGCTAAAAAGAATTCGTTACGCGGTCGGGGATTTGATTGAGGTCCTTTGTGTCCCTCCTCCTCTTTCGCCTTCCTCTCTTCCGCGCTTCACGTGATTCGCGCGCGTACCGTAAATCTTTGACGTTCTCTCTCGTTCCCTCTCTCTCTCTCTCTACTCGACGCCGGGGTCTCTTTTTATCGGCTACGGGTAGAGGAGAGGGTTGACCCCGATATCGACTCTCTTTACCTCTTTTACGGTTTAGCCTATCGAGCGGTACTGGATATAGTATGTGTGTATGTGTATATACGTGTGTGCAGAGGTTGTGGTATATAACTGTGTTCGCGATAGTCGAAACTAGCAGCAGAAGATGTTCGAAGGGGAATGATGGGAAGTTCTGGATTGTGGTTCTATATAGAGATGGGGTATAAATATTTGGGAAGTATATTAAGTACAGTGCGACTGGTGTTTGTACTCGATTGGAAAGTGAAGTGTGTGTGTAGAGTACGAAGAATCTTGCAAGCTATATAGAGTTGATGAAAAATTTTGACACGTTTTTTTTATTTAAACAAATCATTGAACCGATTTCACATTGCTCTTTGAACTCATTACCGACACTAACGACCGCTTAAACGCAAATCAATACTGCGAAATATTTCACGCACGGGGCCATTTATAATCGGCACCGACGTCAATTTAAAAAGTTTTTATTGGAAAAGTTTTTTACGTACCAAAGTGTGGAGAGAGGGAGAGAAAAAAACAGGGGCAACAACTATATATAGACAGCTAGAAAAAGCTATCATTTTTCTAACAGAGACAATATCGGCAAAATGACACTCACGGTGCCGTTAGATACTCGTATAAAAGTTCTCAAACAAACGTATTCTCTCTCTCACTCTCTCTTACTCTCTCTCTCTCTCTCTTTCTGCATAAACACCCCATTTCCATTCCTCACGAGAAGCCATTACTATTAATACGCGCGCTCATAACTCACCATCGCGCGATTCAATCCGGACGATGAATAAATTACCGATATTCTCTCTCTCTCTCTCACTCTCTCTATCTCCACGCGTGGTAATTTCGTATAGGGGCGCGCACGCGAATGATCATCGCCATAATTGTGTCACAGAACACGGGAAAAGTCCCTTGTCCAATATATACACACACATATATACGTAACTTGAGGGGAAACAGAGAGAGAAAGAGTATAGGCTTGGGTCTCGAGTCCATGGAGAATGGCTCCATAAATTTAGCCGCCTCGCTTCGTTCGTTCGTTCGTTCGTTCTTCCCCTATAGCGGCGCGTAATTTGAAAAAGAGACGTCTCGTCTTCTTTCCCCCTCCTAAAGATCGATGCTTACAGGTTCACTCATTCACTCTCTCTCTCTCGTTCATTTCTCTCTCTTCAGTACCTTTATTCGTACTAATAACGTTCGTTATACGAGTAAAATCCCAGCCACCTCAGAATCCCTCGCGCGGTTGACGTATATGAATGCCGATTAATACACCCTATACACACACATATATATATACGAGAGCTCACTCACCTATAGCGAGACATGAAAAAAAACATTATTTCAGCGGATTAATCCAGCGGAAGTAAGCGAGAGCGAGAGAGACTCGAGTGCCACTCGTGTACGAACTTTCTTTCTCTCTCTCTCGTATATACTCGAAGCTATTCTTCGCTTTCGCCCTTACTCTCTTTTGCTCCCCTGCTTAACGCTACCTACCACCGCGTTCCTCTTTCTGTCAGCGGAGAAAAGCTGAACTTAACAGCCCTCGTGGGCAGGTCGTCTCCCCAACTCCTTCTCTCCTCCTCGTCGTCGTCGTCGTCGTTGTCGAGTGGCTACTCGCGGTTTATTTACGAGGAAAGCGACGCCGATGTTGCGGTGGTGGTACTGCTGCTGCTGCTGGTAGTGGGCGATCTTCGCTGATATGAAAGCGTAGAGGAGCCCGACGTCGATGAAAATTGCAGAAGGAGTAAGTGGCAGTACTTTCGTGATAGAGAGAGAGAGAGAGGGTTTGTTTTTAATGCTCCGTTGGGTTCATTGCGCATATCAACAATTTTTTTCTTTGTCTTTTTTTTTTGAGCGTTGAATAAGGATGGGCTTATGAGTAATGATTTTTTTTGTTGTTGCTTGCTTTTTTTTGTAAGTACACGGGGGTTTCGAGTGGTTCGGGGAAAAAAATCATTCGTATGCGATTTGCTGAAATGACTGTAGTGGAGTGCACGCTGAAATAGAACACGAGTAAAAAGTGTTTGATCAATTTTTAGTTGACTATTCTGAACAGAATTTTACCGAAAAGTAGGTTATATCTTTGTGTTTAAATATCAATTTGCTTTGTTATATTTTTAATATCCAATTATATAGCTTTAACAGTATATTAATATTAATTTATTGAGTATACTTTAATAGTTTCCTATCCGATAATATCGAATGGTATTTTTAATCAATATACTATTTATTATCCTCATATCTATTGCAAATCTAAAGCAGCACTGAATTTAGTTTTAATCCGAGAGCAAAATCCCTAGATATACACTCAGAATTGCTGGAGTATCATTTATCTATAACGCAATTCATTAAATTTTATCAAAATGGGTTAAACGAATTCTGCTTTGTCAGAGACCAGCCAAAGTTTTTTAATAAAAATTACTTTGATAAAAAAAAAAAAGAAAGAAAGAGACTGTTTCGTAAATTTTGTTTGATTAAACGAAAGTTGTACAGAAAAAACTTCTTACATCTCGGGGCGTGTATTTCCGGGGAAAAAGATTCTTTGCTCCGATATATACCGTCGATTCCTCATCGTCCGTTATCGTGGTATATATATTTCCAAGTAATACGAAAAAAAAAAGATTATTCACGGTGGTATATAAGAATTGATTTGTACTAACCGCTGCTGCTGCTATACAGTTCAATGATATTCTTGATTCCAACAACTACTACCGTGTCAAGTAAAGGTATATAATTAATCTTGGCGAAGTAATTTTAGTTTCTGATTTTACCCATGAATATTCAGTAACTAAATTATGTAGAATCGTACAACTTAAATTGAAGCTCGAGTTCCATATTTACCTTGAGCCTCGGAATAAAGCGGCTTCATTTTAATAATAAAGAGGTCGCGCACGCGCGCCCGCGCGCTGATATATATATATATACATATACAAATGACACTCGCTTTATCGATACTCGCGATACATTCGTTGCGCATTTTATTCCTGGATCACACCGGATTTATCGAATGATGATAATAATTGCTTTGTTAGAGAGAGATTAATTTTATCGGAATAAAAACATCTTGAGAGAGCGAGAAAGCTTACAACATTAATTAACAGCTTTGTTAATAACTCTACCTATTTTACATTGCAAATAAAGAGCATTGATGATTATTATCCACATCATAACCATATTTCATTATATTTTATAGTACAATTAAAACCAATAAAAAAAGCACTCGACTTTTTTCGATCCATAAGAGAATTAATGCTACAAACTGATTAACTTTTATGTATAGAATATACTCAATGATAACATGTTAAAACCTAACTTTTTATTCACATACAGAGAAAGCCATTTAAAGCCCAAAGAACCATACACCGATCAGAACACACATTATTATTTCTATCACAAGTCGAGAAAGCGTACGTCAGAGAAAACGAAAATACCCTAGAATCCTCTTGACAACAACAAAAAAAGGTACCCCCTAAAACCTTTACTGCGACAGAGGCAAATACAGACTCGACAGTCGTCGTCCTCCTCTCTCTCGGACTTGTAAGCCCTCCTCGTAATGCGGTCGAAGCAATGTCAAGTATAAGAAGCCACCTTTTTCTCCATTTCTCTCTCTCCCTCTCTTGCTCTCTCCACGCACAGAGAGAGAGACGACGAGAGAGTCAAGAGCAATACTCGTGAGAGCGGCTGGCAGCTCATTTCACGCTGCCAGCCGTTCTGCGCGACGTACGTACACTTGTTTAACTCGCGACTGCGCTCGCTAACTGAATCCAGAGAGAGAGAGAGAGAGAAGGCGCTCGATTTAACGTCGACAGTCGACTAAATTACGCTTGCTGGTAGGAAGGAGAAAGCGAGAGAGAGAGAGAGAGAGTAGAGCTTTCGCGTTATAATTGCTCGAACCGCAGAACGGCCGTTCGTAGGATATATATATATATATATATATATATATATATATATAGCATTGGATAATCCCTGAAAAAGCTCCTTCCGCTCTCTAATTAAGCCTTTTTCTCTCTCTCCTTTCTCGTTCTCGTTGAGATAATTTTTTTCCTTTATTTCTCGTCGCTCTCGAACCCTCCCACCTGTTTCCTTTCACGTTCTATATATACACGAACGTCGCGCGGGGTTGGACTTTAATCATTCCTTGCTACGGTTACGTCGACGTCTTGGATAAATTTCCTTGTATACCGCACGGTGAAAAATATGCACAGTACTCGATGCAGTCGCACAAGAATCTTCTCTCCTTATGCCTGCCGGCACGCGTGCAACAAGCTCTTCTCTATCGAGAGAGAGAGGCAATTTCGCGAAGAAGCCTCGCGGCGGCATGCTTCTCTCTTACCGACGTAGGCAAGGATGGGGGGGAAGGGGGTGTATATTCTCTTTCGAACGCGCGGAGATTCGATTCGCCTGGAGCGATGTGTCCAGGGTCGATCTCACGCGACGCGTCGTCGTCGTCGCCTTTGTTGCTTGTGTACGGTGAGAGAAAGTGCGAAGAGGCAATAAAACTTGTAGGTGGTTGGTGTGTATGTGTGTGTAGTTGGGAATCTTTTTCGGGCTTTGATTTTTCGTCGGAGAAGTGATGGGAAAGAGAGAAAGAGTGAGAAAGTAAGAGATGATGATAAAGGGAGATGGTGAAGGTTGGAGGTGGTTTATTGGGACTGGTCAATTGTAGTTTCAGGAAAGGTTTGGAATAGGATAGACTGTACGTTTTACGTGATGAAACGAATTTATAATTTTTCGCGGAAGTAATGAAAAGGTTATAAGGAATTCAGTTATTTATGACTAAATAGTACATGAATTTAAAGATTTTGTGAATTTCAACTGATGAAATTTATATGTTACACTTGGAAAATAACGTTATTATTACTTTATTATTAAAGTAGTCTTTAGATAATATTATTACAAGAGCTTTTTTTCATTATTTAATTGTCAAACGTTCAAGATAGTACAAAAACAAAAAAAAGTGCCTTGACACAATGCTATTCAAAGACTTTGTGTAACTACAATACTTATAAAATATTGTTAAAACATGTCACTCATTAAATATCAAATCCTCGCAATATATTCACTAAATAACGCGCATTGTCCATCAATTATATCGTACCGGGATATAATAACTCATCTTTTATACCTTACATTAACTCATCTTTCCACTATTAATTTTACCCAATCAATCGACCCGGCGACGATTATTCACTCCTCTCTCTCCTCCCGTAATCACTCGCAACATCCATTCAACAAATCTCAACAATCCCTCCTACCCTCGACACCCATAAATTATTATTATTCGCATCTGCTACTCTGCAATCGACCGAATTATTACTTTCAATTGACTCGAAACAATCGAATCCCTCTCTCCTCCTCTCTGGGTCTTTAAACTTCGTTAAACTATCATCCCGAGAACCAAATAATAATTATTGCGCAATTATCGCCAAAGAGCTTCCTTCACTCCCTTCCTTCTCTCTCTCTCTCTTCTCCCACCTGTTTGTACAAGGGTCCTCAGAAACAATGGCCCGCTAAAGTGAATGTAAACTCGACGAAATCTCAAATGCGCTCGCCTCGCTTCGCTCGCTCGCGCGATAATGCTTTACTTAGCGCTCGTCGTACTTTCCACAAAAGATCTCAACCTCTCTCCACCTCCTCCTCCTCCTCCTTTTATTTTTGTACAAAACCTCGTTGCGAGAGTAATAGCCGAGCGCGCACGCGTTTGCGCGATGAGTTCCCTCATTTTCGCCCTCTGCGCTTTCGTCGGAGGAGGTGGAGATGGAGAGAAACACACCGAGATTTTAATTAAAACGTACAAATTTCATTCGCGTCTTGTGCCACACAGCCACTAGCAAAGCTCCTGCCACGTCCGCGGGATTTCCCTATTATTACCCTCCCCATACACTCTGTGTGTTCGTTCTCTTCTTCTTCGTTCGTCTCTCTCGCAAAAATTGTTTCCCCCCCGAGGAGAAAGAGAGAACAAAAAATACTTCCTTCCTTCCTTCCTTCCGTCCTAGTCTACCCTTAGGGTCTCTCACACTATATACACTACTACTCTCCCACTGTCCGTTAATTTGTGCGCATCAGAACCTACCCTGAATCAGCGTACGTATATATATACACATGTACATGCTTCACTTCCACTTATTAAATTTACCCATCTCGGAATTCCGGTGTGCTCGCGTAGCCGAGGGATTTCGCGCCCGGTGTATAATGTACAACTTCGGGAGAGCGAATACGCGCCTCGAATTCCCTGCCTCTCTCTCTAAATGGCCGCGACTAACTGGCTTATGGATCCTTTAGCGGCTTAACCGGTGGCGGTGTAGTACTGTGTAGTAGTCGAGAGAGAGAGAGGGTGGAAGGATAACCTCTCCTCCCCCTTGCGCACGATTGTACAAGTGGCCGTGAAAGAATGGCTAAATGGCCCGTCAGCCAACTGGAGCTGCCTTCTACTACGACGACATGGATGTTCATTGTGTGCTCCTGGAGAAGATTGATGATTCGGATGGGAGTGAGATGGGTGTAAGGGTGTAATCGAATTAGAAGAGTTTAGTGCGACGCGTAATTGTAAGGTTTAGGGGGGGTTATGATGATTTGTATGAGTGCGATGTTGGAGTTTAATTAATTGAAGTTTGTTTTTTTTTAATGCGAAATTCTTTTTCTTATGGTTGCGTGTCTTTTTTTTCTGTTACAGGTGAGTTACATGGATAGGCTGGGCATTGTTAAGTGGTCCTCTGCAATTCGTAAGTCTTCTACGTTATAATAATTAATTTGTGCTGATACTGATATTGCAATGGCTCGCTGGGTGAATCGAGCTACCAACTGTAATATTGAGTTACCTTATCAGAAACTTATTTGATCTGAGAACAATACAGAGTTGTTGAAAGGATACTGCGTAGTAAGGATATTGTTTAAACTTTTATATAAAGGTCGGATGATTTTGACGTAAGAGTATCCGTGACAAGATAAAATGAGTAGATAGTACTTTTCGGTTTCAAACTACTCCATGAATTTGCAAATACTGGCCATCTAAGGAGGATAAACACGAGAGGAAAATACTCGCAAATGCTTTCTCAGTAAAGAGATTTGGGGGGAAAGAAGCAAAACCAACGATATCGTATATACTGTTTGTGGAAATATGAAAATTGAAAGAAGTTCCTTTGAATGAAAGAGATAAGATTTTCGGAATATTCGGGTGAAATTTTATAAAATAAGTGAATAAGTTTAGATTTCGTCAAACTTCGTATATATATAAATAAAAATATTTTGGTCCCAATACTACTAACCATTTGTTCCGTGGTCCATATCACACATAAATATTTTTTCTTACAATTTCATACTATTATTTTAAATTAAAATCTCACGTTTACATTCGTTCACAAGTACCCTCTATAAATAAACAACAATGGCTTCTACTTATGGCCACATAATCCAATGCACATTGCAATTCCTACAAAACCTTACCTTACCGCGCATATCTAAAAAAACTCTTGCACAAACATAACTCTACGGAATCCCCGCATATTCCGTATAACCACTCAACACCCCTTTTTTCCCCATCTACCAAGACAATTCATCAATTCCACGCTCAATCATTGTGTTAACCTCTCCCGACGATAATATCTCACCGGGACGATTTACAAATTCAGCCATTCCCCTTCCGGTCGCTCGATTGTCATTCAATCAATCGGTATCCCCCCATACTATCGATCGATGATGCGAAGAAAGCAATTAGTCCGGATTACACTCGGCGGCGGTAGCAGCAGCAGCTCGTGTTTGCCCGATCGTCGACCGAAGAAGGAAAAAGAAGAAAGGTAGAATAATAAAAAAAAGAAAAAGAAAAAAAACAACGTCAGCTCCGTCTGAATTCGTCGTCTGCAGTATAGCTGCTTTAAAAGCGAACGCGCGCCCCCGCGCGCGCGGGTCATTACGGATCGGAGCAATCGAGTTTAATCCTTCCATTATTTTTTCTTCTTCTCCTCTCACTCGTTCTCTTTCTCTACCCCCAGAGCTTTCTTCCGATATCGGACATTAACGACGGCGGAAATAACTAAGAGACAGTCGAGAGCGCCCGAAGAATGGGACGGGCGGGCGCGGAAGACATGGAATAGGATCGCACGAAGGGAGAGAAAGAGAGACAGACAGACAGAGCAAGAGCAAGAGAGCGAGAGAGAGAGACAATACAGTCAGCAGCAGACGCAGCAAATTGCCCGTTAATAATCCGTCCGGGTCGCTGAATCTAGCCTTCTCCCTTCTCTCCTCCCATCCTCTCTCTCGCGCGCTTGCTCCTGGGGATGAAATATTCTTCCCTGATCCGGTGTAATTGTGACGGCGCGCCCGGGAAAATTCTCTCTTCGCTGCTCGCGCGCGCGCTCGAGAACGAAAATATTGCCTTTTATAAGCCGACCCCCCACCTACCCCACATCCAGCACGGCTCATTCGCTTTCTTGGCAAGCAAGGCGAGGAGGAACGCGAGAGCTATAGCGCGGCTATACGTGATTCTCGTCTTTATCGATAAACATTAGTAAGAGAAAGTGTGGTAGTGGTAGGGAGGTTTTTTGGTGATGTAGTAGAGACGAGCGCACGCGCACGGGGTGATGCCGGAAATTGAGTTTTTTTTTATAAGAGTAGAATGAAGAAAGAATGAAGGGGATGGGGGTGGTTTTAGAGAAACGTGAAAATTAATAGAAATCGAGGTATAGGAGGTGGGAATTGATTGAATTTGATTTACGATGGTTTATATGTATATGGAAGAAGAACGTGCGGGGTGCGTTGAATTTGATTGGATAACACCTATCCGGTGAGTGGAAAGGTAGAGACGATGATTGCGAAGTAGAAAAAAGCGTAATATAGTCAGACAATATGGTATTGCTACATGTTGGTAGTATCGTTTTATTGGACTTTTTATTCATTCGTTGCTGTGACGGTGAATGTTATTTATAGTGTATAGCAACTTAATTATATGGTTAATTATGACGAGCGAAAATTGTACATATATACACAAATTATCACTACGAGAATATTCTTTGTCGCGTGAATCATAAATAGTAACAATATATATATACTATACAAGAACAAACGATAAGAAAGTACAAGCCATATCGAGCACTAATTGCACCTCCTTCTTCATCCATATCTCGGAAAACACGGCCATCCACCACATTAATACCCCAGCAGCAGAAGCAGCAGCAGCAAAAGTCAGTCCTACTGCAAAAACATCCCCACACATATACATAAGGTACAGAAAAAGCGGGTCCACGTCGCGGTGATAAGGACCTTCGCTATATACCTACACACACACACCTTGCAGTACTTGCCGCTCTTACGCTTTCTCTCTTCGCCCAGAATGAGACAGAGAGAGAGAGAGAAAGCAGAAAGGACGAAGAAATATCCCGAGGCCACACGAGAGTCCCTTGCGCGTGCGCGTCCGGGCGTTTAATCAAGTTTAGCGCGTATACCCAAGCTGTCCTTCTCTCTCTCTCTCCCTCAACGTTATACTCGCGCTAATCTCACTTTTTCTCTCTCTCTCTTTCTCACCCCTCTTCGTCTTCTGCTTTTTTGCATGCTCCGTTATTTTCCCTCTTGCCATTCTACACCGCTATGTAATAAGATCTATAACGTATAATAATAATAATAATTCGCGTGGTGCAACAGTAGCTATATATAGATTGATGCAAATGAAGCAAGAAGACGAGCAGCGAGTTCTTCGCAAGGGAAAGAGGGAATTTAATACGTATCATAGGCGTAGCAAGCCTCGGGGTAAGAGAGAGAGAAACTTGGGGAATATTGAATCGCCGATAACTTTGGCTATTATTATAGTAAGCGAGCGAGAGCAGCGCGCTTTTTGATCTTTCGATAAAGAGGAGAGAGAGGGAACGGCCTAGTTGCCAATAGTTGGGAAATTCATGCGAGTAAATCAATCGCTGAGTTATTCGAACTCTTTTTGTACCCTGTAGATGAGAGATTTATGGAGGCTTTTTAATTAGATACGATTCGATAATAAGTGTAAGAGTAAAAAAAGCTATAATTGATACTGTCACAGTTGATCTTAAGGAAAAAGCTCCTTATCAATCTTCAACTCGTTTTCCTTACATTACTGACATTTTTTTTCTTTAAAATAAGATTCCTGACATTTCTCCAAACGGGACATTCAAAAACTTGGACGCGACAGTCAAATTTATACACATATACGACTTCATAACCACACCCCTAACACCAAATCCCTGACCTTTCACCTCCGGATAAAACCGTCAGACTTCCTACCGTCCCTCTTCTCGCTAACAAATGAACCCAAAGAAACCGCGACGAGGAGACGGAGCACCAGCCGTTATCCCCTCTTCCTCCGACGTGCCGCTTAACGAACGAGGCACATCCTCACCCACTCTTTTTTTTTCTCACGTTTCACCGACCTCCCACACACACATACACACGCTTAAATTTCTTCTACTTGTATACATACACACACACACATACATACGCATGCGCTTTTCTATTACCAGCCCTTTACTCTCACGGCGCAGCTCGTTACTCTCGCAATGGCGCTGCTCGCCTCGCGTTTTAAGACAGCGGAGACTCGGTCGGCCGGTTTTACGCTGCCGCTCGCGGATTATATTATCCGAGAGAGAGAGAGAGAGAGAGAGAGAGAGAGTGAGTATATAGGAGCCCGTTAAATTTCATCGTTCTGACGCCCGAGACCGGACGCTTTTCGCTGTTACATATATATAGTTTTAGGTATATATATGTATATGTATATATAAGACCTATACGTCGATCGGTCAGGTATAATAGGCTATTGATGGAGTCGTTTCGCCTGCCGAGTTTTATATATATCTATATATACGCAATTTTCTCGCGCACCGTCCACCATTCCGTAGGGATGCTTTATTATTATAGGGTGAAATCGGACTTTGTAAGCGGAGAAGGGATGTAAAAAGGAGGCAGGACGGGGATAGGCGGCGAGATGATGTGTGCGTACGTGGGTGTAAGTGAATTTTGCAGATTACGAGGTAGAGGCGTCAGATATCGTAGGGGAATATTGAAGAAGAAGAAGAAGAAAAATGGATGATTTGAAGGGAAAAGGTTGTGAAAATGAGGATATATGTATTTGCTCTGAATAGACGAGGGTTTTCGTAAGGGGATTATCAACTACTTTTATTGAATAGGACGCCTTCTCTCTTTTCTTATCTCTCTTGTAGAGCGTATTTTCATTTCGAGCGTGGTATCATTTTACTATATATATATATATATATATATATATATATATATATATATATGAGAGAGAGAGAGAGAGGAAAACGAATAATCCACTTGCTTTATTCCCTTCGTACAGAATACAAAGTTTTCTCGGGCATTCAAAATACTCGTACCGGGAAGTAGATAAAGATAATGCAGATGTTATTCGAAACTCCAGACGATAGCTCTGTTATATACTTCAAAGAGTAACTTCTTACTTTCTTGCTTCTTACCCCCCCTGTATAATAAACTATAAATGTGAAAATTTCCATACACCGAAAAAAAAACAACCACAAAGAAATTTTACTTTTCCGGTATGAACGCCACTTTACACTTATACATACTCTCTACTCTCGAACGACGTAACAATTCGCGCTAAAACACCGGACTACACGTGCGTCCCTTAAAAAACATTTCATGCGGAATAATTAACGAGTAGCAGCTCTAGCGGGGTACTATGAGCAAGCGGCAAATACGCGCGCGCGAGCGCGAGTAAACGAGGTAAAGTATTAGGTCACGTGTTTTGGAATCCCAGGAATCCACATTCTTTTCGCCTCCCTTTTCCCCCTATATACTCGTGCGAAAATTCTTCTCAGACCTGTTTACAGCCACCTGCGTTTAGCCTCTCCTCCCGAAAGAAATAAGAATCCACGTATATATATATACACACATGTTGGAATTTTGCACGCGGCTGCTACTATGCTAAATCGTTGGAATACACGCGTTATACGCGAGATAATACGTGGCAGTAGTAGCTTGAAAATAGGTGTGTGTATGTGGGGGGCATCGCCCCCTACGCTTACGGTGTATAATGGCTTGCTCACCGCTCGTGATCGAACTCCATTATTCCGAGGACCATCAAAAGTAACTAACGAACATCAATTATCATCGATGTAGCGGGGAAACGCGCGCGCGTGCAATTTCTGCGGCCTTGATCGAATCGCGGCCTGAAATGCCGTTTAAATTTTGAATATATGCGCGCACGCGTATTTGCCCCCTCCTCTCTCTATATGGAATCGAATTAAAATACCACGCGATTACGATTATCCATAGTAAAGCGGACTTTTCTATCTCTGTATATGCTTGTATGTACGTGTGTGAGAGAGAGAGAGAGAGAGAGAAAGAGAGGGCAGAGGAGTGACTTATGAGTAGGAACGAGGGGTAGAGAAGAGAGTAACGTCGCCGGTGGATCTCAGCAAATGACTTTGCTCTAAGAACTCCCCGCGGAGCCTGGATGAGCTCTGATGAAGTAGAGTCATGCCGTTATGGTCGGACACGTATATATATCTATACACTCATACGTGTCGCTCTCACGGGGCTAGGGACTTATAAATTTATCGGGCTAGCTACTGTGTGTGTAGCGCGATTTTGAGGGATTTATACGAGCGGATGTTTTTTAGGGCACGAGTGACTAATTGTTGTTTTGTCGAGTTGACTGGACGTGCGTGTGTGTGTGGTTGTAAATTAGAGGCAGCAGTCGTCCAATTTGAGTTGTAAAAAGATATATATAGAGAGAGAGAGAAAGAGTTTTTTTTTAAGTTACCATGTTGTTGTTTCTCTCTCTCCCTTTTTTTTTAATTAAAGCTCGAAGAGAATGACAATTAAGAGTGAAATTAAAAACAAATGGGACGTGCGTGCGTGTGCAATTTGAAATGTACGATGGGGGGGTATCGGATTAATGGATTTCGTTAAAATGTATGTGGAAAAGGAAAATAATTAGACGGTTTTTTGTTCAGTCAGAAATAAAATTGTTATAAACGTGTATACGTGTTGTATACAATCAATGCTCATTAAATTCGTATACCATGTAGGAGATGTTATCTACTTTCGTCGAGTATATATCCTCTACATTTACCTAGTTCTATTCGAAGATTCATAGAAAAAAGAAGTATATATAAATTATAAATATACAGCGAATACGGAAATTAATCCATTAATAAACATCTCTCGTAACGCAGCGAGGCAACGCTAAACACCATAAAACGCACTGAAACATTCATCGTCGACAATTACACATACCCCTAGCTGTAAAAAAAAGAATATTCTTCGCTATTTACATCACTGCCTCTCTCTCTCACGCTACACCCAGGAGAAATATTTCTACAGAAGCAGCAAGCTCTCTCTCTCGCACGTGCACGCTCGCGTCTGGGAAATAAATATTTATTCGGGCGATGCAAAGCGGCAACTCCAATTTTCCCCTTGTTTAAACTGCGTTTGAAATATTCCTCGACGTTCATTTTCGAAAAGTGTCTCTCTCTCTCTCTCGCTTACGTCGAGGTGTATCTATGGCCGCTAGCGAGGTTCGGGGTGTATGTTTCTCTCCTCCCCCCTCCCCACCCTCATTTTTTTTTCTTCGCCGCGACTACGACGACAGAAGTTCTCCTTAGGCATTCATGCGCAGTTAGGATTCATAACCTTTTTTGTCGACTGTCGGTGTGTATAGTGTATGTGTATGTGTGTATATATAAAGACTAGAGAGAAGGGAAAGAGTCAAAGAAAGAGAGCAGAAAGTAGTAGAGGCTGAAATGTAAGCGAGACTATATATATAACGACGACGACGACGTTGAACCAAGGGGGAAATTCATCGCTGGACCTTTCGCGAATTCTCTTTCTTCGGTGATGGGCGAGTAAGAGATGTGGGACTACACGTATAAGCTATATTATGTAAGATACATTGGTATCATACACACACACACACACAATACACGTAAAGGGAAATTGCTCGGAGTATGTATACATATATATGTATCTCGGTACACATACACGTAGCAGCGTTTAAAATGCCGGTAAAGGGATTCGATTAGCGTTGAAGAGAAAAAGAGAGAGAGTAGTATAGCGACCACCACCAACGTAACCGGTGCTCTTTGAATGCAAAAGCACATGGTAAGTAGAGCGTAGGGGTAAACGTAGTAGTAGTAGCATGTATATAACGAGCTGCGCTATGGCGGTTGAATAAATCATCGGTCAATTGAGTGCGCGCGCGTGCTGCTCTCTCTCCTCTGCGCGCTTTAGAGCACATACACGGTTAACAGAGTAATAATGAGTATATACATATACACATACGGGCATGTGTATGACGCGGCGTCGTTCCATCTCGTAAAACAGTTTCCGATATGTAGGTATGCTCATCGGCTTAAAATTCGTTGTAGCAACCTACGCGCGCGGTTCATAAAAATGTATGTATACGTTAATTTGACGGATATATCGGCAGCGCGGCGCGTGTACCCAATTCGATTGATATTTCCTCTCATTTATTTTTTATTTATTTTAGTTTATTTTTTCTTTCTTTTTTTTTTATCAACCAGCCGCGTTTGGTCGACGATGATTTTCACGTCGGGGTGGGGGAGAGTCGTAAAAAAAAAGGAATCATGTATATATACGTATACCCACGCGCCACCTTTAATAACCAAATGACGGGCAATTTAAAATAATTGACAGCACGCGTCGCTTATTTCTTTTTTTAGCTCTCTTGCCGACTTTGACGCCATATAACAATTCCATTATCAAAACAAGCCTGCCTCCCTCCCTCTCTCTCTCTCTCTCTCTCTCGCTCTCTTTTCCACTCACACCGCTATTTCGAATCGACGTTTTTATCTCGGCGCCGTCGCTCTCGATATCGTTACTCTCTCTCTCTCTCCCTCTCTCGTCGCAGTTTACAAATGAAAGCTTCGAATCACTCGCGAAGCTGAAAATGAAAGCCGTGCGCGCGCGCGAGAGAGCGCGGGAAATTCCTTCGGATTGACGGAACTGGGTCAGCGACGACTTCCAGCACTCTCTCTCTCTCCCCTCTGTGTTTTTTGTAACGCGTAGCTCGCGGCAGCGCGTTTTCAAAGTGCAAGCGTCAAAAATCGATTGTTTTATAAAAGTAAATCGCCAGCAGAGAGTGAGCGGGGGAGAGGAAATTGACGTGAACTTTAATTTCTGCTCTAGTTAACTACGTGATTTCGGGGTTAATTGGGGAAATGAGAGAGATTCTTGCCTCTCTCTCTCTCTCTCGATTGTAATTATTATCAGATTTGACATTACAGAAGCGTACTATCGCACGCGCGTGCCGTTTGAGAGTAAGCGAAATTTCGAAGTATAACCAGACGTCGATTCCATTTGATATTTGTACACATATTTTAAGAGCGCAGCACGTGTTCGCATTTTGTTAAATATAATCGGAGAAAATTTGATTCCGCGTTATCAGATATAATATATATGAACGTGTGTATACGCAGTATACTCAGCGAATATTTTAAAACGTGTATACATATATAATATAATCCATATAATAACGAAGCAAAATCAATTGATGCAAATTCTATCTTATCGCGGATAAAATATATCTCTCTTTTTACAACGACCGCGTTATTGGTTCACGTATTTTTTTTTTTTTTCATCTCGTTCTTAATTGATAGATGCAATCGACTTTTTATCTGCGCGTACACCTCCAATCGTTCCAGTTACCAATCAGAATCCGATTGCCGACGCGCGCGCTTATTTAATTTGCAACGCCAGAAAGGAAAATCTAATTTGAAAAATGAGGAATTACGCGCGTTCTCGCCAATTCTTTGCTAGCAAACGCGAATGTATAAAGTGTATCAATTCAAAACTCGGTTACAATAATTTTTCGAACCACAATAAATCCGATCGACGTAGATCCGATTAACAATTGACACGGTGTTGTCCCTTTAACTTATAGCGCAAATATTTTCTTCCTCCCTCTCTGTCTATACACGCTTCTATACGGCACCGTCTCGCAGATTATTGAAAACAAATATTTCTCCGACCCGCGCCTGATATAAATCTATATATACATATATATAAATTAGTCAAGCATCTTTCTTTCGTTCTCTTTATACACCCACGTCGAAACCTCTTTTTTCTAGGACGTATAGAAGAGAAAAATCAAAAGAAGAAAAAAAAAAGATATATGCGAGCGAACGAAACGTTATTTCTACGAATCGCACGCGGATACCCTCTTATTCGATTAATGGCTTTTCCTCGGCAGTCGCGCGCTCTTTCTCTCTCGATCTATCGAGGCTCTCCCATCGGATTTCTTTTCAGTCGACCGACGAGAAAGAAGAGGAAAGGAGAAAGAGAGAGAGCGATACACTCGCGCACGAGAACGCGCAACCCGGTAACTCTAATAATTGCCACGCTTATCCGTCGTCGTCGTCGTCGTCTCGCGACTCCTGCTGTTGCTGAAAGGCTATGTTTTTTCGTTTTTTTTTTATTTTACGTGTACGTGTGTGTGTGTGTGTGTTTTATTTTGTCGAGGACGCGCGAGTGCACGTGATGGTGCTTGAGAAACGAAAATAAGGGGAGACATGTGGTGCTCTTTCTTTTCTAAGTTTTCTATTGCAGACGGATAAACAAATTTTGTAAAAAAAAAAAGTAGATATATGCGAATAACTTTCGCACTTTACAATGAGTATGTAATTAACTTAATTGACGTACGTCATGACCGAGTTTTAAAAAAGTTGTAATGAAAGAAAAGTTTGAATCGTCGTACAAAAGAAAACATTTCAAATAACTTTGCTTGTTCCTAATGATATATTAAAACTTAATTAACAAGCGCGTAAAACTAAGCCAATGTAACTACCGCAGCACAAATCTCTTCGCATTTCACATTCTCCCAGTATAAAACCATAATTTTTTACTACACACGTTCAACCCCATACAACATCAACTTCAACAATCCCACAACTTTCACAATCCACGTAACAACGTTTTACCTCATCTAATAACTTACAACACCTGTCAATTCGCATCGCCCTATAAATCCATCCTTCGACCAAAGAAATTCCTCTACCTATTCACCTTCTCATTCACTTCGCCACGTCCGTCTGTCTAATCCTATATCTCTAACACGCGTATATATATATCTACTCGCTCGCTCGCTCGCGAGATTCATCGCGAACGATCCACCAACCTTCCCCGAGAGCACAAATATCGAACGCGCACTTCCATTTAAGCCACAACGCTGTTCATTCCCTCTGGCACAAACTACAATAAAACCTTTCCATCCCTCTCCTTCCTCTTCCTACTACTACTACTACCTTTGTAGTACGAGAATAGAATTATACGTTCTGGCCGTTCAACGCGCTCGTGCAATAAACCATCGCAAATGGCTCGAGCGATGAAAAATCTACTAGTTTCATTAGACGATTGCTTTTCCAGCCGCATTGCACGTTCATGTGTGTATGTGTACCTATATACGTACATACGTATATATA
>JAWWEQ010000010.1:27389471-27458560 GCA_035583055.1 Torymus tubicola | reverse complement strand
AATTATATATATATATATATATATATATATATATATATATATATATATGTATGTGCTCTAGAAAAGAACCGAAGGTAGGTACAAGGTATATATAGATATCGCGAAGGAGAATACAGTCGCTGGGGAAAGATTGAAATCTCACCGGTTTCCTTGGTTATCGAAGATGATACACCGTGTGCTCGCACGCTCAGTATATACATACATACGTACAACCCGAGTGCTATATATATACACGTAATACAAGAAAAAGGATAGAAAGCGAGAGATACATCTCACTCTCTTCCTATTCCCGAGCTTATCCACCGCAGGGCCATCGAGACAATTTTCAAAAGCAGCAACGGCCTCGCCGCCACAGGCTTATATATACATACATACGTACATACAGCCAACCCGATGTTAAATCCAATAAGTGGAATCGTATTTGCAAGAGCCCCCATCCTCTTCTCTCCTTATTCTCCTAAAACCCTACTATATATACATATTCGCGAAAGATCGAGAAACCGCGCGTGCGTTTGCGTTTATACAATATATATACACATGGCGTTACATCTTAGACGCACATGTGCACACATACACACACACGTTGCACTCGCCACCTGTTCCACTGCAACTGACGTCGTTCTGCAACAAGCGCTTGGCCGACTATAGGACGTTCATTATATTATACACGCGGTACATATATATACATATATATACGTTACGCGAGTAGGGCATACGTTACGCGCAAGGCCTCGAATTATGGGCAAGGATTAGCTTAGTCTTGCCGGCGCTGCGCGCGTTGGATTACTCGAGACGACTGCAGCTGCGTTTATATATATACGTATATGTATATATACAAGAGGTGAGGTTATCGGCCCGTAGTAGGTATATGTATATATGTGTGTGCACACCGAAGGATTAGGCCACACACGAGGCGGCAGCCAGCAAGCAAGCAGTGGGTACAGCTCTCTCTGGGCTTTGGATTTACAGCAGGGATTGCCATGAGTATAGGGCCTATCGCGCGCACGACGTCGTGTGGCGAAGGGATACCAGAAGGGGTTCTGCTGCGCTATGGGCAGGTGCGCAAGTCGTCGTCGTCGTCTTCGAGGTGTGAGGAGGTATAAAGCGGCCGTGCGAAAGGTCGTTATCGTTAAGGTAGCTGAAGGGTTGGGGTGAGGGAGAATTTTGTGTGGATTGTATAAGGGATGGGTTATATGGTCGTGCGTAAAGGGCGGTAATTGGGAGAAGAGAGGTGCGTTCTTTCTTTGATGAAGTAATGGTGATTAATGGTAAAATTGACTATACAGTAAGACGATGATTGTTGTGAGATGTCGTTGCGAAAGGGATAGAAAAAAATTATAATATTTCATTTCAATAACTGTATAGATATAAGTAACGAATAGAACCGAGTATGATATAACTTTTGTTTTTTATGTAAAATACAGGAACACCACTTACCTTTTCCCCACGTATACTCATGCATAAGTTAAGCTTTTTTTACCCAAACTTTTCTAAAGTCCCTCACATCTCACAGCTCCAAAACACACCTACTCTTGAATACACTTTGCAAAAATACTCTTCTCTTTACCGAATCATACCCCTAAAAAAAAGATATACACAAGCTCTATCGTCCCCTGAATCTTTCGCATCCTCTCCCCGCGTTGATCAAAACAATCGCCTCTCTATAACATTACCACCCTATCAATCCTCTCTCTCTCTCTTTCTCTGTTTCGATAAAAATATTTTATTTTCTCAAACACACGCCACACCGCATCGCATGAATTGCTAATCCAGCACCACCATCCTAGCGGCGGCTTATCCTCTATATATCTCGTACCACGCGGCAGGCGCGAGACGAAAGAAGAAAGAGGTTATCGAACTTCGCCACTCATCCTCTATACCTCGGTACGCTAGGATCAAACGCGTGACTCATAAAGCCGAAAAATATACTGATATATATACACGCGCGCAGGCCAATAAATATTGTAATGCACTTCTCTTCTCTATATACCTTCTCTCTATGTCAATATGTATATATATATATACCTCACAGAGGCCTGAGCATTTTAATAAGCATATACCCTGCAGCAGCAGCCCACCGAAATATCCATACATATAAGAGGGGGTTATCGTGTATCGTGAATTGCCTCGTCGTCGTCGTCGGTCGGCTGACTGGCTGGCCAGGCAAGCTTAAGGGCGACAAGTTGGTTTAACCGCGCGCGAGCTTGCGCCTTCGTAGTAGTGGTGGTGGTAGCATTCCTCTCGTATTATCCAGCGACGAGAGAGAGGAAGGGAGCCATCTTTTACGTGCGCAGAATACCAATGATGCCCGGGTGAGCCGAAGCGCGGAGAACGGATAAAAGTACTATGTATGTGTGTGTGTGTGTATCGTGGTGAGAGACAGAGAGAGAGAGAGAGGACGCATGTTCGGTCGGAAGGCAATGGGATTATGGAAGAGACGTTGGTATCGCTCTCTCGCGCGTTCGGAACTGAGGAGGGATTAGTACGTATATGTGTATATATACATATATATACGTATGAGATCGGTACTACCGTGTATATACATGCGCTGTTTCGTTCATCTCGATAATTTCTCTTCTTTCAGTCGATCGGCAGGCAGAACAAGGATTAACGTGTGATATTGCCTCCCCCCATCGCGTTGATAGCAAAAGCTCTTCCTGATACTGCTAAAAGAAATTTCCCTTTGTCACGTCGATATATATATACACGAAACTCTTTTGCAGATTAAATTTCCCACTATATTGTCGTCGTGTACTATATACACACACGTTATACTCTAATCCCTATACATGTTGTTTTTTTTCTTATGTTTCTCTTCACGCCACCCCCTACGCGCATTCTACACGCGCGAGTGGTAATCGAGTTGTAAAGACCACGTCGACGTGTTTTCTCTAGCTCTCTGCTCCACTTTGGAACCACCACCATCGTACCCGAGACCCACAGCGACTCTCTCTCTCACATATATACACGACTAGTAGCCAAGAGTTCTCCTCCATCTCTCTCCTTCTTCTCCCCGGCGAAAACACACGGCGGACTACTCGATATCGAGAGATGTTACCTTCCTCCTTCCTTCCTTCTTCTCGCGAGGTGTACTCGGAGAATTGGAGCTGCTCCGATAGCAATCTCAGTTTTATCACGGAGTGTGCACGTGCGCAGTCCTTCCCCCTCCGCGTCTCACATACTGGCCGCCGCTATGTGCGTGAGAGATTTTTCGAACGGCACGCGGCGCGGCGTTCTGTGTATACGCTTGCGCGCACCGATAAACCGTATACATAAATTCTTTGCATTGGATCTACTGGTGTATTTCTCTCTTTCTTTCTTCGTCTGCGAGGTTTCCTTATATACGCGTGCGTTTGGTTATATCAAGATGCGCGCGCGCGCGGATCAATTTTTCAAGCAGCTCGCTGTTCTCTTCATTTTTCGGCCGCGAGCCCGCGCCAGCAACGCGAGAGCTTTATTTTCTCTGTATAGCTCGCGTTGTTGGATTATGTATTTACTGCGCCGTGAGTGCGATTTCTGCTGCCTGTGGATTTTTTATGGAGGTTTTGTTTGGGATTCGATTCGATTCTCGCGTTTCTGTCGGAGAGATTGATATGGTTTCGAGAATGATAGGGGCGTTGAGTTTACACGTGAGGTGTATTGGATTTTTCGTACACGTTATAGATACGTGTTGTATATGATAAAGCTTGAACTTCTCGATATCTTATATACTTATGGTACATTGTACCTAATCACGTAACGTACATATACAATATTACTTAATTTGTTTAATACTTAAAAATTAATCGCATAACCAAACCTTCCAATAATTTTAACAATTAAAAAATTCGTCCAATAAAAAATAAATACCTACACCAAAACAAAATTTCTTATCTCACCATACTCCACTTTTCTCCCTTCGCCTCCTCTTCCCGTTTTACCATCACACACATAGCACAACAAACTTGTACAAGCCGCGAACCGTCGTCTCGCTTTGGGTATAGAGTTACATAAAGAGCGGTGAACACGCGCGCGGATATAGGGTGACTCAAAAGTAACCAGAAGTCGCTCACGCTCGCTCGCGAAACTTCCTCTTACTCTCTCACATACATACACACACATACTCTAACGTCCACTACTCTACCACATATACATATATGCATCATCGATCCTGTACATATATATATACGCGTTCGCTTTGTTCACCTCTCCACCTTCTCCTCCACCTCTAGCTTAATCACGGAAATTACGTTGCTCGGCCGATCAAAGCTCTCTCTCTCTCTCTCTCTCGCTTCTCTGTTGCCTCGTGCACTTACGACGCTTGCGTCTTGTACGTACGCGCGCTCGTGTGAGACGCTACCGCACGCGGTGTGCGTAGAGAGAGAGAGAGAGAGTAGTATTATGCCAGCTCACCGAGTGTGTCTACTATATACCGGCTATCCGCGTGTGTGTATGTGTGTACAGCGAGAGGTACGAAATTCTAATGTGCGTATATATACGCGCGCGTCGATTGAAGACGATGGTCATTGTGAGGATGACAGGCGAGAAAGGCGTTTGGTCTCTCTCTCTCTCTACGTATGTGTGAGAGTATGCGAGCGATCAAGAATGTGAGCAATAGTCGTGTTGTGTGAAGAGCCGAAAGCAATCGGACGGAGAATCGCTTGTTGATCTGACGTGTACGTGTGTATGTTGTGTGTATATAACGAGAGAGAGAGAGAGAGAGGAGCGCGCTTTGAAATTGACGGCGTTTGGGTATAATAGCTTGCGAGAACCGTTGCCCAGTGATTATTCAATCGGTTAATTCGTACACATGAATTTAATAAAACGGACAGCTATAATCATTAATAGTATAGAAATTCCCTTCGTAAGAAAGCTTTATATACCTTAGTAGTATTATCTCATCGCTATAAAACATTTTTTCGCAACCCTATATCCTTCTTACCTCAACTCTCCACCTATTTTCCACTATACCAAAAAAAAAATCCTTTTTTCCTACACCCCCAACCACCACGCTCACCACCTCTTCACATTTATTAACTCTCCAAGACGACCTCTCTCCACTACTATACGTCGCGTCACCACCGCAGCAGCAGTGGCGAGGAAAATACACACTCGGCGATCGACTACTCGGCAACTCTCTCTCTCTCTCTTGTGGACATCGTCAAACAGTAGAGAGTGAGAGAGAGAGAGAGAGAGAAGCTCCAACGTCGTCGATCGTTTTCATCTGAGCGGAACAAGAGCGAGACGTATAGGACAAAGACGGACGCTTTTGCGCGCAGCAAGTGGCGATGTCGAAAGGCTTCGCTATGTTCCTTCCTGTGGCTGCTGCTGCTGCTGCGCTTCTCTGCTTGGCATCGTCGTACTCCCTTCCCCCTCGATATTGTCAATACGCGCGCGGTCGTCGTCGCCGCTGACTCAGCTTCTCTCTCTCTCTCTCTACCCCCATCTTCTCCTATATATATGTATACTAGCGTACCGGCAGTGCTTTTTCTCCTTCCATCTGTGATATTCGCTTGGATCGAGTACCCACACATACATACATATACAATGCTTTTCCAGTGCATCCACTGATATACAGAAAGAGAGAGAGAGAGAGACTGATGCGATTCCAATGGGTCTTGGCGCGCTATCAAAATATCGAGAGAGTAAGAGAGATGCAACGGAAGGACACTGTGTTTAGTCGATCGACTCTGAAACACACAGAGAGATAGATAGATAGATACATACATGTCCACTGCTGCTGCTACTGCTACTACTTGCAACGTCAGCGTCGCGCGTTGTTGTGTGTACATCGCGAGAGATGAAATTTATCGGGAATCTGGAGAAACGAGCGCGCACACGCGAGAGAGAGAGAGAAAGAGGCTACCTGGGGGGCTTGTTCGAGCTAGATTTCCCTGCGGACTCTAATCACGCATCGGCCAGGTATTAGCCGCAGACCCGCGGGATACGCGCAGCAGCAGCAGTGGCAGCAACGACCACCATTGCCATACGTACGTACGTGTGTGTAGTGAACGATCGGCTGGTAGCGATATGTCTCTCTCTCTCTCTCTTGCTCTCTTGCTCTCTTCCCTCCATCGCGTGTTCGACACGGAAACGTTCGTGTACAGCGCGCGAGCGTCCGGTCCCAACTGAACCATCCCCTGTGCCCGCAACCCTTGTCCACCGTATGATATCGCGCAAGTGGGAGAGAGAGACTTTCGCGTGTGTTACGAGACTCTCGATGCTGCTGCGGCAATTCCTTTGAGCAAAGAGTCGACCGAGCTACTGCTGACCGGTTGGAATTATTATATGTAGCTGTAGGAGGGGAAAAAGATTACAAGGCGCAATTTACGTTGCGGCCGTGCGGGTTCTGATTAGGTAGATGGTATGGGAGTTGGAATTTTGTAGTGGTCATGGTGGTACTGGTTTTTTTGTGGGGGGATGGGGAAGTGAAGATATTGGTCGTGTACAAAGTGATATCAATTTGTTGTTGTATTGGTTGATATTTTTAACGTCTTATGATTAAACGTGTTTTTATAAGTTTATTTGAATTTTCAATATTTTAAATCTCAAGAGCAATTAACTGTTCTGTTTTATTTTTCGAAAATAGTATGCGCTCATTTAGATACACAAAATTAAATATAACATTTATATCATTAAAAAAAGAAACGAATATACATCGCATGACCCTACAGATATTATACATATCACGCATATACTATCATCCTCTAAATACCTTGCTAACCCACAACCCCATAGATCCTTACTCTCCCCTTCGACACCCAGGTTACCACTATCCAAGTATACAAAACAGCCACCTGCGGGCATCTCTATATATATCCAAACGAAATAAAAACTCAGTTCCTTATATGCATATAAAGAAAAAAAAGAGGACCGATGGAAGAAAGAAAGAAAAAAAAAAAACCTCTGCACATGTAGATGTGCACGCAGCACCGCCTTCTCGCGTATCGTTTTACAGCCTTGTAGACGTCTCGCATCGAAGTTTATCCAGCAACCCAAGCAGCATCGCCAGTTTTTATGCCCTCTCTGACAACCGTACGATGAGACAGGCAAGCTCGCTCGCTTCCACTTCGGAGTAGTAAAGCAGAAGTATAGCGCGCGCGCGCACACGCCGAGCGATCGGCCGAGGAGGACACTCTTTACACTTATTACGCGTCTCCTTAAACCATCCCCCGTAGTGTAGTCGCTTTCTTTTTTTTTTTTATTACTCTCGCTATACTGCTACTACTACTACCGACCTACTTGATTTTATCAAAACCGCAGGGATATAATATCACGATGCTTATACAATCCTATACCTACCAAACTTCTTATATTCTTATATCGTATATATTCTGTTATCAAATCACACGTATATATATGCATATACAAGGTAGGAGTATAGACGACAACCCAGACGACGGCGATAATATGTCTCTCGTTCGTTCATTCACTCACTCGCTACGATGCATAATTCGAAAGGCCAGGCAGCAGCAATGCGAGTGTTCGCACGCCGTGGGTACAATTCCGAGTCCAATTAACGATAATCACGACGCGGATTGGGAATTCCTAATGGCCGGGAGGCTGATGCTGTTCTCTGCTGCTCTCTGCGCGTCAATTTTTGCAGACGATGGGTATATATAGTAGTCGGGGACGATGCGGGATTGTGAGAATTAAATTAATTCTCGTTTATTGAGTTAATGATGCTACGGTGCGATGTGCTCGGTTTGGTCATGGGTTATTGGGGGGAGTCGATGGGAATGCGCGAAAGAGAGATAATTCCTGATGTATAGGCGAGAGGTAGGTGGTGTTATTTTTTTTCGGGTTAGACGGTTTGTCGTGTGCGTTTTTGAATTGGTAATTTTATAACTTCCATATTGAAAATTCATAAGTTACAGTTGAATTAAACATGTACAATGTAAATATTTTTACAACGAAAACAATTTTTCTCTCACTTTTACCTATTTTCTAGTAACTTGATGAAATATTCGAAAAATTCTTTAAAATACCACATAAAAGCTTTTTATATAAATAACAAATAAGCAGAAAATTTACATAACAATTATAATTATTGACTTCAAAATATTACGAGACATAATCTCAAACGGATACTCTCTATCCAATTAAATTATAACCCTGAACTTCGCACCGCCGCCGAAGAAAACACGCGCGAACCGCCACTTCACTCCCAGCTAACTAACAATTAACGATGAATAATCGGCCAGCCAACACACCGCGAAAGCTTCGCACCATAACACTCCCCCTCATCAATTACACCCACGGGCCCACGACGATCCTCTACCACTTTGCTCCAGAGACTTTAACTCGCATCCATATTTTAGTACATCGATCGTACACGCGCGCGCGTGTGGCCTCGTTATATGTTACATATATACACACACAATCATACATAAACGCTACAACGAAACCTGCCAGTCGATGAGGCATCAGGAAGTTTCGACCTGGTAACGTCGGTAACGCCGGAGACGTGTGCGAGTAGATCGGACGTGTACAGGAGATAGAGTGAGAGAGAGAGAGAGAGATAGAAAGCCGTTATCGACTTTTCGCACGGGAAATAAAATTAAAGACGCGAAGAGTGAGAGAGAGAGAGAGAGACAGAAGCTGGGGAAAACGAAAATTGACTTTGAGCTTGTTTTTGTGGCTGGTTTTTTTATTTCTTTCATTCGAATTGCGAGAGAGAAGTGGTTTGTTTGAAAGAAACACGTGCGGTGTGTTATTGTGGGAGAGTATGTTATTGGGTTAACTGGGAAAAGAAAATAAAAAAAAAATTGGTAGCCGTTGGTTAGTGGATTATTCGGTTTACGTTGTAAGTGATTTGAATAGCTGGGTGGTTTGTAGTGGACGATTTTAACTTGAAATGAATTTAAAGGCGATGTAATGTTGGCTCGATTTCTCGGTAATACGTAAGCGCTTTAATTTCAATATTCTTGGAATGCAATTTTAAGTAAATTTCTTTTTTACAAATTGAAAAAAAAATTAAAAGTATATGTAAAATCGCGTATTTAAATATATATAAAATATTTTACATTCTATAAAAGAAAAAATAATGAATTCGTAATTTATTCAGATTCTAGAAATTCAATTTCCCGCGACTGCAAATTTAATAAGATACAAGATTTACAAAATCGAATCAAATATATTTAAAGAATTTACGCGCAGAAATACTCTATTTTTTCTCACAATGAAATATTCATACTTAACGTTTATAACAAGCGACACTGCACAAGTCTACATAACAAACAACACACATATAAATCCCAATTAAAATACTCCATCTGCTCGCATTAAAATTCTTAACTCACAATTTCACCCTCCTAAAATCTCTCTCCCCTCTCTCTCAATTCACATTCCTGATACCATACGTTTTCCCCTCTCCTCTCTACCTCATTCATCACCAACCCCCTTTTCACGCTAACGAACAAACCTCGTAGTAGAGGGGAATAGGAAAAAAAAACTCACGCGTCTGATTCGCCTCTTCCCCGCGAACAAATGATTTTTCCACCACATAAAGCATATCTCTTGCGTCGCCGCAACGGCGTCACCCACACACACACACACGGTTAGCCTCTTAAGGTCAATCTGCTGAAAAATGGAGAGAAGTGAGAGAGAGAGACGGTGCACAGAGCTGTGCTATATAGGATTCCGGGTGTTGGCACGATAACGAATGGGGCCATTTGTAGACATGACTATTATACAAGCGCACGGTTACTACGCGCGCGCTCGCGTATAGTTTGCCAGCGGCGGTGGTAGCGAGTGAGAGAGAGAGAGATAGAGAGAGAGTAGAGATGATGAGATTCACTCGTGATTTAGTCCGAATGACGATGATGATGATGATTATGATGTCTCGGGGATGCGCGTTCGTCGTCGTAATTTGTCCTTTCGATTGGAGGGAGTGGAGTGTGTAAGAGAGAGAGAGAGAGAGAGCAGGTGGATATACGCACCGACGGCGGCTCATTGCCAGTGATTTAATGAAGTCGTAGCAGAGATGAGGAATGGGAATAGGGATGGACAGTTGGATGTCCGCGTCTTTTTAACCTTGGGTTAACAGAATCATTTCATTTGGAGGAAATTTAGTGGAGAGGTTAAAGACAGAAATTTTCTTGTTTTCCGAGTCTCTTAGACTTTAAATAAATTTTTTAAATAAATGCCCGACTACTAGAAAAAATACTATACACACTCATGTTCCCGACAGTTATTATTACTTTACCTTTATTCCACAACCATAACCCCATTACTCCGCCAATCCCTTAATACCACGTGCTCTTCAACCACTACCACCAGCATCAGCAGCAGCAGTACAAAGCATACCCCGTTCTTCTTACACCCTTGAAAATGATATGCAACCTTCCTTCTCCTCCTCTTGCCTAATGTTTATTTACATAAAGAAAACATTTGCGCAAAAACCTTCCACGCATCTTCCTCCTCCTCCTCTCTTTTCATCCGCTTAAAAAGCAACTAATTCCCCTCCCGACGTTAAAACGCTTAATGCAAATACGCGACTTACTCTCTCTCTCCTCTTTCTTCCTACTCCTCGCGAGGTCACCGCCATCACATTCTCTCCCGTTGCTTAGGGGGGCAACGAAATTCGACTGTAGAGAGAACTTGAGTCTGTCTTTTTGCAGGCTTGTACGTTAGCTCCATTCGCAAAAGGAGAGAGCCAAAAGCCTGAGGCGCGAGCGAGGCGAGAGAGAGAGAGAGTCTCGATAAAGTTTTGGCAACTCGTAAACTATCGGGTCGAAGGTTGCTCTCGATCAACTACTCCCGCTCCTCCCCTGTACTGTCTATATATATATCTATATACATACACAGTGTACAATCTCTATCTCCTTTCTTCGCAAAGTCTTCGAGAGGTCTTTAAATAAACGAGTCGCCTTATATTTTTTTCTTCTTCTTTTGTTTCAGGCTGCTGCTTCGTTACGTTCTACACGCGGAAGGCTGCCCTCGCCGCTCAGAATGCCCTCCACAACATCAAGACTTTTCACGGGGTAAGTTCACTATATACACCATCGTATATAACCAATGTCGTCGTTATATATACGTATATATGTATAGATGTCTATATGTCTGTGTGCGTAAGGTGCAATCAAAGTCTCGCAGAGTACGCGCAATTATACGAATGAAGGTTTTGCTGCCGGGTATTGGTCGATTGGAGGAGAAGCAGCGACGCGCTTGTTGTGTGTATAATCGCGCGATATAATTACGCGCGAACTACTTTCAATGTAATTGCGCGTGAGCTGCGCGCGATGTCTCGTTAGCATGCGCATACATATAGTATAGGAAGGGAGAAGAGGGAAACTGTCGATCGATGGGTGTGATAGGAATGGAATGTCTTTTTGAGAGCACGTTATTATACTGGATGGAATGAACGTAGGAGAGGGAAAATGGTTGGTTTGGCTGCAGGTAATGACGTTTATTCTACATTCGTGCGAGAATTCGGATGTGAATTTTGAGTGCTTTGGGCGAATGCTGGGTTATAAGGGTGGGATATGGGTGTTCGCGGAATGGGATGAACTGATAGTGTTTGAAAAAAAGTTATCAGTGTGTCTTCAAATAAATTTTTATTTTATTGCGTTAGTTAATTGTAATGATGAAATTGAAATCTCTTAACATGGTAAAATAAAAGATTCGAAGGTAATAGTAAAAATTTCTTTATGTCACAGTGTGGAATAAAATTTGAAACGAAAAGTATAAAATGGAAAATTTTTACGTAACCATACCTGTTGTTGGTTTACATATACTATCGTGCATTTACGTGCCTAGAATATAGAATTTTAAAATGTTATTCCAGCATGGAATAACATAAGTTTCGATATTTCGAGCAATAATAATATATATTCGGACAGCTTTACTAAATAGCGTATATAGTATGGTTGTGAATTCGTTTTGTTAAGCCCAAACGTACTTTTAATCGCATTTACTCCGTAGTATATATATAGATATTTTACAATTTAGAATTTAGTATACGTATTACTTAGAATATTCTATCAAATTTACGGGCTGTGCCAATTCATTTCGAGTGTGTTCTATTTTGCAAGTTAATACGTTAAAGCTATAACATTTATAATTGATCCGATTACAAATTTGTGCGCTGATTTGCTAGAAAAATAATAACCATGTCAACCCCATACGTATACCCACTATTTTGATAATTTTGTTTTTATAGTCGATACGTTACTAATTATAACCCAACGTACCTATATAACATAGATAACATAAAAATCTAATATCGCGTTTAAAGAAAATCGAGATACACTCATCATGAGCGAAATTCAATATTCCTGTATTTCGGTTCAACAACATTCTTTTCTTTCTATTTTTATTCCTATACATATTCGAAACTTACTTTTTTTCTCTATTATATTAATTTTTAACAAAAGACAGCGCAGCACAACACACAATGGACGAGTAGAAGAACTTCATACATCCATGGTATATACTCTTTCTTTTTGAATCGTGTACAGCATATTCGATCGAATATACGCTTTTTCCTCCGATTTCAAATAAAATTATACCGAGACAATTCAAAACAAAGTCGAACAACAATCGTTTTCCGTCCCCCCTTCCAAATAGTAATAATAAAATTTTTTACCCGCATATATATATCGTTCAATTTATCGAGAAAAACATTTCCCCCAAGTACAGTAACACACACACACGTAGCTCTACATGTATACACCTTTGTCAGCAGGACACCAGCTGACCTCCGCAAATCCACGTTCCTGTATAACAACATTACTGCCAACTTACCCTACATAACTTTCAAACCCTTCAAAACAGTCGCACACACATACACAGCGTATCTAATTCGTACTAGCTTTACCCTCGCATAACGTCAAAGCGCTTCTCGCCGATGCTCAACACACTTATATATATATACACACTTGCATGCGTGAGCACGCGCGCGCGCTCTCTGATATATCTGTTGAGCATTCGACGCGCCGTTTCACAATGTATAACGTCGCTCGCCCGGCAGTAGGAGTTTCAAGCCTTCACCGTGCGACGTCGCCACTGTGCGTGTTTATCGCTAGCTAAGTGACTTCTAGCATTATATATATATATGTAAGTGTGTGCTTCATTCAACAGCATTGCGATTTTTATTTAACAAATTGGGAAGGACTGTAGGAGAGAAAAACCGTTACCGGATACATATACACGTGGAAAAGAGAAGAAAATGGTAGAATTCCGGTGGATGGGTGGGTGAGCAGGAGAGAGAGAGAGAGCTCCGACAAAAGGAGAGCGAGAAAGAATAATGGTTTGGAAAGGAGTAAGAGGGGGGTTAAAAGATGGAGAAGCAAGATCCATGCATTCGAAGGAGTTTAGCTCTCTCTCTCTCTTCCTCGGCCGTATCGGATTTCGTTTCCGCGAGTGGCCTGTTCCAGCTCGCGGGAAATGCAAGCCGGGAGAGTGCACACATATATAGAAAGACACACACACATGTATACACACGCGGCTCTTTTGTACGCGACAGCTTCTGTACTGGTATACGCGCACGTGTGCTCGGTATATACGCGACAGGAAATTTATCCTCTCTCTCTTGAGAGAGAGAGAGAGTGTTCGATTTTTGCGTATTTCATAAATCACCTGCCTCTATTTTTCATCCGGCCACTGCTGCTACTGCTACTGGCCTCTTTCACTTTGCGCGCGGTTCGAAAGAGAGACGGACGAGAGGGGATGAGAGGCGTTTGTGTCGCAACGCTTTTGGGAGACGTGCTGTGATGGTGGTGTGAAGTAGTGAAGGGAATCGTTGCAAAGGGTATACGTGTTAGAGTTTGAACGAAAGGGGTAAAGTGGTTTGGTGTGTATATATATATGGGGTTGGTTTCGAATGTTACGTTTAAGGTTGTTAATTTTAATGCGAAAGGGCTTGATTTGACTTTGTTATTGACGTGTGTTAATGTAGAGTTGGAAAGATAGTAAATATATGGTGTATAATTGCGGTTTTCATGTAATTTTTAAATGACCTCGTATACACTTTTTAATAATTCAGACGTCGCATTATCGACGTTATTGTCGTGTCTTTTTAAAGTCTTGGATGGTTAGGATATAACAGTTGGAATGAATGAAACTTTATGATTGAACTTTATTGGACTTCGAGCAATTGAATCATTAATAAAAAGCACTCGCAGAAGATCTATACGGCGTGCGTCATCTTAGGTCGACCTAAAACGATAATAAAACAGCATATCCATCATTAAGAATGGGCATCTGAAGTTTGCCTATTTAAACAACGTATATAGGAGTGTAATAAAGTAACCGAAAATTGATTAATTTATAATAACTTGAGTTAATTGCAATAACAATTTACAAACTTCACAGCCATCATTGAAATTCGTCTACGTATTTTTCATCGAAAATCCGTACCTTAAAATTTACTTTAAAAAAAATACACATACACGTACATAGGGAACCCAATTACCCCTTTTACCAGATCAATCGTGTTTTTTTTACCATCAAAGGAGCATAAATTGATTAACTCGCATAAGCGCGTTAGTTTTTCTAAAATTTTTTGCTACAGCGACAAGTTCGCTGCAGCAGCAGCAACTCGATAACAAACCTTTGAACACCAGAATTCTGTTTGCGTCGGATTATAACAAAACAAAACAAAATAACACAACAAAATAAATAAAAATAAAAGAATTGACCGCCTTTCCGTTCAACGCAGCCACCGCGTGCTGTTGTTTCCGGCTATATACTTCCTATATATACACGGAAGAGCGCGCGCGTACGCGTGTGTGTCCCATTTTTCGGAATTGACCTAAAACTTTTGGTCCCTTTTCCCCTTCCTCTTTTTTTTTACTTTCCACCATCACTATATATACCATCACGCGTTATGCTAACTTCAATTTCGCGCGCACAAAGCGATTTCACGCGCGAAGAAGTCGCGCAAAGTCCAACGTTTACGACGAATTAACTTTTTAGTGACGGGGGATAGAGAGAGAAAGAGAGAGAGAGAAAGTTTCAACTTTGCATATATGCACGACGCGCGAGAAAGGAGGACTATACATACCATAACCTCACGCGTGCGTGTACTTCGAATTGGAAAAAGTAGCGTGCGTATTTACGCGAATGGTAATTCAAAGAGCTATTGATTTAAGTAAATCGTTTGGAATTATCTCTTTTTACGATCGCCCGCGCGTGCGTGTAGATATATATATATACACTACCGTGTCTCTAAGTTTTCGGTATCTATATAGATCGAATGTCGAATCCCCAACGGGCTACTACTATACATGTACTCACCGACAAATTTAAAAACTAACATTATACTTTCACCTTTGTATCGATATACACAAAAGCGCACCGTTCGCGCGTAAGTTGGCATTAAAAAAAAAGAGAGAGAAAAAAGTGTACCAGTGCAACGAACAACGACGCATAAGTGTATACGAAACAATCAGTTTACCCACTGTTTGCGGGAAATTATAAGTTCGAAGACCCCCTCTGCACAATGGTCGCGCGAGAGTAGTAATATTATTAAAGTACTGCGAACGAGTGGCACTCGTATATATGTGTGCAGGTTCAGAGAACCATCGATCGGTCAGTCCCAGGAACGTGTGTAACGAACAATAGAGTACGCGTGCCGCATTGATACGGTATTGTAGTCAACGCGGTGCTGCTGCTGCTGCTGCTGCGACGACGCGTGGAAAATATCGACGATCCGGTAATCTTGTGTGAATTTTTTTTTTCTTTCTCGTTATATTCGCGTGGTGAACGATCGGGTGTCAATGGTCATATAATGGGTATAATGATTATATAGGATGGTTTAAAGTGAAATATAAAAAATGTTATTTACAAAATTACGCGAGTGACGAAATGGTTATTGAACCGGCGTACCTTTAATTTACAATAAACACGTAGACGCACATGTACACGTATGAGAATGGTTTCCTACATTAATTGTTATCTAATTAATTAAGTGTAACAAATAGGACTGTATAAAGAAATAGTATAGATTTAAGAAAAACTGCTACGTTATAAATATACAGTATTAAAAGAAAACAACGTGTTTCCTTGAATCGAGACTATCTTTTCTTTAACTATCCGCGAGGTAACGCAAAAAACTTCTGCACCTAACAGTAATTCAATACCGCTAATTATAACAGCAGCTAAACTTGTGTATGTGTGTATATAATACACGATACGTAGCACATGTTCCTGCCTTTGTAAAACAAGGAATTAAAAAGAAGAAAAAAAAAGTGAAACAACTGACGATTTCTCGCGATATTAAAGCAAATCCAGCGTACCGGATCGGAATTTCACGGTATTGTCGAAATCACGGGATAGCAGTGTGTGTATAGTAGTCGCTTGGAAAATCTCTAACCTTTCTGCTGAAACGACTCGCTTATATACTGTATAAACTATATATAAAAAAATTGTTTTAATATCGCGCGCAAAAAAGCTTTACTGGAAGCTTTAAAATGGCATTATTCGGATATTCAAAAGGCGTGCGACAGACGCTGTCGTCGCGTCTGGTTTCTTGAAAATGTTTTTTGCCTTAGCCGGTCTGAAGAATAAAGGGGTCGTGGTTTTTGTACGTAATTTTATACAAAGGAAGGTTATATTTTGTGATGTATTGGGAGTACGTTAAGAACGTCGAAAAAATTTTGTCTGCGTATAAATTATAAAATACCTTCAATATCTCACCGTATAGTCTATTACTATATATATAAAACTTCAATTGTTGTAAATATAAATATTAAAGTCTTATATTCGAACGTTAAAATATTGATAAAGATAATCTTTTTTATATCCCTACACCTTAAACCATTCACCTACAATCATCCTACATTTCCAATAAAAAATCTCATCTCTATCCACACACACACTCACACACACGCATATGCTTCCCAAAACCCTATACACACGACGATCATATTCGAATCGCGATCCTTTTGACCGCCACCATCTGTTCCACGCAGTTACAGAGAGAGAGAGAGAGAGAGTCGAACAATCAAAGGGCGTCGTTCTACTACGCCTCCTCCACCTCCAGCTCCCTCTTTGACCGGTAGAAAGCGATGATCCAGTTTCCGTTCGTATCCGATTGTGCAGTATATACACGCGTGTGTATACGCGTATTACACGGTCTGCGCGCGGACGGGCGGGTGGGTGGGCAACCGATAGGCATGCATTGGCCGTGGCCGCTCGACCACGTGGAATCTCATTAGATCCTCCGCTGGCAATAATTATCGCACCGCCGTGCCCCCCCTTCCTCTATATATATACATACATATGTTGGCAGCTCATCGTTATTGCTGAGAAAACAACAACGTGTATAGAGCAATCGTGATGTATATATGGTGGACAAGAAAAAGAAAAAGACTATTTGAGAGAGAGAGATAATAAGCGTAATTGTGGCCGTGTTAATTTTATTCGGGTGCACGGAAGAAAGAGAGAGAGGGAGAAGGAGAGAAAAGAGGAGAGGACGACCTATATAAAGGAGACAAGAGGGCGAGAGAAAGAGAGAGAGAGAGAGACTGGTGCATTACAATGAGCGTGGCTCTTAAAATACTTACGGAGCGCGCGCGGCCCGCCCGATATAGCCACGCCGTGTGGCAGCAGTGCGAAGAAGATGAGGAGATGCTGCGGCGGTCGTCGACGAGAGGTGTGATGCGGTCGAGGCGCTGCTCGATGCGTGCTGACTGTGTGCGAAGAGACGCGGGGATTGTAAGAAGTTTGGGAATTTTTTTTTTAATAGGATGGTGTTAAGTGTTATGGGTATGGAAGTTGTGATTGCGAGGATAATTTATTGATTGTTTGTATAATAAAACATGATCATCATTGTATATTAAAAGGGATATTGGTACCATTATTTTTTTAAATTATCTCAGCCATCCGGTATTTGTATTGGGTTAATGAATGACAGATGGTGGATTAATGAAAATCAAAAATTCAATAGAAAACGATGGAAAAACACGAGAATATCGATGAGTATTTATAATATATAATTATATTTTTGATAGTCGTCAACGTCTTCTTAAAAGGGGTCAGAGGTGAATAATTTGTCTGATGAGGAAATGTCAAATCTGATAAGAGATTTCTGCGCGTTCAATTTCTCATTGGAATGATCTTAAGCGCAGCTCGTTAAAATTGGAGTAACGAATATTTTAAGTAGTTAATAATAATTAATTGAGTCAACGGTATGAGAATAAAAGAAGAGAATGAGAAGATGATTTCTCGCGAACGACGTAATTTATTCGGCATGAGATCAGGTGCAAGCTATACACTTCTGAAATGAGAAAAAAGAAAAACCGAGTCGAGATAAAAAAATGTTTTTCTAACAGTATTTTATGATTTTCCCCTTGTACGAGATATAAAAACATCTTATTATCAATCGCTATTTTCGTTTTAACCAAAATAAAAACCAAAACACTCCTACATTAACGCTACCACTAAGCACAATCAAAACAAACCATAAACATCATTATTATATTCAACCTCTCACACCTCATGAACCCCGCACATATTATCAGTAAAAACTCTCCGAACGATCGTTTAAGACTCTATACCATCCGTTAGCTCATCAATTTACCTCCCACCTCGCTCTTACACAGCATACACAGCGCGACAGCGACTTTGACAGTCTAACCTGCGAGCCCGCGTAAATATTCGCATTTAGCGTTGACACACTAATATATCATAACACACGTCCCCCCGCGTGCTGCAGCACCTGCAATGCTGCTGCTACTGCTCTCACGTAATATTGGCAAATTCGTAGGCCGCCATAAATTCGCGTCGCCACGAGTTCTCTCTCTCACTCGCTGGTGGTGGTGTATATAGTATATAGCAGTGGGCTATACGGGAAAATTTAGTGCCTGTATATAGCGTACGCGCGCGTCTTTATAAAAATTTACATTGCCATTAGACCGATTAGAGTTTGGATATACAATTTTCTTCACATATATACTTTTTTTTCTTCTTTTTCTTCTTATATGTATAAAAATTCGTATAGCTCTACTGCAACACATACACACACACATATGCGATCAGCTTTCCCCGCGACGCGTGAGCGGCCGGTTTGCATGTAAATTTTTTCGGTCACAGATTTCGAAATATAAGTTATGATCGATTTTTCTCTTTTTTTCTTTGTCGTTGAAAATATATATAGAGGGTGGTGGGGCGTATGTGCACGTAAAAATCCATAGTACGTCACAATAACACAGTTTTAGAGTAAAGGCTGCATACACACACGCGTGAGAGGAGACGAGGAATCGATTGTTATTTACATTTCAAAATCTATATGAATAAAAAAGTCCTAGTCGTCGTTGGGGCGGTGGCGGCGGGGAAAAAATTGTATATAAAAATGCATAAAATGTAAAATATTTACTGGCCGCGAGAACGAAATTTTTCGGATAAATCTCGGAAGGATATATACTTTGGTAGTCATCGTAGCGCAAAGCGGTCCCCGCGTTGCGTTATAGTTTTTTTTCAATATTTCGAGGATTCACTGTGAATCAATTTCCTCTTTGACGTTTTACCATATAACGTTAAAGAGCTTTTAATATCGTTATTAGATAATAATTCTGTCCTTACATTTCAGTAAAATGTATTCGCTTTCGTTAATTACCTTTAATTTTCAAAAGTTTTTTACACTCTCACCTTTACCTATAACTATTAATTATCTCGGACAATTAAAATCATCCCTCAATTATTTCCAATGTACCATCTACCACTATTATATACTCAGCATATACACCCATTCTCTCTTATTAATTGAGCAAAACAGTACCCATCATCCGGCACATCCCCAGTGATCGCTCGAACCACACTTGAAATTCGTCTTCAGCTAATAAAGTCAGTCAGCCCCCTCTCCTCTCCTATACACATACTCGAGAAAACGCGCGTGCCCACAGTTCGCGTCGGCCTCCCAAGATCGCGGAACCGAAAATAAATCATTCGACGAACTCCACTCACTCTCTGCTCTCTAACTCGCGCTAACCCACATTTCCACCTCTCTCTCTCTCTCTTTCTCTCTTACGCTATACACCGACGTTTTAAATAACGCTCGAACTACTCGCCTAACGATCGCCGATCCACCGCAACACGACGCCGCTGCAAACAATTGCTTCGTGGCCTCCGGGTCTCTCTCTCTCTCTCTGTATACCCATACGCCGAATATAAAATGGCTTTTCATCACGCGTTTTTTTTTTCCTTATGTCCTCGTTAACGAACACTTCTTCGCTATACCAGTAGTAGTAGTAGTAGTAGCGCGAGAAGAGGGTAGTTGTAGTAGTAGTAGGGAGAAAGCAAAAAACAGTGGACGTCATTAACGGGCGAAGATAATGGCTGCGCGAAAGCTTTCTCTCTCCCTCTCTCTTCTACTCTCGAGTGCGCGTTCAGCAATTTGTATTAACGATGACTGCGCTGCACTTTTTTCGAACAACCTTGTGTATGTATGTATATATACGCGCGTGGTTCTATGGTACATACCTACAAGCGGTGCGTAAAGCTCTTACAAGTGAAATAACGGCTTCAAGCTAAACCGCGCGTGTCGGAGGGTATGTTGACAAAAAGGGTATACCTCGAATTCTTCCGGTCGCCGCGCGAACTTTCTCTCTCTCCTATCGCAAATTTGATTGACAATATAAAACCAGCTGTATGCCGGTAAATTTTTAATAAATTTTGTTCTCCACGTTTGCTTTTATCGCGACCACTTGCGTGGGTAAATTTGTACGTATGTCCACACACAAGCGAGCGAGGGAAAATATATAGTCAATAAAAAAAAACAACACACAGATTTCCGTACTTGTAATAAACAACAATTACATCGTCAAAATCCACTCTCTACCGTGTCGCACGTTTTATTTATTTATTTTTTTTTTTTTACCGAGGCAGAGAGATGTTATACCGTAGCGCGTATACTTCATTCACGGTGCGCGGGAGTCTCATTTCGTTGCAGTACGGCGTGCAAGCGAGCGCGACTGCGAGATATATAGCTGGCGCACCTGCCGGTGACGTTCCGTCTGACCAGCCGCCGTCGTCGAGAGATTCAATCGCGAAATTATAAACGCATTTTTGCACAACCCACCTCTGTATTATTATTTCTTTTTTTCTTTTATTTTTGTATGGCATATATATATATATACATACACGTTATAGTTATTCGTTATATTATATTATATACGTACGATGAATTATAAATTAAATTCTGTCGGTATCAATCGAAAGAGAGTATGACGGGCGAGGTCAGTGGAACCAGGTTAATAATATGGCGTGCGTATATACATACGCGCACGCGTGCATAATAATATGTACAACACGACAAATGAATATTCCAAAGCCTGCGTGCGCGCAGCTATACTGCTGCTTTAGCGGAATTTTATACGGCAAACGCCGTCGGTGCAATTTATGCGTGCCAATGAAGAGTTATGATGCGTGTCGCCGCGTTTGAGCACTGGTTTGGGAGTTATATAGTAAACGAATGATGCTATATATATACTATATATATATCAGTGACTTCGATCTCGGTAGCGAACCTACTTCAAAATCCTCCAATTAAACGTACCGCGACTGATGCAGCAGTGTATACGTATATATGTATACATGTATATATGATTTCCCCTCACTCTCTACGCGTATCTCGGGAACCGAAGGAGGTTTTGATTTCTATTACTGTTTACGACGAGCGACACGTGTGCGCGAGCTATATACACACACACTGCCAAGTTATATATCACCTTTACTCCCGATCTATTCCACCACCGCCGCACACGAAATTTACGCTAACCCGCGTGGATTTATGCACACAGTCCCGTGGCGCGAGATATACGAAAAATGCAACGACGCGGTCGGACGATAAAGATTCTTATATCCTCCTTTCTTACCGTATATAATTCTTATTCTTTTTCTCTGTCACGTGTACAGGTGACGATGGAAAATCTCATTCGACGCGCTTTTCTTCCTTCCCTCTGTAAGCAACGATATGTGTTTACGGATCGTTCCGGTTCGTTTCTTTTTCGGGATAAGCCGACTCTTTGGGGAAATAAAGCAAATCGCGACGGGGGTATGGATGCCGGAAAATTAAGAAAGCTACGTTATTTATGCGAGAACGTGCGGTAACGGTTCTTGCGTGGTAACGGAGGGGATGATTTTTCGCGTCTGCTGTACTGTGTGTGTGTGTGATAAGCGTAACGGAGGTGGGTGTGAGAAATTCTCTGGGGTGTAGTTTGATGAGTCGACGGTTTTGCACACAACCGATGGGAGGGTGAGAATGGCCGACGGGATTTTCTGTAATTTTTATAAAAAGAAGAGACGATGTCTGTGGGTATAGTGTAAAATTTATCGGCTTGTACGTTATTATTTGTCGGAGAAGAGATATTAGATTCTACTGGATGATGTGGCAGACTTGGTGGGGTTGTTGTTCTGGCTGGTGCTCGTAATTCGATTTTGATTGCCGAGATTCGTAAATTGCCTCGGGATACTCTTTGAATCAAGATAAACGGGACACTGGATAATATTGGTAGAAGAAAATTAAATACGAATACGATATATGTGTTACAAATTATATCTTATCTATACAATATCTTACAATAAACGTAGTTATTCCCCTCTCTCGCATAATGCCCTTTTTGTTAACAATAAAACCTCTACACGAATGACTGATCCACCAGCACAAAGCTAATCCACCCTCTTTTGATCCAACACCCCAAAAAAGCTCTAGAAAAAGAATCATCCCTTTAATACCAAACTGTTCAACGCACGAAGTAACGCGTTAGCATACCACCCGCGCATACTTTTCTCTCTCACCCCGGGAAACGAAATAAACCACGCGGTGATCCAGCAATTTTTCCCCTTCGCAGAGGTACTGGTATAACTTTCAGAGAATCCAAGCTTCTCTCTCTCCCTCTTTCGACCAAGCTCGCGTTTAGTTGACGTTCAATGTAGCTCAGACAACGTCGGATTTCTTCTTTAGACTAGCTGCTCGCAGCGCCGAAAAACGCGAGCGTACATTTTTTTTTGCACCAGTTTCCTCGTCGGCGCTCGATCCCATTTCCCTCTGAGAAATTCACTCTCTGTCTGTCGATGAACTAGCGTATGTATATATATATATATATATAGTAACGGGCGCGTATATACTACTATACGGGGTGCGGGAAACTCTGGGGCGCACTCCTCCCCGCCGCCGCGCCGACGGGAAATGGATCGCGCGCGATGGAACGCGACTTCCGCTCTGATTCACAACTCATTGTGCCAGTGCGAACGCACGGAATACATTCCTCTACCATCCTCTCCCCCCGTTTCTCTCTTTACCCCTCTCGCAGTCTGCCCTCTCCTCCCACACGTTTTACACTGGAAAACGGCTTGTTTTCTACACCAATTTTCACGTACGCTAGGTGTGCAGTTTTCTTGTTTCGTTTTTTTTTTTTGTTACCTTCGTATACTAGCTAGCTCTGGGTTGCTGCTTTTTTTTTACACTGCGTTTTTCGATTCTTCGCGCACGCGCGGCTCCGAAAATTGGCCCCGGTGCAACTCGTGGTAGAATCGCTCGACTGCTACTGCTGCTGCTGCTGCTGCTCGTTAATCACGTGTCTTTGTGTGCCTAGTTGGTCGGGTAAATAGGTAGGGTTTTTTTTCGGGTGAGGAGGGTTGTGCGGTTCGGAAGAATGGATTTCGAAGCTATTGTTTTGTTAAGTACTGCATAAAAGAACTGGTGAGAAGAGAGGTTCCGTGCTAAAATAAGTCCCAAGCGAATGTGTATAAGTATATTGTTGTTTAAAAGATTCTGACTAATTAATTAAATGATCGGTTCTTATAAGGGTCGTATTATAAGATTAAACAATTAAAACGTCACCATACTTTTAGCCACACGAGCTACATCGTTTACGTTAATATATGTAACAAATTTTTTCTCCATCACCACATACACCATCTGAATATATATATATATATATGTGCAAATCTCACAAACGTTGCGAAAAACTTCGAAAAATGGACGAAAACATTTTTTTTTCTTGTTGGTTAGGGTGTCTAGCAAAGATATTTATTGTTGAACAAAATCCATCGAAGGGTATCATTTTTCTGGGACCAATAATCAATTGATTAAAAATGATTAAAAATAGATCTAATTTAGTTCTAAATCATTTTACGAAAAACAGCTTAATAAAAAATTCGGAAAAAAGAAAATAAAATTTAAGAGCGAGAGCTTTCCCGATCTTTTTCCAGAATTTGAAAATCTTGAATCTTTCAAAAGTTACTAGAGCTATTTTTAATCATTTTTAAAGAATTGATTATTGGTCCCAGAAAAATAATACCGTTCGATGGACTTTGTTCAACAACAGATATCTTTACTAGACACCCTAACCAACAAAAAAAACCATTTTGAAGGTGTAGTCGAAAAAAATTTTTGGCTCCATTTTTCAAAGTTTTTTTGCAGCGTATGTGAGATTTGCACATATATATATCACCAAACGATAAATTAACGCAACTCCATTCTCTTACCCCCTAGAATTTCAGTACCGCCAATAACGAACACAACACCTCATTCATCCCCTGCCACCACCCACTATAACGACGCTTTGAATTTATCGCGCGGCCTATTAGTCCCCTCGGTATGGAACTCTACAAGACTTGATGGCTATGAGGGCGACGCATTGTGCGAGCAATCGCGACTATATACATATACACGTTCTTGGAAAACGCGTCCCATATACGGTAGAGTGAAAGGCGGGTATTGTCAAGTCTAATGAGCAGGCACGCGTGCAATAAATTTACTGAGGGAACAAATAAATCTGAATTTGAAGGCACTGCGAGAGGGTAAGAAAAAGGACAAGGTTATACGCAGGATTTTTGAATAAAATTAAAAGAGATATGATTGGTAAAAATTGTAATATGGTGTGCAATAAGTTACTGTGATGGGATGTACAGTGTCAGCTGAAATCAGCTCTGTAAGTTTTATAACAAATGATATTTTTGATAAAGTTATGATATGTTATTAAAATCTAATAACACGCGTAACTAATCACTTTCTCGCTTTTACAACCAAAATAAAATAATGTACCCTCTAATGTTCGTCTGTCGAATAAAAATCTCAATAAACTATCAATTTACCCCAGGCACTCTCTAACCATTATTTTTTCATTACAGTATACAAAAATTCAACAATTTTCTCTCTTTTTTTTATCAAAAATCTATATAATTGACTAAACCAATCGATCAATACTGAAAACTATATCCAACTCCCGCGTAGAAAAAGACTCCACAGGAAATTTTATTGCCGAAAGAAAAGCGATTTGCACATTATCTAAAGTTTCGTGCGTCAACCATATAGGCACCGACGCACGTGTCTTACCCAACCTCCTCTTTACTCTCTCCCTCTCTCTTTCTCTTCCTCACACTTCCGTTCGGCTCGTCGCGTACGTGACCGCCGCGTCGCTGTATATAGGCTCCTCTTCCTCTCTTTCTCTCTCCCTCCCACCGAAAAAATCCATGCAGATTTTTACGGCGCGCCGACCGATATATTCACGTTGGCGCGAACGCCTCGCGCTTCCTTTTTCTTCATTCCGGCAACGTGCCGCGCGCGCCATATACGTGAAACGAATCCGTATATATACCAAGAGTGGGAGAAAGAGAGACAGGGCCATCGTAGCGATGAATTGTACGAGAGAGAAAGAGGGAGAGAGAGAGGAACGACGCCGACACCGTATTGATTTTCATGCCGCATGTAAAGCACTTTTTTACCCTATAGGAAATCCTTCGCTTAACGCCTCTCTCTCTTTTTCTCACTCCGATATACATATATGCGTATACATATATAAAATATATGCGAATGTGAGGGTAGACGCGACGTGTGTATGTGTATCAATTCGGCCGTTCGAGAAGATCCGCACGTTCGCTTGATTCTATCCAAATATAGAGAGGTATGTATATATACATATACGTGCGGGAGGAAGAAATCCGGCCCGGAGATGGGTCGATTAAACATTGGATTAGAGGGAAGAAGGCGAGTGAGACGGTTTTTAGGTTTTAGGTCAAATGCCATCTATATATATAAAGGCAGAAAATTTAATTACCCTTACGGAACTATAGAAATTCTAGCTCGCGAATACTTATAGGTGTATAATATATATAAGTATGCGAACCCTACGTAACGCGCACACGTCTTGGAAATTAATGTCACTACTTTGCCATAGTCGAATATCCTCGCGGGTGATAAAGTGGAAATTTCCCGGCGGACATTTTTCCGTGTAGGAGGGGGGTGGGGCGGGAGGGAAGAGGAAAACCCATATGGAGCTTCCAGTGCACAGTCGGGAAGAGAGAGAGAGAGAGAGAGATATGCAGAGATATTGGCAGCCCAGTTGGAAAAGCAGCCGTCGTGAAAATGAAAGATCCCCTTTCTCCCCCTCCTGGCTCAAGCTCTGACTGAGTGCTCTCCTCCTATTTTCAAAAGCCCCTCTCCGCTCGCCTTTTATTGATTTCTCATCGATTTATCGCCTTCACGCTGGCTTTTCACGTTCATTCGTATTTTTTTTTTCTTTTTTTTTTGTCAAAAATACGGGAAAAATAGAAAGTTTTCGAACACTCGCTGTTAGATTTCGGGTATTTTTGAAATGCATAAAACGATTCTTCGTATTAAAAAGCGTATCAGTTAACAATATTCTCAATCTGTATTTATTACTAGCCTGTTGCGATTGGTTAAATTGACCTACACTTGACAGCACTCTGTATACTACTTCAAAATTGAACGCTTTTAAATTTTATAACACAAATTTCGTACGATCGTTTCAGAATATTCGAAACGCTTATAAAACAAATATCAACCAAGTTTCATCTTGTTCAATAAATTCGAAACCATTCTACTGCAAGCACAGAGTATATACTTCAATAGATTATTCATACAATTTATGAAACCTTCATTTGACGAGAATTCATACTAACTACATCCGTCACGTACCCATATTACAAAAAACAACGAAATACCGAACATGTAAACTGACAAACAAAGCGATATTCCATTATTAAAATCAAAGAACCATCCGATCCCGCCCCCAAAAAAACAAACATAAAATTAACTCTCCCACAACTTATACCACCTCGTTCTCCTCAACGTATGTGCATTGTATAATGTCTCCTGCGGTCCCGCCGGACTTCCGGGGCCCTCTCCATAAAGCCCATGTACGGTACCTCCCACATGAATTATCCAACGGCTAGACACCGTCGTCCATCCGTCGCTCCGCGATATCTCGACTCGATAATGGCCTTCTCTCTCTCTCTCTCCCTCTCTCCTCGATGCATCGATCGTCTAACCGACATAATGAGCGCGAGAGCCGATACGAATCTTATATACACGAGAGTGAACACCCGTGGGAATATAACCCGCCCGCCTGCGCGCATCTGTAACCCAGTTTCGCTACGGGAGCATGGCGAATTTATAGAAGAGAGAGAGAGAGAGGACGAAGAGATGAGCCGCCGTGTGTGATGTATCATCGGACAAGAGAGAGAGAGAGGACATGACGTTGTCGCCTCGCTGGGATGATAATTTTATGGATGAGGGTTAGGATAATGGATGTGATAATATGTGTGTGGGTGGGTGGATGTGCGCATGTACGTGAGTAAAGAAGGAAAGAGAGTACGTGGCAAGGAATAATGACAATACATGTTTTTTTCTCTGCTTCTGTTTCAGAAACTCCATCCCATCCAGATGAAGCCGGCCGACAGTGAGAACCGGAGTCGTAAGTATCCTGTTAATCCTATTGTTGTTGTTGTTTTTGTTGTTGTTATGTTGGTGATAGGTTGAATAGCGCGTTGGACGGTATTGTGCAAATTTATCCCTGGAATCCCGTGATTTGTTTCGAAATTTATTCGATACTTGGTTGAACGCGAGTGAATTAATAATAGTTGGCTGCGCAAATGGAATTCATTGTTGTATCTGTAACAATTGAAATTTAGCGAACTCTATATGGTGCCCGTTAGCATCAGAAATTTCTTTTGATGAATTATTTACGTACAAAATTCGACCTGGAATGTACGATTTTGTACATTAAAGAGGGCTAAAGTTAAAAATACATTTAACAAATTAAATTAATCAATACTAGTCGGTGAATAATGCATCGTAAATGATTGCAAAGAAGATAATTGTTGCAGCGTTTGCAGCCCTTTTGAGTCTACACTGTTTTTGCTTAAACTGTTAAATGGCTAAAATTTTTGAAATATACTCAAATGAAACGTATAACGATGAAGGAAACAAAAAAATTAGTGTAACTGACAGTTCTAGATAAGTTGGGCAAAACGTATTTTTCAACTAATTTTCTCCTATATAAATCGTATTTCAAAACTACAATATACTCAAAACACCGAACTATCAATGTATATCCTCCACATTCCTAATGGATGTTCAATGTCCCTGGTATTCTCCGCGCTATACCAACAGCCATTAAACAGCAGCACTAGGGTCCAAAACATCGAACCGTATACATTTTTGCGCACAAATCAGCACAAAGCCGTGCGCACCACTACTGCAAACTCACGCGATAAACATTAAAGCTCACTACACCAGCAACCTTACCCCCCCCCCCCCCAGCCCTAAACGTCCAGTTCGCCTTACACGTATCGCTCTATTTTCATGAAATACGCCCGACACACGTAATATTACAAACTATTCAGCCGGCGCCGTTGCCATTGGAAGGGGGAGAGGGGATGGAGGGCTAAATTGAAAATCAATACCCATGTACACGCGTGCGGAAGCGAGAGGACTTCGTGTATATTCCTCTGTTGCTGTACGCACCTTTAGAGAGAGAGAGAGAGAGAGGACTCAAAAGTTGCTGTGTATAAGGTAGGTACGCTTACGCGTCGCCACTTCAAAGCCTGCGTGAGCGAGCGTTTATTAGGAACTAATTGACTCGATCGAAAGGGTTGCTGCCTCGCGTCTTGCACGACGAGCGACCATATATGAAATTTCTCTGGTATGCGAAAGTAACGCGAAAGGAGGAAGCTTTGTAAAGGAGGGATAAAATTGAATTATACCCGTAATTTGATCAGCTTGTTGTGTTGTACGCTCGTCGCCAAGGTCTGAATACTTTCTCAGTGGCAGAGGGAAGAGAGAGGTATTCGATTAATTTTTCAATTAGTTGAGTATAAATGAAGGGCAAATATACATCTTTCGCATGGCGACGTCGATGTCAGGAATTCGTGTTATAATTATCCACGGCGAATAATTTATTACAATGCTATTTAATCGCTGCACTTGATTTCTGTATACAAGCAACGGTAGAATGCTTTCTATTCTCGTATAATCGTCGAATAACGAATAATATTCGATCGATGAATAGATAAACGATATAATATCGGCCGCCAATATCTTCGATGTTTTTCATGCTACAACATATGCGCAGCACTCGCGCGCCACTACGCCTCGTCGCATAAATATTTCATAATGCGACATATTTAACGAATTACGAACGACGTGCGGCGGGTCGCGCGCGACCCTCTCCACTGACATTTACACGCCATTTCCCGATACATTATATCGAGCGTAAATATCGTCGCGCTCGATCGCTCAGTCTCCTCTGAAAAAATCGTCGCGCCACTGTTATTACACATGCAACGAGGCAGCCATACAGAATCGATAAAACGCGTATAAACCAAATATATCCCCCACCTCTTTTTCTCTTCAGCTCAGTCTCTCAAAAATAAATCACTTTTACGGTACGAGCTGAAATCCACTCGTTTTATTATTCCCGCGCTACTGTATAATCTGTTTTGTTCAATAACACACTATATACACTCTGGTACAGTTATGTTCAAAAATAAAGGATATAACAAAAAAAAAGGTCGGGAGCGAAAGAGTGAGACTGTATAGACGGATGAAAGCGCGTCGGAGAATGAAAAACCGCGCTCGCTTGGGCGCTTCTTCTTGAGAATAATCCATCGGCGCGTCGCGACCCAGATATCCGCGCGCATTATTCCGCGACGCGACGCGCTCGCGAGATCCCGAAGGCGGCGTGAACACGTAATACACACACACACACATATCGAGCCGCGTCGTAAATTCATGGTGGACATAAACGTTCGAGGACATTACAGACACAAAGCGCCGGCAAGGCGACGGCCTTAAAAGCCCTAGCGCGCGCGCTGAATCGAGAGTCGCCACGCCGACGTATAGTGTCGTGTTGAGTTCTATCTCTTTTTCTCTCTCTTTTTTTCTGAGCGAATGTGTTTGTAAGCCTGGTGCTTTATCCTGAAAGCAGATGATTTTTCTGTGGTATTTGGTAAAGGATTAGCTAGGGTATATGTTGACTCAACGGAACCATATGTTCGTAAAGTGTATTTATCGGTAAGTAGTTGTAAAAAAGTTATTATTTTATGTTAGAGCGGTTAGAGTCTTTGAAATAAATTCGAATGTTACTACCAGCCGTTGAAACTAGTCAATAAGTGAATAAAATAAATTGATTTGTTAAGAACATAGTTTAGTACATAAAACTTAAAAATAAACAATGGAATTACAAAATCGATGACGATAAGTAGAATGGTTGAAGAAAGCAAGAAAATTGAATAACTAGAAAAACAAAGTGCAAAAGTAAATTGCAACATAAAATTTAAAACCTGCCATCGTAAAGATTACAGAATGAAAATTTAAAACAAAACTAGGATGTATATCTGTAGTATAATAACGCATAAAATAAAAAAAAAGTAATAAAACCAAGTTTCCCCCGGAATAAACGTCCAATAAATCACAAAACTAACGTTAATAAAATGTACATATGACATTAATATGTAGGATTCGACGAGTGCATTTGTTATTCTATCCCCATTAATTGTATTCACAAGCCCGCTATTAAAATACATTTGAGTTAATAGACGAGACAATTTTCGCTGTGTAGTCAGAGCACGTGGGTATAAGGGGAGAGAGAGCGGGAGCGAGTGAGAGCGAGAGAGAAGGGATGAGAGATTTATTTAAGTTCGGGGACGCAGTGTTTACTTTGGACGTGGAAACGAGGCGTAAGGAATCGATGCTGAGTGACGGGGGCGCCCCCAAACTATTAAGCTTATTTTCTTTTCGCGCATGAAGTCTAAATATACGCCATTTGTCTCATTCGATACACGCGTTTAAAACACAATCGAAATTTCTTTCGTGAAACAACAACAACAACTCGCACTGATTTTTGCTCGCACGAATATTGCAATTTATTTTTACCTTAAAATATATATTTAAAATTAAACTAATTCGGCGTCTCGGGCTATGTAAATAATGTATGCAATTACGTTATATAATACTCGAGTGGCATGAAATTGCATTAAATGCGGCTCACGGTTGCGGGAACTTTTGCACACAGACGCTCGAGTGTAGAAAATGCGCGCATGAACGATATACATATATATGTGTATGGTTGCTCTTCTCACCCTCCCACAAAACATTTATTCTAAATTAAATTTAAATGCATGAATATGCATAAGTCAACCGTGTTTACAATCTAAACACGCTGCTCGAGCGCTCGCGCATGTATACACACACACACGTGCATATATACGTTTGAAATCATCCGTGTTTGCCTATATCGATCTCTTCCCCCCTTTCACCTCCTCCTCCTTCTTCGCGGTCGTGCTACTTTTAATATTTATTTACCGCGGTTCATTTTTCCGCGCTTTGCAGCTGGCTCGTTAATGAAAAAAAAAACGAAGAGAGTATGTAATTATAGAGCTTGAGAAGCAGATGCACGAGAACCGCGAGTATCGTTTAATTATAGCCGTGATTTAATTTTACTTTTAATGCTGGTTAATGGATAGTTTTCATTGATATTTTCCTCTTATATCGGTAAAGAGAGATCGTTTATTTTTATGTCCAATTAAAGAGGGCTTTGTTTAGCGAGATACAATTAATTTTTTTTTATATTATATTAAATCTTGGCTTTTTTATTCCACGTACCATTTTTATATACGAGGGATAGCCTTCTATTCTTATAAAAATGATTACTGCTATTATTTTGATAATTTTGAACATTTAAGAGCACTTTGAGACCCTCATTTTCACTACAACACTTTATACTCTTCTTACAATAGAATTGAATTCCAGTGACAAACCATGTAGCAAAGATACTGCCAAATTTCTCAAACGCTGAGAGGAGAGAGAGAGAAGAAACTTCGTGCCAGGTCTCGGGGTAATCTTCTTTCCCGAATTTCCCCTTTCACAAAAGCCCGGCCTCGATTCCCTTGCCTTTGCCCAAAGCTTGTGTAGCAACCCGGAGACGCGAAAATGATATATCCTATCGAACCCACATATACATACATACATATATATATACACACGAGTGTACCTAGTTCCGTCGGAATTTGTACATCGGCAATTCAATATAATTCCTCTCCCTCCTCTCCTGTACCCGCGAAGGGCTTTGAACGGCTTCGACTGTATACGCCTTAAAGGTCCTCTCTCCCTCCCTTCCCTTCCTCGCGACTCGACCGTGCGAGTAATCGCTTTGGATGATTAGCCATTGGCCATTGACGAGTGAGAGAGAGTGAACACAGCAACGTGCGCCGAATAGTTACCGCGGGCAGGAACGCAGACAGGCATGTGCAATTCGATGTGTAAAGGACCTTCGTCTCTCTCTCTCTCTCTCTCTCTCTCTGTCTCTCTGTTGTATTGTATAAGCTAGCAGGCGGGGTCGACGTTCGTACCTATATATACATATGTATGTGTGTGTGTGTAAACGTGAAATTTTAACGTTCAAAAACGAATCAATTTTCAACAGGGATATGACGTGCACACGCGGTGCTCATGCTGCTGCTGTTGTTGTCGCGCAACGATTTTTCCTCACGGCTGGATTTCCGTATTATATATACCCTATATCTATCTACATATATAGAAGCTATAAGTTTCCGCGTGACCGGGCGACGATTAGGTTTTTTGCCCTATTTTCCATCCTCTTCTTCTCCTTTTTTTTTTTATTTTTTGAACGATCAATTAAGCCTTTGAATGACTACGCGCTTCTTTTTGCACTATACTTTTCAGCGGAAAATTTCACGCTAGCAAAGGTATATATAGAGAGGAGGAGAAAAGAGAAGAGAGCTGCTGAGAAAATGAGCATTTAGCGAAGCTCGCGTACTTTAATTGCGATAATTAAGCGTCGCACCGTTTATTTTTTTCAACGCTAATGCGAAATTTTTGCATAATAAATATGCTAATTCCTCAGCTCCTATTACTACGTCGTCAATTCCTTTTTTTTTTCTTTAAATAGAAAGAAAAAATTAAAAAAAAGATTGAATAACTCGCTTTTTATATGACCGTCAATGTACTCTTTTTTCGGTCCTATATATGTTTCATGTCAAACGCTACCTTTATATACATATATTTCCATCGATTTTAAAAATGCGCGTCTATATTCGCGAGCGATTGAAAAATTTTCACAGCTCTCTATATCCATGCGCCGCTGGGGGGCATAGCATCGTTTTATCGAATCCCATATAATTAAATTTTATTATTCTAGAGCCAGAGGCGCATGTATATATATATATATATATATATATATATATATACGCGGCATACGCACGCGCACGATAGAGCATAGCGACGCTTGGGTTGATTAAAAATCAATTCTTCCGCGATTTATGGAAAGTTAATTGAAAACCAATACAGCGCGTTCGAGCTATCGTCGAGGTTCATTAAGCAGAGCACCGCTGACGTGTACGCGTTCCTTAAATCAAGAAACGCGATGTGCCGAGCGCGTGCCACCGACGCTTTGTTATATATATAATATAACGTAAGAGCGCGTGCGATGGAATTTCGTTGTGTCGGTGCGTGATTTGATAAATTCGAAATGATCGTGGTAATTTGTTGTAAGAGTAGTTGTAGTTAATCATGATTATTTTGCTGAGAAATATATTAGATATGAATAAAATTTGTACTATGTTTATTTTGATGCATCACATTAGTTGTTATTTCAAGTGGGCGATTGTTTGGATACTTTATTCAACGATGAATGTTCACGCGAAATGAACGATACATGTTTACCCGATTTGACTTATTCATCCTGACAGCTGATAAAATATACATCGCGATTTCGTTTAGAAACATTTATAAATAAATTCATACATATATATACGTCGAAATAATAATTTTTTCAAACAAATTTATTTATAAAAATCGCTGTACAATTACAGTGTTGACACTTGGTTTAAAAATACGCTCTTATATATTATTGATAGAACAATATAGAAATTCAGTGAAACCCGTTATTGCTATACAATTTATTTACGTCATATATGAATATCCCTATATTCTACACAATCACATGTACAACCAACCAATCAAGATCGAAACTCCACCTAACGCTGTTTCCTCAAATCAAATTAACTTATCACCCCTCTGCATAAGAAAACTATGCAAATACGACCTACGACGATTATACGCAGGACAAAACCCATCCATCCTCTTTAAACCACCACCTACACAAACACTCGTCGCCTACAACAGAGCATTACCATCACGTCGCCGAAAAAGAAAGCAGACATGTACACACGCGTTCGTGCGCAACAACTTACAACGACGCGCATACCGACGACGCAACAACCAACCGCGTAGCCAACAACTATAGCAGCAGCAGTAGTAGTAGTAGTACACACAGTGCGGAAAAGAAACGTAAAGAAAATAAAAGCTCGACGACGGTGGTGCATACATACATATATATATACGAGGCGCAAATGAAAGAGAACCTCTTGCTCGCGCGCGTCGCGCTCCGCTTTTGACATCGTTATAATGCAGGCAGGCGCGTGCACACGTACATGTATATACGTACGCAACCATGTGCCACACACACACACACACTATCCGAGAGAGCAAATAAGACGGAAGGATAGACTCTCTATATACTACTGCCTGAGCGCTCTCTTATACTGGCACGATGCCAAATATTTGCACGGCTCGAGAAAGTGAGCGCACACGCGCGCATGAAGACGACGACGACGACGAACTTGGATTACCTTACTGGACTGCTGCTGCTGCTGCTACGTCGTCGTAGTAGTATAGTTGCTGGAATCGCGTAATAAAACCCCTGCGAGGTTGCCTGTTTCGTCGTCGTCGTCATACGCATAAACGCGGAATTCCCGCCGGCTTGGAATCCCGACGAATGACCTTTGACGTGTAGTGTGTGTATGTTAGACGCAAGCTGCTCCTGCTGCTGCTGCTTTCCACTTCTTCTTCTGCTGCTTTCCCTTTCTCGTGTGGCTGTTTTCAAGTATATATGTGTGTATATAGTATATATAAGGGACGACGAGTAGAGAAGAAAGGGGTAGGGGTGGAGGGAGGAACATATGCGGAAAGTCGAGCCGCTAAACTAGCGCCAAGTGCATGCCGCGTGCACAATAGAGAGGAGAGACTTCCGGATGCTCAGCGTGCTACTACTACTACTATACGCGAGGCCATGCAAAGAGAGAGAGAGAGAAAGGTTGCAGTCCTCGTTCTATACAGAGAGAAGTGGACGATATGTGTATATATTTTTACCAACTCCTTTGCACGAGCACATATATATATATATATGTTGTAAGGTTGGTGATCGCGCTTTTCCTGCGGACTTTGATCTCTGCAGGAGTGGAGAGTTTGGTGCTTGATTTCTTTTTTTCTTTTACTTTCGAAGTCGTGTTGAGGGAAATTTATTTTTATGTGTATATATAGGTATAATAGGATGTAAAAGGAGAAATTTTGTGTAAATGTGTAAACAGATGTGTGTAGTTGGATAAAGGATGAGTATATAGTATGGTATAAACCGTCGATGATTAATTTTTCAAATAAGTATATTATATGTATGAGTCAGCGCTTATGTGTTGTGCATTATTACCGTGATGCGCAAAAAAAATAATAGAACGTATTGTATATATATATACGTGCTGAAGTGAATCGTGTCGTTGAGAGAAAAGTTCCACGAATTACTCTTTCAAGTGTAACTTGAGAATGAAAAAAAAACGGCTTGGTTAATTTCTTTTAATATCTCGCAGTTAAGATACTTTTTTCTTTGTGATAAAAATCAGTTACAACGAAATTTAAATCAATCTAATTCTTATTCTACTACTTTACATCGCTTCATTATTCATTCACATTATCCCCAACCGCTATAAAAATACTCCAAACCAATCTACAATGCCTCCCATACACACACTGTATACCCTCTTGAATCTCCAAAAAAAAAAAAACAACACCCCACCACAACCGTACCCATTATCTCCCCGTATCATGACGTAACGCCGTATATACCATCCACACACGTCACCGCCAAAAAAGAAAGCATCTCTCCCTCCTATACACACCAAATGATCATCCACTCGTTCTATCCGTCTGTCCGCGCTCTCTCACTCTCTCTCTCTCTCATACACGCGCGGAATTCCAAGCAGGAAACGGCGCGGCGTCGCGACGCGACTGACTGACCGCGCCGTACGCACGCGTATATACTATACATACGCTTAGTGTTATCGTTCGGTCGGCGTCGTCGGCAGCAGCAGCAGCGCAGTTGGTATAAATAACGCTCCGCATGCTGCTCCTGCTACTGCTGCTGCTGCTACACTACAACCCAACGCGCACAGCGTATAAATAATGCGCTACGCAAATATCCGCGCTAAACGCCGATGCACCATCGATGACCCCGACAACGCGTAACCATGTGTATGTATGTATATATATGTGTGATGACGAACGGGTTTCTTATATAGGAAGGAAGAAAGGTAGAGGAAAGTGTGGTGTGTCAACGAGGTTGAATTTTCCACAGACGACGTGAGAGAGAGAAAGAATCAATAATGCATGGCGTAAGGCTCTATGTGTCGCTTCGGCTGAATTTTACATGCTGAAAAATTGTTTAGTCGCTTGCTTGCTTGCTTGCTAGCGCGTCTTCTTCTTCTTCTTCTCGCTGCTGGAACCGCTACTGCCACAACAACAACGCGCCTCGATAAATTATTCAGCGTGTGTAGAACATACGGCGATGGCGACGGCGACACGCGCGGGTAATGTGACGAGGAATATAACCGATGTGCGAGTACTCGCTCGGTATAAATGAAGTTAAAGTCGGCGTTATATAGATCGATGCGATGTGCTGCTGTTGTTGTTGTTCTATTACGGCGTTATGTTTCACAGCTGAGGAGACCGCGTATATATGTATGGAGTTATTATTCCAAGAGGTAAAGTGACGCGAGGTCGAAGGTGGTGACATGGATGGGAAAGTTTTGTTTTAAAACGTTTTTTGTATAGTATATGTATACGCGAAGAAAAGTTTTTTTTATACTTTGCGGTTGGAATTGTTTGGATAAGTAGGTAACGAAGTACATGGACACGTGTGTGTGTATGTATGTATAAGAAAGTTCGAAGTTTTACGAAGAGCTATATATACGTACTGCAACATTGTCGTTGCATAAATTATATATCAATCCGTCACCGTCCATCATGTACAATATCAATTTTATATACATATTCGTATGTGTATAGCATATATCTGTTTGAAAAATCACTATACATATACCCAAGAGTTGAACTACGATATCCATCAGTTAAAGGAAAGAAAATGGAAAGAAAGAAACCATGCGTCCGAGAAGCCTGTAACTCCCTTCATTCGAGATTCAGATATTCAACCTCTCAGCTGACACAAGCGCCGACCTCCGTCTGTTTGCCCTGCCATAACAAATTGTTTGACTAAGGTAATAAGATTCCCCGTGGACGTAACAATCCGTTTTATTGACCTGAGTACCGTTAATCTCGATCTCAATATATATAGGCATGAAATGAAACGCACTGCGCGTTGTCGCCCGTCTATATAGATAGACGCACTGTATATATAATATACGTATATCTGAGCTGTTCAGTGACTTTAAGTCTTTCTGTCGCACGTATAAGTCGCTTGTACATAATAAATTGTCATTTATTGTAACCCAATTGCTTTACAAACATAATACATATATAAATATTTCGTGTAATACAGTGTTAAAAATAACATAATATAAAATTTAACTTAATAATTTCTTAGCTTATTTTTATTTTTGATATCACAGTCTGTTTCTAAAAATTAATAATACTGAAATAGTAAGTCAAAGACTATATAAGTGATATCACTCATAACTAGAGAGTATAGTGGACTAGAAAATGCACGAGAATGACAATTTTTTTCGAAAATTTCTAAAAAGAATCGCTGGCTTAGCCAGGTCGTATAAAATAAAACTTAGAACTAATAAATGTATATCAGTGTATATCTTATGCAGTCTCGCGAAAAAGTGTCATATTACGGTCCTATATATCCATAAGTTGTATAAACGTAAATTATTTCCAGATAATTTTCCTAATTCTTTAACCCTATTTAAAAATCCCTTATATACTCAACGCATAACCCTTTCATTCATCATCATAACGAAAAACCCCCAACCATACATTATCCTCCTCAACCACTCACATACATATCCTTTAAAAACTTTCAAGGCCAAATATAATCACGATAATCAATAAACAAAACCTCAGCAGCTTGCGCGCACGCTTATCTATAACAAACACCCCCACACACATGCACATTCGTACAACAAAGCTCGCCGTTGTACCCAAAAAGTAAAAAAATCCACTTCCTTAGTTACAAAGCCATTCCTATATATACATATACGCACGTGCACATGTTCAGTCCGCACGTTCAAAGAATAGCCCCGCTTACGCGTGTGTCTCGAGGCTGGCCAAACATCACGCGGCGGCGGCGCGTTACTGAAGGAGAGATAAGTGCGTGGCGCGAGTATATATATATGTATGTAAGAAGAAGAAGAATAACCAGACTCATGTTCATCGTCTGTATATATACACACATATACATATATATTTAAGCAAGAGAAGGCGTGCGAGGACAAAGGGCCGGGTCTAATTGCGCGTGCAAATCGCGCGCAACGGAATTGTTCTATCGCCGCATGCACGGCGTATATAACGCTGTGTGCTGTTGTAGCTGCTGCCCGTCGCTCATAAATATTTATAGAGACCAACGCGCGCGAGAAGGCGCGCACCGCACGAGAGATGTCTAATTAGCAACGTGGTGTGCTATATAGTATATAGTGGTACTGCCTGCGTTATATAGCGACATCGTGCGGCTTCTCCCTCTCTCTTGTTACAATTGAATCGTATCTCGCGCTGTTGTCATTTATAAATATTTACGATTTTTTCGGACATACCTATATATAAGAGAAACGAGAGAAAGATTAATAAAGGATAAAAGTTTTTTGTATATACATATATATAGTATATAAGCAGCGGCAAGGGCATTTCGTCGTATAGGTTGAATAATGCATGATGCGCGCGCTAACGCGTCGTGCGTTTTGTAAATGAAAAGCGGCCGTGATGGAAAAATCGGTGTGCGGTGAATGCAACAGCAAACACTATATATACAGTAGTTGTATTATACATACTATATATATACGTTCGTTTGGGTATACACATATAATAAGGTATGCGCGAGAGGTGCGCGCGACGGACTTTTACTTACAGCCGCACGACGAGGAGAGGATAGATAGATCTTGGGAAAGAATGCACCTTGTGTATATGTATTGGCAAGCTGTTGTGCTACTATACTACTACTGCACACGTTGTGAGTATGTATATAGAAGAAGTAAGAGGCGACAAGACAGAGAGAGAGAGAAGTTCAGACTGAGTCAGAGAGTAGTGGGGAAGAATGGTGATTGTGCTTTTTTTCTTCTTTTTTAATGGCGAATCCCGATTCGCGTGAGTCACGGTGTAATTCATGCGAGGTGGTGGTGGTGGTGTTTTTTTCTTTTCGTTTCCTCGTATGTGTGTGTGTGTGTGTATAGTATGCGCGAACGTGAACGTCAATCGACGACGAGAGCTATGATGATGCAGCGGCGGCGGTGATGATGCTCGTGGTATAGTCGAGGTTGAAAGAGGAAAACGATTAATGGAGAGTCCAGAATGTTCGTGGTATGGTGTTTTGATGCGCAGTTGGGTAGTTGGCGCATGTGCACTCAAGGTTTGGATGCGGTGGTGGGTCTGGTAATTTGTGGTTGTAGGTGGGATGTGGAGTATAAAATAAATATTGGTGATTGATAGGATAATTGTACGGAGCAACGGTATTAGTAGAAGTAACATTGTAATAAAAGGTGATGTTAATTAAAGTGGAATTGACATTCTCAGTTTGAATGTAACGTTCTTTTTACTATGAATAACGTTAAGTTTACTTTTAGTTATATATATTGAATCAACTTTTTGCTAATCCAGTTGATTTCATTGATACGAAGAAGTTAAATTATAGCGTGCCTTTTTTTCGTTAACCCTTATATACGAGTAAATTTATTTTGTAAAAAAAAAATTTACTTCAAAGAGTAAAAGTATTAGATAAATTTTAGTTAATTTTTATTAGAACTACAAGAATTACAAAATGGTACTTAATGCACAATCATTTTTCAATCGTTAATTTTGCTGCTGCCGCTGCCGTTCTCTTTTTTACACTGATAAATAAAAGTAATATTTCTCAATCAATTCTTTTTCGTGCAGCAATCCTTCACGAAGTCTTTTTTTTTTCTTTCCTTCGCATATATATAGTTTAAAAATAGACGAGACTAGAGTTATTGTGCCAATTACATTGGCTATTAGAATAATTGATGAGTATAGATCTATCGTCGAATGCGCGCGTCATGCCAACGTCGATTTTATCGTCAACGTAATTACATTACGTCCAACCAAAGTGTTAGCTAAATAAAATGTTTAAAGATAAAAAATAAGTATTCTTCATTATCTACCTTTTCATACTCTCAAATCAAATCATCATACATATACACATTCGTAAAGTTTACACCTCCTCTCGAGTAGTAGTATAATAAAATTGAAGAAAAAAAAATCGTATTTCCATCACGTTCATTTTCCTCGCGCATCTAATGGTCTGTACGACGCAAGGTTACATAAAATCAAACAGGCTTATACACATACACATACACACATACGCAATTACAACTTTCTCAGTCATCATTGCACATGTCCACAACCTGTCCCACCACCAACTGCACTTTACAACTTTATCCCGTAATTCTAAAACCCCCCCAAAAAAAATAAAACGCAACAACCCGCGTACACGTCTAACAACATCTCCCCACTCCCAATCAGCTGTTTTCCGTCGCTCGCAAATCGACCTAAAACATCTCCGCGCGACTGCATCCATACTATATACTCCTCTCTCTCTCTCTCTCTCTCTCTCTATGCACTCACTCACTCACACACATACATACATACATATACTCTCTAAACGCTCGGAAGAGTAGGAGTAGGAGGCGGCGAGAGAGGAGCTCGCTCGCACGCGCGCGCGGGGAGTAGGAATCGACTGCTGCCGCCGCCGCCGCCGCCGTTGTGCCGGTATACGAGGAGAGTGAGCAGCAGCAGCAGCAGCAGCAGCAGTGAGCGCTCACTTGTTGAGCGTCGACGGCCGAGCGACGACGACGACGTGTACATATATACATATATATATACCGTCCGGCATAGTCTCTCTCTCGTTCGCTCTCGTACTTGCGTATGTCACGTGCGGCGCGGTGGTGGTCTCGTTACGTTGTATACCAGTGCGTGCGCGCGCACCACGCGTATATTGTACCTATAAAGGGTTGGTTTCAAGAACCAAGAAGATATATCGTTCAGTGCTGTGACAATAATAGTATTAATAATAAAATAATATATAAGAAAAAAAGCGTTCGTTCGCGTGTGTGATCGATATATACATATATATATATATATCAGATGGAGTGTAGGAAAGCGGCACCGAGGAACGCCGGCGTTGTGTCGCCGGCTACTACTACAACAACAACCATGACGCGACGAAACCATGCTGCAGCAGTAGTCCGCGAATAATAACATCGCGAGCTTGCACAACGCGTCGACGCTTACGTAAGCTCTCTCTTTCCTCGTCGACACGTCGTGCGCGTGCGTCCGTGCGTGTGTGTGTTTCTTTCTTTCTCTGTGCGTGTACAACGCGTGGATCATCCTTTGCCGATTATTGGCGCTACTATATAATCTCTGTGCGTATATGCGGCTTGTGTCGCCAACAGCAACAGCAGCAGCTCCTTGGTATCGAACTCTCTTTTTCTCTTTGCACAACCCCGAAGAAGAAGAAGAATAAGAAATAAGAAATATATAGTATTAAAAATAAATCGTTAACACAATGGAAGGTTCGACAATGGCGATGAAGAGTCGCAAGTACGTTGGGACGTACCACGCGAGTTCACCCAAGTACTACCCTGCGATAAGCCAAGCATACTGGGCACCACAGCCACAGACTGCGCCCTACTCCGTTCCAGGTACTTATGCACATCACTCCACTCTCTCTCTATTTTAAGGTCTCCGCACGCGCACCGAGCGAGCGCTCTTTCGCTCATTCGTCTACTCTCGCTCGTTATATATTCTCTCACTCTCTGTTGTGCTTTCCGCAAAAAGCCGGCCACGCCGGAGTAATTCTGGGTGTCTCCCTCCTACCTAACTACGACGACGGCGCCGACAGCAGACGATGCTACTACTCAAGCATATACACATGCGTGTGTATGTGTGTATGTTACTACTATATACTGATGATGATGATGTTTGTTCGTTTTTCTAAGTAGTCTGCGGTGCGTGCGAAACGATGACGCATTGTATACGGGTGTAGTATAGTATAGCATAGTGTATGTATATATATGGTATATAATATACGCGTAAACTGGCAGGTTTTATTGTCGTTCGTTAGTCGGTGTTTATGGATTGTGGTTGCGTGTGTGTGTGTGGCTGTTTGGGTATATAAAATGTAAAATATATTGAGGTTGTAAAGGAACCGGAGGTCGTGCCCGTGAGATGAACGTTAAGTTTCGCGCGGTTATTGTTATCGTTGAATGATACTGCAGTTAACGTGTGTATTGATCGATCGATCGAGGAAAGGTCATTACCGTGTATATACAAAACCCACTGCTATATACTTATGCAGGGACACAGCATCAGCTCCGTTTTATATATTCATATATATAAAACCGATGCAGTCGCGCGCATTTGTGTAACTATTTGCTCAGCTGTCGAAGTCGCGCAGTTCGCAATTAATTTTTTCAAAATACAATGTACCGAAAAGCCCGCGATTTCACGGTCGCATATATCGAAACCTTCTCCACTGCATTCTAATGCGTTTATACCACCGTACGAGAAAATTACAAAATCGTTTGAGTACTAAATTACACGTATACAACCGCTGTTATACACATTCGTGTCACTGCGCACATACTTATATATCGCCATTATATACATAACGCTTGCGTTCGCGCGCGATGCACACGCGAGAGTACAGTGTACGGAAAAAAAAGCAACAGCAGCAGCCTCTACATTCTTGCGTATAATACACGACGTCGACGACGACGACATCGTACCTCATGCGTGAAAAACAAAGGAGGAGAAATAATGAATTTGCCCCGTATAATCGCCACCAAGGTGACTTGCCACCGGCCGATATGTATAGAGGTGTGTGCATATGTACGCGTATTACACGCATGTATATATATATACACGTAAGAAAGAAAGAGAGAGAGAGAGAATGTATAAGTACTCGCACGTTATATACATACGTATACACATACACACACACACACACGCCTACATAAATAAACACGAGGGTTATGCGCGCGCTGCTGAAGCGCGGGGCTGCGCGCACACGGCTATTAATAAATGAAGACGGCGGTGGCGGCATCCGTCACACACATACATACGTACACGTATATAACATATAGAAGTTATAAGACGAGCTTCGTTCTCACTGCTTGGCAGTCAATATTTGAGGGATGGAGGTTCGCTCGTGCGCCGGATTTCGTTTGTGTGACTGACGCGCGGATGTTGTTGGCTATGTATATACATAGAGGCGACGGTGGTATATAGCGGCGGTAGGCGAGGTTATGCTTTAAACGGATTTACCGAGCGTCTATAATATATTATGCATAAGAATCGGTTCCTGGTGTGTATGTATAGGTAACAGCAACAGCAGCAGTAGGCTTTGACGATAATTATGATGATGATGATGATATCGGTGTATATAATTGTTGCAGTGGGTGGTGGTAGTGGTGATATGCTGGTGTGTATATATAAAGAGAAAGATCGTTGGTAAGATTACATTGATCAAGCGCCAGGTATGTGGTTACGCTCGGTAATGCTCATTATATATAGACGATGCAGAAAAAAAAAAGATTTTTTTATTGGTTATATATATACATACACCGAGATTTCAAATTCAACGAAAGTCGACCGGTTAAAGCAGCCGCGCAGCAGGTTGTTGTCGTCGTCCCCTCGACATATAGCAACCTAAACTTTCGCAACCAGTGTCTTTCGCTTATATATATATACGCTGTATCAAGCACAACCGCCTAGCTAACTAACTAACCTACAGAGAATTCTCATTTATCCGGAAACTTTTACGTAACCCGCGTATGTGCACTGCTTATACTGCTATATAATGTTGATCCAAAAACTAGGCTCTCCAGATTCTCTTATATTATATACACATGCGCATAGGCGGAAGAAGAATATACAGCATATATATATCTCTACAACACAACATATAGCAACAGCAAAAGATCGCGGAAACGGGGGCCAAAAGCAATGCGCGCACGCACGCATCCGCATACCTGTTATTTATCGTCGCGCGTCGTCCTCGCGCGCGCGCGTATCATATACACACATATATATATATATACAACGCAACGGATATAGAGTCACTTCCGTTCGTCCTTATACCTCTCCTCACGTATATAATCATAGTGTATTGGCGCGGAACCGACACATATAGTATATATATATATATATATACTCCTACTCACATCGATTGTCCATCGTCGCGCGCGCGTTGATCTGAGGGCTGTATATTATAATAACGCGTATATAATAGAGGAGGTGTGGAAAGAAGGAGTCTATAAGCGTGTGTGGGTAAACGACTTCCTACGCCCATGCGCGTATATATTAGGAGAAAGAGAGATGCAAATCCTTTGAACGATGAGTGTATGTGTGTGTCTCTCTCTCTATATACAGCTATATAGCGTTCTATTGCAATCGCGCGGTTTACCCGCACGTATATACCTCTATACGTGGGTGCACATAGAAGAGGAAGAGAGAGAGAGAGAGAGAGAAGATTGCGGTTTCGTAAATTCGATTGCAGGAGGGAGACGCGCGAGCGCGTGGTTTGAACGTATATGTGTCTATGTGTGTGTATGTACGCGCGGTGTAATTGAAACGGGTTATGGCTAGGTAATGATCGATTATTTTCGTAATTGTCGGGAAGGAGGGCTCTGATAGCGTAGTATATATGTCGGTTAACGTTGTTGAAGGTCAAGTTGTTGCTTCGTTTTATTTTTTTTTTCCTTTGTGTTTTTTTTTTCTTTTTTTTTTACTGTACGGTGATATAATTTTATACAGCCTTGTTAGATATGCAAAGAGAACAACAACAAGCGAATTGCATTAAAGTTGTAGACGACGACACAGTTACGATGAATATAACTGTTTATATATATATTTTTTATATTGAATTTTACAAAAGTATTGTTATGCCATATATATATATATATATACGTTTAACAGTAAAGTTTTCAATTCTACACGTAACGTATAACAATACAATTCCTTATACTACATATATACCAATGATTTACTCGAACGCCAAAGGCGCGACTTATCGCATATCTGCACATACTATACGATCCTCGCGCTCACGTCAACCAACAACCTCCTGCGATTATATATGTATATACACTGCATATATATACATAGGATAGGCGATAGTCGTCTACACTTCGAGCTGCGCTCGCTTGCGAACACACAGCGCATCATCATCATCATCCTCATCATGCGCGAGTTGTTTCGTTGCGCAACGCATTATCGCGCGCGAGTCACCTGACATATCGTCGTCCCCGCCATCGTGTGTAATACCCCTTCCCAAGGTGCTTTTCAGTCGTCTGAAAATATTCACAACTTTTTTTTTCCTCGTTCCCAAAGTATGTTATTCTTGGATATAATATAATTGACAAGTTACCTTACGATCGATATATATATTGTCGAATGATATTATATTAGGTTATTATTATTATTACCGTCTTGGTGCGAGTCAACAGACGACGTACCGGTTCTCTTAATAATTCTACTCTGCATGTCTCCTTGCAAACCACGAGGTCCCATCCTGCGATCGTCAATTTTATAGAAAACTAATCCAATTATATCCGCCACACATACATATATATACATACATCCACTATAGGTATATATTACTACTCGCGACATTTACCCGCGCACATGATCGACGGGTTCTCGATAATTTCATTATCCTAATGGAGCTCTCTCTCTTCTTGGATTATATATATATATATATATCTCTTTCTCGATCTAGCGAAGAACCGCGCGTCTCCCGAGAATTACACAAAGCCGGAGAGGTATATATAAGTCGCGTTGTATGAGAGACAGAGAGAGAGAGAAACGGAACGGATAAAGACACTATCTATTATTCATTAGCGTTTTCGTATGCAGCGCAGAGAGAGAGAGAACGACGGCTAGCAGAGTGCGCGCGTCGTATACATTAAGCACTCGCGTGCGTCATATATATCTATACGTACGTACACGCGAACCTATATATACGCGAACGAGAACCGCGAATACTTGTGCAGCCGAAAAACGCTATAATACACGACTGATAGTCTGGAAAATCCCCGCTGGTCACGTATACGTCACTATATATATATATCTACAATTGTTCCTGTTTCCCGGGACGCTGCAACATTTTTCAAATTATCTGTATATACGATATAAGAACCGCATACTCGCGCGCGCACGTTTTCTTCGTCAAACCAGGCAATAATAATAATTCTCTTTTCTCTCAGCGTCACGGAAATCACTACGAAATCCCGTTTTTCTACACAACTCGCGAGCGTTCGTTTCCGTCGTCGCCTTCTCTTGCGAATCCGAACTTGGCGCTATGCGTTGCGTAACTTCCCGCGCGCTCGCTGCTCGTTCCTCCGCTTGCAGCAGCAGCAGCAGCATGAGAGAGGCATAAGGAAGTCAAGGATGTTTGAAAGTGTACGCTTAGGCTGCACTTATATATATATATATATATATATATATACATGTTCACTCGGGCGTTCTGCTAGAAATTCCTCTAGCGCACTATGCGTGTGAGTGTGTGTGCAGATTCTGTGTCCCCCCATCATCATCGATTGATTTGCGCGTGCGCATGAGTGCAATATCTAACGGTCGCGTGCACATGACCACCGCTATTATACCGCATGCGGTCCTTTTTTGCCAGGACTGCTGATATGTGTGTATGATCGGTAATGTGGGACATGGCTTATCGGTATACGCTTTTTTTTGTGCACCGCGTATACATAGGCGATAACATTGGCATTGTCGCATTGGTCCGTGAAATTTCCGGGTATTGTTTTTTTTTCTGTATGTGTGACTATATACAAGAATAGGTACTGGAAAAAATTTTCTTTGATTTCACTAGATGTGGGTATAACAGCCCTTTGTTTGTTATCGGTTTCCGCTGTGTTATCGCTGGAAAGAATTCAAACGAAAAAGGGTTAAATTCGGCAGTTCAAAGCTCGCGTTTAAAGTTTATTATAATAACACTTTTCTATATACTTTCGTACATGATTTTCTTCTGAAATTCGCCGCGAGAATTTCAAACGAATCTAATCGTCAACCGTAACTTATCCTTCTTCTTACTTCGAATACTATACCTCTAATCGCGCATTCCAAGAATTATTTTGAATAAGTCACACACGTGTGTATGTGTATATATATACATATATAGGTATTATATTTTATCGTGACGCTTGCGCATATGATGAGCCGTTGGAAAGAAACGCGAGGGTGAGTAACAAGACACGTAGACAAAACAGCGCACGTGGTAATCTGGCGCCGTTCAAAGTATTATATTCTTACTCCGACTCATTATAATTTGAGCGCGTGCGCATATGCTGTTTCATCACTGCATATATATATTTTTTTCAATCTATCTTATTTATCCTTATACCTTATACAAAACCCTAGATATATATATATATATATATATAACATAAAAAAATCTCTCCACACAAGCACCGCGAATTCAAAAAGAGTAGTACATCGTCGCTCGCGAATAATAAGTCCCATACAAACTTCTTCAGCCACCAATCTCCGAGATATTGTCTCTCCTCACACATACACAACACGAAAATCGTAACGTGTCCTCCCCCTCCCCCCCTGGCTAGCGATAATTCCAAAACTTTTTATATTGCACTCGACTCTTTTCTCTCACCTGTGTATATATATAGGCGCGAATGCACCAGAAGAAAGTTTCTTCCTTCTCGCGTGTGTATAGCGCGGCGCATCTTGCTGAGAGTATGTGTCAGTGCAATATGCGATCTTACCGCGGGATATAAACAATGGGGCGCTGTGGATTGCGCAAGTACATATATATATATATATAGGGACGGCGACAAGTTCGGTTTAGTATATTATATGTGCCCATCACTATACACTGCGCTTAACAGGCTTTCGCCAAAAGTAAACGGAAAGCGTGCGCGCACCACACGGCAAACAATTTACTTTTACCTTTTAGCTGCACGAGTGTGTGTTGCGCCGAACTGTCGAATTGTAAAGAATCGCAGATGGCACATACAAAGAGAGAGAGAGAGAACATCGAGGTTGTAAATTTTGAATGCAGGGAAGAAGATTAACTGACTGTGTGTGTGTGTGTATTTTCGTTCGTTCTGGATTCTGTTAACGAAATGACAAACGTTAACGAAATATGTATAGTAGAATAGAAAATTGAAACTTTAGATAAAATTGGGGTCACAGGGGTATACTGTTTTTGTTTGTCTTTGCGATTGTTATTATTATTATATATTGGATCGAATTAAGTGATTGATACGTGTATATATAAAGTTTGACGTCGGTTTATATATACGCACGTATCACGCATTGCTTTCAATAAACTAATTGCCTGAGCTCACCGGTGTATCATCATTATTATTATTATTATATCGATGGACAATTGAATCGTAAAAAGGAGTACTTTTAATTTCGTCGAGTAAATAATAATGGATTAAACCACTTCGTCGTTATTATACCCACGCGCACTTTATATATATGTATGTATATAAAATATCCCGATTTTATAGTATTCAACTTGCTTCATTTATCATACATACAGATATTCATATATATATATATATATATACATATGCGTGTGTACACTTTGACGAGTGATACTCGAAATTATCGACAGAACAGTCGATACACACGTATATGCGCGTGCCAATATCCGAAAGCAGAGCGAAAGTCATCATTTTTCATAATCCCGAATATATAAACTTAATTAAAAACGTGTTATTACTAATTTCAGAGTTTCATATATATATATTGATTATTGAAGAACGCGCGTGTGATACAGAAATAGCATAGCTATATTCAATAATACATACACACTCGTTCAATTAAATAATTCCCGTGGATAATTTTCAAAGTAAGAGAAGATACCAACGACGAGTTGAATAACTTGTGTATGTATATAGAATCTATATACTATACAATAATGCCTGTGAGCGATGTCTTCAAAACCTGTGGGTTATATTAGAAAAACATTACGTCGTGTAAGAACAATATCTATATATATAGCAATACACGCGTAATTTAAATTTTATACAAATTTATTGAAATACATGCGTAATAGCTATATACGTAATTACCGGCTATTATTTACGACAAAAACGCGTTATACTATCGTAAACAGACAAGTGATAAAGTCCTTCCAAATGTTCATTTCGCATTCGCGTACATATATAAGCGATCGCGCGTATATAGCTAACGAGCCGGTTACATTCGTTATGTAACAATAATGTATAATATACGCGTAAAGTTTGCATCGTGCGAAATAAATAATTTCTCACAATTAACCATACTTATATACCTATACATATAACGAAAATAATCCAAACCTTCTATCACTCCATACTATTTTACGTTTTCCAAACCACCTCAGAATAAAAAAGAATCGTCGAAAAACCGCACAGCACACACCTTACACATCATCGTTTCAAAGAACCTCCACGCACACGCACACGTACATAATACTACACAATATATATAAGTAGGTATATCGCATACCAGAACGTTCACTCATTCGCTTGACAATCGCGCGCACCCATCCGAGTTATATTATACGCGTTATACACACAGGGTCAATGTTGCGAAGTGTGTCCCGCGCTCTCCTCAACCTGCGTGTGTCGAGGTGGGGCACGACTCTCTCTCTCTCTCTCTCTCTCTCTTCGAACAACATATCGCGCGTCGTATGTATACACACAAGTGTACTTACCTTATACCTATAGCTCGTGGAACATATAAGCGCTTCTCTCTCGATTTACATCTGACCCAGTCCCAGGAAACGCTCTCGCTGGTCATTGCTCTTTCTCTCTCTCTCTCTTACGTGCGTACACGCCTACGCACGCACACACACACACACAAACACACGATGAAGCAACGTCATCGGTACGACCCTGTAGAATCCAACTATCGTACGTATTATTGCGAGTATTATATATTTATATATATATATATATATTTTTTTCTTCATTCTTATAAACGCTTATGACGATGACTAGTGTCCAAAATATAAGGGACTATTGTACGCGTCATATGACGATCAATTTTTATTTATTTATTTTTTGGGTTAGATAGACGAGCGTAAGGGATAATTCCTCTGTTTTGCATTCTTCGTATGTGAGATGGTATGTGTGTGTGTGTGTATGTGTGTGTATAGCGATATAGTCGTCTTTCGTTTTCTTTTTTTTGCTTTGCCTTTACCTTTTCGTTTTGGCGCGGTTTATGAGCGAGCGGAATTTCAAATGAGAAAGAGAGACGACGACGACGACGCGCGGCTTTCGAATTGTATTTAAATAGGAGCGCGCGTTGCTTTGTTTGGGGTCGAGTACTGCTGCTGCTGCTGCTGCCGCTTCGTCGTCGTGCGTTTAGCTTTGTTGACGATTTAATTTATGTAAATAGTTTTGGCTTTGTTTGGAAAAATATGACGTGAATAATAATAATAATAATAATAATAGCACGAGAGCGCCTTATAGCTCTGTTGATTTATTATTTTAATAATACAGTTGTATATATATAAAAGTTCTTAAAGAAAAAAAGTGATTTACATAAGCTTGAATCCTGCAGTGTGTAATATAATCAGGAACGTGACGAGAAAAGAAAACACCGCGCCGAGAAAGAGAGAGAGAGAGTAGATTGATAAGGCATAAGTGTATAAATCGCGAAATTTAACTCGCGCGTGTGAAAATTAATGTCAGGATTTATAACGCTCCGTTCTCACGTACGGTACAGCGATGTTTGTATACACAAGCGAATCTCTGCACTTCGTAAACCGACTACTACTCACTCGTTCGCGAACGCGCGCAGACGGTTCACGCTATATATCTCTGCGCGTTATACTGCTAAACGTTACATATATATATAGACAACAGCCACAGCTGCTGTAAATTGTAAATCAGCTACTCTCTCTCTTTCTCTCTTGACGCGCTTCCAATAAACGTTTACGTAATTCGTAATTTTGACTAACAGCCCTGTATATAGTATAATATACGTTATACATACATATGTATATGTATATTTTCCGTGAAAAGTAATACATGTTAAACGCGAGACGTTATAATCGTGGAAAGAGGAAGTGTATACGTATACTCGATTTTGACAGTTTTCCGAGAACACGACACGAACGCGCTACATACCGCTGATGTAAGGCGCACGCAGGTCGCGTGCGGTAATTTTTGGGGGGCAGGAAGATGCGTAAATAAACAGATGAGAGGGAGTCTGTACGCGTGAGTTATTTATGTGTGTGTGTGGGTGCGGGTGCAGCAGTTGCGGGAAGATCGAGAGAAAGAGAGAGAGTTGAGTTGGTTACGAGGGAGATCGATGCGCGCGATGAACTCTTGATGGATTGCCCCGTGTGTGTGCGTGTGTCTGTGTTTTGATTAAGGTTGAAAGATGTTGTCATAACCGTCGTAAATAAAAGTAAGTCGTCAAGACGCGGCGACGACGACGACAGTGTTTTGATGAGCAGTTTATATAGTTCTTGGATGTAAATTTTTTTTTGTTACGCATCTTTTTTTTTATTTGTGGAAATTTGGGAGTTGATTGAGAGTTTTTAAATTTGATGTTGTGACGTAAACGATGACAAATATTCGTGTTCTATATAAATAGATTCGAGAAACAAGTGTATACGTGCGATAAATCAACGCATTTAAATGTGCGAATTTTATAGTTCATCTGTGGTTATTTCTGACAAATTAAAAATAAAGAAAAAAAGAGCACCTCAATATATTAAAATTTATACGTTTTTAAACGTTTCGAAGACACCAGAACCACGCGATAATCATCATCATTTTTATTTCACTTCCTAAAAAAACCGCTCGCGTGTATATACATATAAGCCGGAGCTAATTGCCTTTCGCGCTATATCCATCACCATCAGCTGCATCCAAACACATCATCACCGCCTTGGCATTTCATAACGCCGAAACAGCAAAAAAACCCCGTCGTCGCACCACCACCACGATGACATAATTAAAAGTATCTCATCTCTCTCTTCCTCCCACATCAGTACAACAATATCATGACATCAGCGTTTCTTAATTCCCTCTCTCTCTCTCTCTCTCTTTCGTTCCATCTCCTCATCGCTCTGCGTTATACACACGCGCTTGACCCACAAACTATACTCCACGCGCGTGCGCCTATGTGTGCACATGGCTCTCGATCGCGGCATTTGTTGTTCGACTTTCGACTTTCTTTCGCGATCACGGCCGCTGCTACTACTACTCGACTTTTCCGCTGCGACCGCTAATTACGGTTCATTATACGCCGTAAAAGAGCTCGAGAGGAGAGTACATATATATATATATATATATAGTACAGTGCACAACTGACGCTACCCATGTTCTCTATGAGTTTTTCGCAATCCTTACGCTCGCGATTCACTATACATATATACCCTCGCGTGTATACGCTATTATAATTTTACGCACGCGGCGCGGTTGTTATATTGCTCACGGGACGGTTATGGTGTTTTGAAACACCACGCGCGCGGTACACATATATATAGTAACACAAACAACATAGGAGCATAGAGAGAGGAAGGGAAAGAATGAAACGCGAAGGATACATATTATAATTACTTGAAAACGCGCGTAGGGAAAAAAAAATCTCTCGCGACTTTTCGCCATATCTTACGCAACAAACCTACGCTCACTCGTGCATTAATCGCTTCTATGTATATATATATATATATATATATAGCGCGTACCAGTGCTAAACGCGCACTGCGACGGCCCTGACAGACCACAGACATACACATATATACATTAAGCCGAGCTCTCAGCGTTGCGCTGTGAATCGTAAGTCTCGAGCAGCAGCAGCAGTGTACAGTTCCCCTTTTTCCGGCTCTGTGTATTCCGCGTGCGCGCGCCTCCTTCTTTATTTGGGATTTAGGGGAGAGAGAGAGAGATTTCGCGTCATTAGACCGCGGCTAAATCACGGTGGGCTTTAAACTTTTGCAGTGGTAGTAGTAGTAGTAGTCGTCGTTGAGCGCGCGTGCACGGACCGACATACTAAGGAGGCTAATCGCGCCTTTTAATCTAGTCGGCGGCCGTCGTCGACGGTAGAAATCATGGCTTGTATGTGTGTGTGTACGTGTACGTGTGTATGTGTAGAGAGAGAGAGAAAGAGGAGAAATGTATATAGTATGCGGACTAGAGGTGAGGATGAATTTTGGATGGGCTACGATGAGGAAAGCTGCGGAATGGAAATGTCGAGGGGTATAAGAGAGATATGGTTTTCTACGTTTTCGCGCTGTAGCTTGGACGCATATATATACTAGGGAGAGTATGAGAGATTTGCGAATGTAGGTTTGTGGAATGAGTGTATGAAAAATGTGTAGTAAAATTAATTATTTTTTATTTAATGTATATTTATAATGTAGATATTGTGTAATATCGTCTCTCCTATTTTGTTTTCGTACGTTAATATATATAAGGATTAACGTTGTAAACTCGAACGACTGTCGTTCTCTCTAAAGATAAATAATTGGAACGTCGTTCCCTATATATAATGGACATCGGTAAAATAAATTGCTGATGTTATGCGTATAGCTGAATATTCTCCACTTATATATATGTTATGACATACACAGCGTACATCACAACGCGTATATTACTAATTAATGAAAATTTAGTTATACTATACTACCCACCCACACATACACATATATACAATATGAATAAATGATTGTCCTATACGTAGCCACTTATTTTTAAACCAGCATAGAGCCATACAGTCAACAATATCTGGCAAATTAAATCTGTATTTTCCCCGCGCGTGTAGATGCACTTGCGTAACGACAAAACACGAATTCCAACAACTGGAAAAAGCAGAAAAAAAATAAAAAATTCAAAATCACGCAAATCCTTGCACGTGCGCGCATTTGCACAAACATCCGCGACAGCATCATCGTCGTTGTACGTAAAAAAAAAAAATTGTATAGCACTCGAGCAAACAGCAGCAGCGTGAATGCGAGAGCTCTGTATATATATACGATTTCTGCTTTAGGCAACCACTACTCATCGTCTACCAGTTCGCAATTACCGGCTTGATAGCTACAATTGACCGCGCGTTACGCAGTTCCAATTGAGCCTCTCGCAGTGTGTATATATATACTGACGTTAAATGTCATCCTGCGACATAACGTTTCTCTCTCTCTCTTTCGTGGTCCTTGAAGTTACAAAATTCATCTTCAACATCTATATCACGATAACAACGACACTTTTCCACAATCCTATATAAAAATCAATACATTCAACGACACGCGAATAATGAAATTCCCCTGCACGTGTATATACATATACGTGCCAAAAATCACTTATATAAAACACGTCAAATTTTAGATATCGCGCGCATTTTCAATTATTTTTGCACGAGTGCACATGTAAAGAGGAGCGCGGTTGTAACCTGTCGCAGCTAGCATTGAGAACGTGGAATATATATATCGTACGTACGCGTACGATACTCAATGGGATTTTCGAATTGCCAATGGGCGTATGTATGTGGTATATATATATATATATATATAGGCAAGTAAGCAACGACGGATACAGCCATCAACGTCGACGCGGTACTCGCTCTCTCGTGTGTGTATTTGTTTTTACACACTCTCGTCGCGCACGCGCCCGCGAAAGTGTCTACCCCACCCACTCTCATATTCTCGCTTTTTTTTTGTCAAAAGCTTCATATATGTGCGTGCGCGTTCTCCCTCTCTCGTCGTTATCTATATATATATGTATTTGTACGTATCTTTTTTTTTTCGCTCTCACGCGTTGTAACTTTTCCTCGGGGCGGTAGCGTAGACAGCTTTTTTTTTCATGCTCGCGCTCTCGCCTTTGCGTTTGTTGTAACACCCTTCGAAAGAGCGACAAGCAGTGTGTGTGTACTCTCTCGTTTTATTTTCGTGGCTTTTCGTTTTTTGCCTTTGGGAGGGATGATGCGCGTCGAAGAAGCAGCTTTAACGATGACGATTTTGACGTATTATATATTTATAGTGAGAGATGGATTTATTTTTTATTAATATGGCATTGTAATAGACTGTTCGGATACAGCCAAGTTTAAATAGGACGAAATGTCTGCGGTTGAACATTGACGAGCTCTTTTTTCGTCTGAGCTGTTTTAAATTAGCTACATTTTTAGTTATAAATAAACTACTTTATGTTGGCTGTAGTGTGTAGCTGGAAACTGACTAGCTTTTTTTTTTAAAATTAACTAATTTTGTAGCTAAGAATCAATTAAGCTTTGAAGATATAATGTTTTTTCTTGAGAAAAGTTGATTTCTTAAAGTGTTTTCACGAATTTCATATTCTTCCAAGAAATCTGGATACTTATAGTTGCAAGAAACGATTTCTGCTATTCCGGAAAAAAAAAAAGAAATTGAATTGTTTGATTAAACTGCACATCATCGCGATGAAAACACGTTTTTCTTTCTATCTTTTGCATCTGTCTTCCATCTGATTTCTCTTAACCCAAATGATTAATAATAAAAAATTTAATACTAAAATGCAATTTGCTACAATCGTAGCAAATTCCAACTGAATAAAAACGTTAATTGTAAAAATTTCCTTCAGTGTATAGATATATACACATGCTATAATATACATTAATTTATCCTTTTTCATTTATATATATAAGCCAGGCTACACTATACAATCGTATATTGTTACACGCTCGCGAATGGCGTTCGACAATGTATGCATGATAATAACGAGAAGCATCGTTTCCGGCAATTTCAATCATTATTCCACAACCGAGCCTATCTATATATATAACAATAATATACGCGCGAGACACGCGCTTTTGTCATTGTTATATATCCGTGAAAAAGTATTGTCGCTTATACCTATATATGTATATGGCGCGTGCTGCTGCGAAATATAACGAGAGTATGCGCAGAAAAGTTGGACGAATAATGATGCGAATTTGCTTTTGAAAATAAAAAAGTTTCTAACGAGCAGTATTAGCTTGACGCTACAGTGATCACGTCAATGTTTTTTATATATATCTGCACACGCTTCGCTATACTCGTTCTCTAATTAACCATCAAATATGTAACAAAATCCATGTTGTTTCTTTTTTGTTATCTACAAGAAAATTAAATTAATCCGTATATATATACAACTATCTATAACCTGCAATCAACATAAACACAGAACCCACTTATAATATCATCCACGATAATTTCAAGCCTAATAAATCCCCGCTCCATACATCACTTTCCCGCATATATACATACATACATACACTTGCGTATAGCGTACTTGCAAAGACGCACCAACGGCGCAGCTAATAATTCATTATAACCCGCTAATAGCCGCGGCTTTTCCGCGCGATCGCGACTTAATTCAACCGCCGCCGCCGCGGCGTGCACGCGACGACTCTCCCCTACTACTCCCGTTTATTTCCGTCTTATACCTCAGCCATACACATACTATACGTCGTCGTCATCGTGCGGCAACTTATAAAGCGCGAAATTCGCGCAAACCTCCCCAAAAAACGAATAATCAAAACGACACACGTCCCCTACAGCCTCTCACTATATCTCACGCATAACGAGAATTAATGCGTATTATAAATCCTCTCTATAGGATTCTCCTCTCTGCGGCTCTCGACAAGCTGCGCTTCGCACATACACGCGTTATACGCAGCACCGGCGATTGCGCAAGTATATATGTATATACAAGCGAGCGCAGGCGTATCTGCTTACCTACGCGTTGCTGTTGCTGCTGCTGCTGCGCCTACCTGTCGTAACCTACTTATCGGCCTGGCGAGTTCTCGCGTATATATATGTACGTGCGTATATATGTATATACGTATATACGCATGTACTTCGCCGTAGGCTGTGCGGGATAGTTTCGTGACTCCGCGAAATTCCACATATACTAAGAGCGCGCGATGGTATATAGAAAGATATGCGCGACTGTCTTTGCCACAAGTGAGGGGGAAAATTTTCATTCTTTCACGTGCGACGTGTCACATATATATACGTTGTTGTACTAACCCCGATATGTAATATACACGCGACGAGTGTGCTCGATGATCCTTGTATGTGCATTGTGAGGTAGAACGTAAAAAGAAAGACAAGTAAATGGTATATACGGTGACATGAATGCGAGAGAAGAAAAAAATCGGTTATGTACATACTTAGTACCGCGGGTCTTTAATTTGCAAGAGAAGGATGCACGAAGAGAGAGAGAGAAGAAAATCAAGTGCGCACTACCGCCTTCTTCTTCTTTTTGCGCAGTTACAGTGCATGAGCGCTGCACTAGCGCCGCTGCCGTGTTCTCATCACATTCTATATAGACACGAGCGAGCGCACATAGTTGAATGATAATTAGCGATGCAACCGAGCGTATGTATACATATAAGTTACCTCGAGTGAAAAGAAAGAAAGAAAAAAAGAAACACAGGGACGAGGAAAAATAGTTTCAGGATGGAACCTTATACAACAACGATTGTATATATATCCTGGGGCAGAAATTTCAGCGCGACATCTACACACATACATACACCTGCCGTGCTCATACAGGGCGGCAGGCTATGCGCAGTATACTTTATCGTACCAACGAGCGCGAACGCGGGAGCAACGATTTGTAAACGCGCGATAAGATAAGGAAGGCGCTCGCGCAGGAGGAAAGAGAGAGAGAGAGAGGCCTCGACTTGTGCTGGTCTTCTCCTCTTTCTTTCTCTCTTTCTCTCTTTCTTTCTTCGTATATATATATATATATACATACACATACATATACAGTCAGGACTTGGCGGCGAATGCTCGCTTCTCCGCGCGCGCGCGAGTTTCGCGTATCTATACACTATATACGCGAACTGCTGACTCGCACGCGCGTCGGCCTCTTAACTGCGCGCGCCTTTTGAATTAATCTCTCTCTCTCTCTTTCTCTTTCTTTCTTTCTTTCTTTCTCTTATTCGTTTTATTTCTCTGCGCCGTGGTGCCGCAATGCGCACTCTGTCGCGACGGACTTTTCTCTCTCCTTTGCACACACAGGCATGCATGCATATAATACACTTAGCTGTCGCGCCGCGCGCGTATGTATGCGCTAGAGGTGCGCGGATCTAATTTGTCCGCGCGCACGGATTGCTCTTACATGTGCCGGTGTTAATTTTCAGGTAAGGTATTAATGATTTTTATAGAAGAGAGGGAGAAAGGTGCGCAGTATACTCTACTGCAGGTGTGTAATGTTAAATGCGACGTGGTATATATATAGTATGTGTGTACAGCGCAACGTGGAATAGAATATTAGTATAAGTGTGCAGGGAGAGTTCGAATTTAAATATGGTATAAGGGAGGTTGAAATTGAACCCGTGCGGAATAGAGCTGCGATGTATATTTAAACGTTAAGGTTTGAAATTGATAAAAGGGTTGGAAAGTTGTTATACAGGCACCAAAGGTTTATATATACAATATAACATCATATCAATATTCTCGTCAAAACGTTTATTTACTTTTTTTGTTATCTCCGCGCGATTCTCTCTCTCACTCGGATCATTTTATTATTTTATTCTTTCTATCGCGCCCACCAATCATTCGATTGTCCTCCTGCCCAACCACCACACACACACACACACAACTCAACCGACCCTTCATAATATCAAATCCCGACGTACCCTGAACTTAAAAAATAAAAAAAAATAAAAGTATAATCCCCAATCACCACCATGCATCATACCAGCAGTACCGTGCTGTATACGCGCACTATCAGTACGATATCCGCGCACACCCGCATAAATCAGAAATAAAAAAACGCCAATAAAAGCCGGCTAACAAAGTGACGACGGCTGAATATTCGTACGAATAATCCGCGATTTATATCAACCCTCTCTCCTCGTCCTCCGCTCGTTTTTTCCGCAATCACGTAGTAATACTACTACTACTGTAGCAATCGACAGGCATCGAAATTAAAAAGTCGTCGGTATATATAAGAGCAACGACAAAACGACAATACGCGCGCGTTGCACTCGTGCACACAGGTGGCGCACGCGCGTTTCGCATTTATCATTAGGCGTATGTATGTATGTATATGCGCAGCAGGATGTGTGACGACGACGCGACATACGCACGCACGTATACGTACGCACGTGCGTTGGAAGGAGGAATTTCGCATTAATTCTTGCGAGTATACATATACACATACGGTTTGCGTACGTGTTTATATTCGGATATTTCATTGCTATGTCGTATATGAACGCGTATGTATATGTGCGCAAGGGTGGTTGAGTAAGAGCACAGAAGTGAAGCAAGGGGTTGAATTTTTGTCATGTGTATTTTTTTTCTTCTATTAATATACCGTATATGGTTTAAGTGTTGCTAAATACCTGATATTGGTATATATAAAGAAAAAGCGTATATTTTGTCGTTTACGAAAATTCATGTATTTTCGTGTGATGCCTGCGGCCCATAGACGTACTTTCCGTTCGTAAAAGTATAGGTATATAATATATACATATGTACAACCGGGTTCTCTAGTGTAGAAGTAACCCTATATATAACTTTGCAAGTAACGGCTGCTACGTACAACGCGTGCAATAGTTAAATGCCTTGGAATAGCAGGTGTTAAGTTGAATATCCATTTGCGTGCACTCATGGGCAAGAAGAAAGTACCAACGGGCGTTGATAATTAAAAGGTGGCTCGTGTTACCAGCACTAAAAGCCACCCGAAGACTTTTGTTTTCTTATATACCTCTTGACGTTGGTGCTGCGCTTAAACGGTTGTTTCATTTTTTTATCTATAAGGTTTAGGATATATTCATTGCATGTAAGTGCAGTGTATATACGTAAATTATTTTTAAAGAGTTTCCCTGGATTTTCAATTTTTTTTTCGAGACTTCAATAGTCAGACGAGAAAGCTTTTTTCCAGGTGTGTGTGTATATATATATATATACTTTTCCTTAATTGTCTTTTCCCGTTAAATCTCTTAAGTAATTAACCCGGAAAAGCTGAAATTTCTTTTCTCTCCCTCTCACCTCGACGTTTCGAGGTTATACGAGCCATTTCTTTACTCCGGTTTTTGATGGTTTAAAAATAATGGAGAGAAAGAGGGACGAAGGGAGAGAGAGAGAGAGCAAGAAAAAAAACACGTTTCACGCGGTCCGGAAAATTGGCTTTAGCTCTTTTTTCTACCTCGTCGCCACACGTCGTTTCTTCTTTTTTTTCTCTCTCTTTCTACGTTATATTTCTAATTGCATGCATGATAATACTTCACTTTACGTAACACGCATCCATTTCACGTATATTTTTATCACCACTCTTTGTGACCACCACAACCAACAACAACGCGCACGCTCGTGCATAATTTAAACTTTCATATAAACTACAACCATTGTAACAACAATTCCACACGTTTATATACATGTCGAAACGAAATTTCTTTTCTTTTTCTTCTATCCTTATATACGTCTATGCGTCATCTTAGATACATACGCGATGACCGCTAAGGGCAACTAAGAATCAATAGCCTCACGTCTCTATACACTATGTGTCGTCACAATCATCGTTACATACACTACGCGAAAATAATAATCCTCACCGCTGCTGGCAATAATCGGAATATCAATTGTTTTCCAACCTCGTAGGCGCGTGTGCGCAATTTCTCTTTCTCTCTCTCGTAATAATTTCGCAGTCCATTGTTCGCCCATCCGTCCGTCTGCCAAGCTGCTTGCATATATGTGTGTGTATGTATGTATTTTAAGAAACACTATAGAGTCACGTCTACGCACACATATACAAGCGAGGAGCTCGGTTGACCTCACGGAATCAATATTTATGCGGCGATAAATATTTATTTGCTGAATTAATGGTTCCCCTCCCCTCCCCCCTTGCGTTTCGACTTTATCGCCCTGTATAGATATACACGGTTACACATATACATGTAACCAGAGCCTCGTCGATTTTTTCCCTCTTTCCATTCGTTCAAAAGAAAAAAAGAGAGAAAAAAATAAATGAAACTGTATATAGCAACCACACTACCATACTATACTCTTCTCTACCTCTCTGTAAAAGCTCCCGATAAGGCGGCAAAATAAATCAGTTAATTCTTGTGTAAACGGTCGGGTGGTGGTGGTGGCGGTCGGCCGCCGTCGGTGAAAAGAAAGCAAAAAAAAAAGAATCCAGCGCGCGTGTAATTGGTCATTTGTATGGGGTTCGATGCTTCGCGGTTCCTTCCGGCCGCCGCTGCTTGGCGAGTTACTCGCTGTGCATACCGATGACGCGCTGCCGCTATATCCTAACAATCGTCCTCGCGTCTCCTCCTTCGCCCGCGCACGCGCTATTTCCTCCATAATTGTTCGTGTGGCGTTCTCTCTGTCTGTCGCTGTCTCTTTTGGACACAATGAAATTGAATTTCACTTTGAAGGAGGTGAAGTATTCTTTAGTTTTATTATCGTATTGCGTGTGTGTGTGTGTTGTCGGTAACTGAATTGTTAAGGAAAAAGGAACGTGCACACTGTCTTTATTGTGTGGGTGTTTCGTTTCTCTCTCTCTCATGCTCACTCGCTTGTTGTCAGATTTCGTTAGTTGGAATATTATCGTGATAAAAAAAAGTGGCAAAGGAGAGTAAGAGAGATGAGCCGGTGCGTCCGTTCTTTTGAACCGTTACAATAGCGTTTCAACGTTCCTTAGAATCGTCGCAGCTGATAAGACCTGTAATAGAGTTTTGTACAGTGTCTATCTTAATAAACAATCTATTTTACGTTGTTTTTTTTCTTCCTATTGTTTTTAGTCTCTAGGTAAAATATTGCCAACACGAGGCATTGTTAATTATAAAAGCGCAAGTGACGCGCACAGTGGCAAAGAAGTGGAAAATACTTACGCAAGCGTCGCGTATTACACGTACTCTGACGCGCGCTTTTTGCCTGCATAATTCTCGGGGAAAAACGCGCAAAGACGCTAATCCACCTCAATTAACCCGTCGTAATCTAGCAATTATAGGTGATGCGATAGCGTATATACGAACGCACGTGTTTCGCAAGTCACTAATCATTATCATCATAACCGATCACTTTCTTCGAAATATATATATAACGTCGCATCACGTGTGTCAGGTGTAAAATGCGCTTTTCCTCACACGCCAAATAAATCAACTGTGTCGTGATCGACAATAACACATCACGGTCCCAAAATATTACTAACCAAGAAATACATACCGTACTGTCATTACCGAATTGTTACGGTAAATGCTTTTGCATCTCTCTGTCGAAGAATTCGTGTCAGATTTGTTTTTATCTATATACAACTCTCTAAGAATATACCTTCCTCGCGTACGTATACGCATCCCCTTGTTATTCCAACCGCGCGTATATGTGTATATATATGCGCGTGCGAACGGTTAACCTTGAATCTGGAAACTCATAACTTGTAGGTTAAGTATTTTTACTTACGTCATTGCATACGTGTGTATGTATATATATATACACACATACATACGCATACTGGATATTTCGTGTGTGACAAGAGAGTGGAGGAAAATGTCTCGAAGGGACGGACGTGAGGAGCACGCGAATGGTTCGAAAATTGTATGTGTGTACTCTCGGTTTCTCTCTTTCTCTCGTCTTTTTTTTTCATGTGTTCTTCGCGCGCGGGCTTCGCTTGAGAAAATCGAGGATGATTAATTGCTGGTATATGGTGCGGCGTGTATGTACGATGGTTATCGGGGTGTGTCGAAAAACAAAAAAATAAAGTCGTTATACGTCGTTATTTTTTTATGGGACGTGTTATTTAGGATTATATATTTGTCGTGCTTATACATGGTTTGTCGGTAACCGTCATTGTTCTTTTGGGGTATTCGTCTGCGAAAAGATCATAACGATGCGGGATTGGAATATCTTTTATACTGATCGATGTGTGATTCGAGCTGTGACGTTATCTGTACTAAAACGTCGATCGTTCAAGAACCAAATAATACGTTCCATTTGATAAAAATAAAATGTTTATCAATCTCCTCGTGTCAGAAACAAACGTGGTATCAAAATTCATTTCTCTTTTCCAACAGCAATTCATATACACGATTCGTTAACACAAACAACGCCTTCTTCTCTAAAAATACAATCTTGTACAATATTTCACCACAAGCCAAAAAAACAAAAATTTCCTTTTCCAACTTAGCTCAACTACTTACATCATCTTAACACCTCAGCTCTCCCTGCATCGGCACCAATAATTTTAGTTTTTTTTCGCCGCATCGTCCACTTAGCACTTCCCAATTACCACCTATACCCCACTTCCCCCAACTGACCACGTGGTAATCAAATTACGACCGCCGTTGCACTAATTTTCACCTCTTCCCTCCTCCTCTCTTATATGTCTGTTGCACTTGGCGCTTCACCGACGACCCGCTTGTTATCGTTTCATCCGTCTCGAAATAATGCCTCGTCGCTGCCAGAGAAAGAACACAGTCTCTGTAATATCTTGGCAAGGAAAAACGCCTTGCTGAGATGATTTCGGTTATCAACGTCGTCGTCGTCGTCTCGTGGGGATAATGGTGGTGGTGGTAGTAGACGACGACGACGATGCTGAAATTCGAGCGAAGGGCTTAAGAAAGTGTAAAGCGCATCGAACTGTTTGCCTTGCGAGAGAGAAAAGTGCATCGAACTCTCTCTCTCTCTCTCGTGCTTTCCTCATCGCCCTCCATCGTGTCGTTTATTTTAAATCTCGCTGTTTTCGTTTTCGTCGATCCGTCAATTTCTCCCTCCCTGGTGTATATAGGGTGAAAGAGACGAGACGAAACCGGAGATGAGGCCATTCGGTATATACATTAGTGTGCGGGGAGGAGAAAACATTGCGTCGAAAAATGCTCGGCTCTTGTGGGAATCGTGATTTGTAATGTGGCGCAAGGCAAAGAAACGCGCACGCAGAGAGAGAGAGAGAAAAAGAAATGCGAAAGTTAAATGGACGGCGGGGTAGGCAATGACTTTTTTTATTGCACGGAGAGAGGAGAAGTATATATTATCTACAACGAACCCACATTGCTCAAAATTAATAGAATTTTTGCATTTCTGCAAAGAACAACCGTTAATTAAACTACACAGAAGACTTTGAACCAATACAATGATCAAATCAACCCTTTTCTATTGTATATCGAAGGGTTGGTCGGTCGGTTGGAAAATTTTTTTTTTCACTCGGAGAAATCCGACCTCTCCGCGTGTCTCGACAGGGGCTTCACGCGCTCACGCTCGAAGAAAATTAATTAAACCAACACGCATGTGTGTGTGTGTGTGTGTGTGTGTGTATGTGTATATATATATAGTACCGCAGAAGGGCTTCATCAGCGCGGTAATACGTTTCGCTCGCTCGTCCTGTTACAGTATCACGTCGGTTATCATTATTGTACGATACGATACCAGTAGCACTTTCGAATTGCTCTTCCCCTCTCAGTCATGGTATACATGTCTTTCTCTCTCTGTGTCTCACTTTTATTTTTCATCAACGGGCTAACGAATTTACGAGACCCTGCCGCAATTCGCTCTCTCTTGGTACGATGAGGACGGGGCAGGGTCTTTTATTTTCTAGATTTTTCATTCCCTCTCTCTACTCGCGCGCGCGCGCGCTTGCGTCTAATCAAATTAGCGCGCTGCATAAACTCTCCTTTGCGCTCTTATTTTTCTTCCTTCGCGTCTCTCTCTCTACGCCTGCTGCCTTCTCCTCCTCCTTCTTCGCGTGTGCTCTTTTTTTTTGCCGCTCGCGCTCTCTCGTGGCATTATGCGCGGGAGATGAGAATTTACATAAGCCGCTTTGGACTTCCTTTTTTTTTCTCGTTGCCGACGTCGTGGAGAGAGAGAGAGAGGCCTAAACAAATATTGGCCGACCTCGCCAACGTCGTCGTCGTCGTCGTTCTTTTTACCTCTTCTCTCTTCTCAGGGAGGGAAAGTGGGAGAGCAACGCGTTTCTTCGGGAACGATCTCTGCGCCAACCAATGTAGGTAGAGAAAGAGAAAGAGAGAGAGAGAGAGAGGTACACTGAGCAGCGTGCATGCGATTACCGCAGGAAATGCTTTCTTGAAGAGGCCGGGAAGACGGGAAGGGGTAGGGGGGTAGAGAGAAATTTTGGTTGGTTCGTAGAGGCGCGTATTTTTACTGGGAATTCCGGGAAGAGAGAGAGAGAGAGGTTCTTTTGTAATGTACGCGACGGAATGCAACGTGCGGGTTGGGTAAAATTTTTCTCTTTTTTTTTGGTTCGGGTTCGCGTATACACGTATAGATGTGTATATGCAAGGGGAAGTGTAAAATTCAATTTTTATTAAAATATGAATATTGAGAATATATATGCGAGCATTGACGCGTAAGGTAGCAAGGTTTGTCGGTACGCGATATATTGGAAAAAGCATATTTTAGAGGAATATTCGAATCGTATATTATTACATTGTTGTTTACTTAAAAAAAAAACAATTTCTTTCTACTGATTAAAAAATTTAACGAGAAAATTAAATTAAAGCAACACTGATAGAAAAATGTAGGGAAAAATTCCCACGTTTCCAACTAATTTGGCAATATCAACAAAAAATACAAATTTTTCAATTAATATGTAGTGTAAAAATTACTAGAAACCCAGTAAATTGTATATTGCCAAATAACTAGAAACCATGGGAATTTTTCTTTACATTATTCCATTAGTGACCCTTTTTTATATATTCATCCCCACCACCATTCATATTTATTACTTTAAATCAACCGCATCAACAATCAATATTCCTTATCGAGATACCTCTCTCTCTACCTCTCTACACAACCACCCACCGCAATAAAACAGTAATGTGCAATCAAGTTTTCCCAATCACCTTCATTCAATCCCTCCCCCTCCCGCGCACAGCCAAACCGTTCCCATAAATCCTCCAACAAGTCCGCACAAAGGAAACCTCCTCCTCCTCCTCCTTCTACGCCTCCGCGTGGATAGATTCCCACTTAGTCTTCGACTTTTCCAACTCTACACTAGCGTGAGAGAGAGAGAGAGAGAGAGAGAGAGAGAGAGAGAGAGAAAAAGGCGCACACAACAAATTGCACAATAGTCGTCGTCGTCGTTGCTGTGCGCTCCGAGAGGTCTCTCTCTCTCTCTTGTCGGAGCTGCAGCATCGCTTGGTTACGTAACTCGCTCTGCAGAACACGCGCGCAAAGCAATAATGACAAAGTATTAGCGATATATACCTATCCCTGTATCTCTGCCCCCCCCCCCCCTGTTGTATTACGTAACAATGAATACATATATAACGAAGCAAATTCACATATATACATGTAAACAATACCTATATACCTATATATATATAAAACATAAAAAATATATAATACACCAGACGAGCTTAACTAACCTTACCCTCTTATTTCTCTTCGCATGTGTTGCAGATCGCAAGCTGTTCGTCGGTATGCTCTCGAAGAAGTTCACGGAGAACGATGTACGAAATATGTTCGATGTCTATGGTGAAATCGAGGAATGCTCGGTGCTTAGAGAGAATGGCCAAAGCAAGGGCTGTGCCTTTGTCACCTTCGCTAGTAAGCAGTCGGCACTATTGGCTATCAAGGCTCTCCACCATTCGCAAACGATGGAGGTGAGTTGTCGTATATATATCTATATATCTATATATAAGTGAACGCTTGCCCATTTGCATTCACGCGCGCTTGGGAGAACGGCGCGAGACCAGAATAACAATTTTTCCATCGTACAAGAGGAAGGGGGAGGGAGGAAAAAAGAGGAAAGAGCTGCTATTAGCATGATGAGAAAACTATTGGGAGGAGGAGGAGGAGGAGGGTAGGGAATATGTTAGCGGCGCGGCATATAGTGTGCGTGATGCGGATCGTTATTCTTTTTTTTTTTTTTTTTGAGGGAAATTGAATGGATTAAGAGGGGACGGGAGAAGAGGAGTGGTATATTGGAAATGGGGTTGGAGGATGCGGTGCTATAGGGTTAAGGTTGAAATGGTGCATCATGGGTGTGGTTGATTGTTCATGATGGTGGTGTAGATAGGTATATAGTGACGATTGGTACAGTGAGATTTAGGTTGGAAATCATTGGTTTTTTATTTTATGGCGAATTAACGAGAATTACCATATAAAACGGTTAGAAAATATTGAAAAAATCTCTTCCCTATTGGAAAAAAAGTGGATGGTTTCCATAGTAGAGTCGGCTTTTCGTTACATCCGAGTTACTTATTATATATTTAATAGTACGTACGCGTTTTTCACATTTATCATTATATGAATTCACTTGCTTCTAATTGGTTTGAAATCGCGCATTAACCGGTACCCTTTTTCCTCCAATTATATACCGAAAAACCATATGCTACTATTTCCTTACAATCATTACTATTTACACATTACCATTAAAGTGTTCAGCTCAATTCATATAATCGATGCATTCACCACACAATCACAGCTCCAAGTCAAACAATATCACGCACTTACCAGCTAAACACACAGAACCATACTTTTTATACCACATCTAAACGTTATTGTATAACCGTGTTCTCACGTATGCAACTACTCGTTTCCCCTTCGTTCGCTATATATACAACAAATACACCGCTAAACGCGCGATCACAGCCTATTACTATAACATATATCTCTCTCTCTCTCTCTGTCTCGACATTGTTAGCGCGCGTTACGTGCGATATTAGTCATATACATCGCGCCCACGATACACACACACCCGCGATGATATAATTACGCGGTTATAGCGTAAAGTGAAATACTTGCGCGTTAAACGAATCGCGCGCGCCGGCGTTACCGCCGCTGCTGCTGCCTGCAAGTTTCCATCCATATTATACACACATCTCAAGACACGTTCCACTTCTCACGCGTGTATATCCGTACGTATATACGCGCATGTAGGCCGCTGAGTCTCGCTGAATAAACACGTCGCTCGTATACATACATATACGTATGCGCTTTAGATTATACCTAGCCCATATAGCTTATCGCATATACTATATATGATAATCGATCGGCGATCAATTAGCGATCACTTTTTACCTATATATATCTATACATTCCCTATATAAGCTATATATATGCATCTTTCCCCCCATCCCCTCGTACTCTCCGTAAACAGTTAATAAATCGCTCTCTGATATACACTCTATATACTCTCTCTCTCTCTACACACTATAACGTACACATCTCGGGGGACCAAGGCAATAAAGTATTCATCGAGTGGATCTTCATCGAGGCCATTAACGCTCGCTCGCTCGCTTGCTTGCTTGCTCGCACGCTTGCGCATATCCCCCATTTAATTAAATAAAACACCGTACAATTTTCACGACCACCCATACCCTCTCTCCTTTATCCCTCTTGCGTGTAGTATATAGTAATATACATATATATATATCGGATCTAGCGTGAAAATTCCCTCCTCTCTTCAAACCCAAGCGCGTACGTATATAATACGCCGGGGGTCCATTAAAGGCTCCGCTCGCGTTCGCCGGAAGGAGGAGAGAGAGGACTATACGCGAGCGTGCGCGCCTTCCTCGTGCCGCTTATATTATACGACACAGCGCGAGCGGCATACGAAAAACGATCCCCGGCGCTATATATATATATATATATATATATATATATATATATATATATATAAACAGAAAGCTAGAG
>JAWWEQ010000010.1:27378298-27389371 GCA_035583055.1 Torymus tubicola | reverse complement strand
CGATCTTATATACAGTAAGCGAGAGTGAGAGAGAGAGAGAGCGTAAATTTATTGTTCATCGGTGACGGTGAGAGAGAGAGAGAGAGAGGAGCCGTGGTGACAGGAAGCTCTTAAAGCTACCCCCTCCCTGGGCGCTGGGGGTCTATGTATGCCTAATCGAAAAAAAAGAGAGAGAGTGGAGATAGATTCTTGTGGGAGAGAAAGAGAGGTGGTCGGGATGGTGGTGTAGAGAGCGAGCGAGACCTCTGGGTAATTCCATTTGTTAGAGAATAGAGAGAGAAGGAGGAGGAGGTGTTCTTTTTATTCGGTGGGAGAGAGTATAGACAGTGCGTTTTGTGCATTTTAAGTGGGGGCGAGACAGAGCGAAAAAGGGGTGACGGTAGTAGCGTTGGATTTCACGTTTTTGAGATTTTAAGGTGTAATGGTGTACAGGGTTAGGGTTTCGTTGAGTATGTATGTATAACAGTCGAATGTATGGTATAATAAAGAAGAACTGGTATAGTAGTAATTCTTCGTTAATAAAGCTAATTGTATAAGAGTACATATAGTTTCGAAACGAGGTAGTTGTTTAAGCTTTAAATGTCAATTACGTATTGAGGCAGAACAGAATATGAAAACTCGCGTAGTTCATAAAGATCGACGTTTAATAGTAACGAGAGTGTTACTATTTTTATGAAACAGTATAGTTTGAACGATTGACAGTTATCGATACATGTCATTATTTCAACTAAATGATTATTTCCAGGAATCTATCTCTCAAAAACAAACTACCCTAAAAAAGGGGGTACTAACTCCGAGCATCTATATACCCCCAATCCAATAACGGCCGTTAAATTTTTTACACCACCAACCGCGAAACCAACAAACAATTTCCTAGAATCTCTCTTTCTTACCCCGTTTTCTTTTACCCTTTTCCCTCGGATTTTTATCGCCAACAAAACTCAACAACTCGCTATTTTTATTCTCCTCGCGCTTTCGCGCATACATATAAACAACCTCCGCACCGAACGGTTCTCGTATTAAAATTTTAACCCCCCTCCCCCTCCCCTTCTTCCAAGAACATTAGACTTCCTCCTTCTCTCCAACGTAACCCCACCACACACGGGCAACTTTATCCTACTTTCCGAACTCGCGGCCGTCCCGAAAATTTCAAATGCAGAAAGTCTCGAGTTTCTTCCAGCGCGCGTACGCGCGCCAGCGGATTTATAAATTTTTTGCTGCTACAACCCGCGAAGTTGGCGAAAAAATATATAGAGAGGAAGCTAGCAGTAGTAGTAGCATGCTCGTGTACTGTATATACGTATAGATATGTACACGTGAAAGAACTCGGTGGGCGAGGGCGCGCGAGGCCTCGCGGAAACCCGAAACAATAACTCGCGCGGCCTGTTATCGCGTTTTATATTGCTCCATATTCGGAGATTTTCTCACAGCCGCGGGGGTAGGTTAAAAAAGTTTTTGGCAAACTTTTCTTTTTTTTTTTGGTTCACACTCACATACAAAACTACTAAGCTTACACCCCCTTTTTCTCACAAGTTTTTTCATTTCCATTCGCCGACTGCACGGAATTCTCAAGTTCTTATATATATATGGATACGCTGGTAGGACCGAAAATAGGTAAACAAAGACATCGAGCATTTACCCGAGAATTGCCATCGTCGTCGGTCTATTACGTCTCCGGGGCGTCGAAAGGAGAACGAGCCGAAGGGGGTAACGCGCGATTGAGAGAAGAACGAGTGTCAGCTGATTTCTTTCGTTGGCTCGGTGCCCGTCGCCACTACCATCGTCGACGTCGTCGTCGTCGTCGCTTACGGCTAGTCACCTCTCTCTTTCTCTCTCTCGCTCGTTCTCTCACTGCAGCCCGATACCGATTTAACGCCCTCTCTCTCTCTCTCTCTCGCTCACTCTCTCCACTCGTGCGATTCTATTCTTTCCGATCGCTTGCTTTCTTTCTTTCTTTCTTTTGTTTGTTGGACCCGGTCGAGGTGCGAAAGAGGGAAAAATAATCGAGGTGGAATAGGTGGAGAGGAGAGGAGAGGGTCAATTAAGTGGTTAATGCTTTATTGGCACGGTACACCTCGTCGCGGATTAAGTCGTGATTAATGCCCGTGGATCTGTAACGATGCTGGTAAACATATCTTTTCCTCTCTCTTTCTCTCTCACTCTCCGCGTGTGAATGTATATATATAGGTCTGCGTTAGAATTGGACCGAAGAAATGAAATTTAGTGGGCGAGGTGCAATATTGCAGCGTTGGACATTTGTCAGTTTTTCATAAAATATCTTGTCGTGTCTCATGTTTATTATTACGTACTGCATGTAACTGTTTAACAAAAGATTCGACTATGAAAAATGGTATGCATAAACATTATAAACGTACTTTCAAAATATGAGTTTTTTTTTGCCTAGGTTTATTCCATCACAAACTATTTAAATAATCACACTTTCGTTTCCACTAATCACCACGCAACCCCATACCGAATCAACCCCTAGAACTACACCCTCACCGAAACCAGCCCACTTTCCTCCCATTCTATACACTCACCCGTCGAAAATGCAACGAAAGAATTCCATCGCCGGCGGACAACCGTCCAAAAAAACAAAGCTTTCACACGGTTGCCGAAACAATACACTTTTCCGCGCCTATCCTCCCTCTATACTGACAAAGGAACGTCATCTATACACGCGCGCGCGCACGTCGGCCAATATCGCGTTTCGATTTCAATTAAAAAAACAAAAACAAAAAAGAAGTTTCATCAATCAGGAACAGGTACAGAAAGAGAGAAAGAGAGAGAGAGAGCAACGTGCTACAGTACATATATATAGAAAGAGAGAGAGGGAGAGAGATGCCGGCAGCGGAAACGTCATAAAAGTAGAAACGGCCGCCAGCAGCGCGGGGGCGGCTGCAAGATTAAAGTTGACTAGGGCAACTCCGCTATTCCATTTCATCGCGTGCAATAGTGATGAGAGAGAGAGAAAACGAGGTATCTCTGGGAAGAAAGGTAGTTCCACAGGGTGTGTGTGTGTAGATACATTCCCAGAGTTGCAATGAAAGCACAGCAACGCGCCGTCGTCGTCGTCGTAGCGTAATGGTGCTTTGATATAGAGGGAGAGAAAGCGAGAGAGAGAACGAAAAAGCGCGAGTTCGCGTGACCGCCTCGTTAATCGGGCCGTGTGAGAGAGCGGGCAAGCAAGTTCAGGGCTAGACGACGACGACGACGTCTTTGCGAATATTTCTCTCTCTCTCTCCCTTACGCGAACGCATTGCCAAGACGACGTCGTCGGCAATTCCATTTTAATATCATGAATATTTCCGGCGCGAGTTCCTTGAACTTGTGTGCGCGCATTCTCTCTCTCGCTCTTTCTCTTTCGTCGCGGACGGTTAACTGGCGCGATTGCATTTTCGATCCCCCCCTTTCTCTCTCTTGCGAATATAGTGAGCAAACCCGTGCGCTCTCTCTCTGTTTCCTGCCTATTTTACCCGGGGAATATCGACTGCTATACACAGCCGAAAAGTCTCCGTGGCCACCGCCGCCGCCGCCTGGGTTCTTGAATAAATAGCGCTCATGAATTTACAAGCGCGTACCCCCCCGCGAGTTGATGACGCGAGTTTTCACGAGTGGTGGAGAGAGAGAAAGAGAGTGAGAGAGAGAGGAAACGAGATTAATATTTATGCCGATTCAGTTTTTCCACGTGTATATATGATACTCTTCTTATATATGTATACGTGAGGCCTCCCTATGGCAGTGAATAAAAATCGCGCTTAAATAAATTGCCGGTATATAGATATGTGTGTATAAGTACGGAGAGGGAAGGTAGTAGGGTAAAAGTTTTACAGTTACCCGGAGGATATATGAAATTTTTCGACTTTTTAAAGGATCGAGTTTGTTTCGTTGCGTGTTGTATATATAATTATGTTATTTTCAGGGATGCTCGTCGCCACTGGTTGTGAAGTTCGCGGATACGCAGAAGGATAAGGACCAGAAGAGGTTGCAGCAAATGCAAGCAAACCTCTGGAACATTGCCGGTGTCAATGCCGGTCTTACTCCCCATTACCTCACAGCGGTAACTATTTATTACTATAGCATCTCGTTATAATGATCTCTTACATTATGGTAGTGGTTTGAGGTCAAGTAGTAGTGTATAGGATTAATTTCGTACCGATTGAATTTTTGGATGTGGAACAACAATACGTGGAAAGGACGAGTGTGTTTGTACATATAGACAATGAAAAATCGAGAGATACGCGAAAACATAAGGTTACAGTTAACGCGTTGTTACAAGAAATTGAATCGTGGAAGTGTATATACACACGCATAGACATCTCGGTTTAATTAAATTTATAATTAAAAATTAAATTATAAACTTAATTAAATTGAATTTTGAAGCGCGTAAATGTCAGCCAAATCAAGTTTCAAATATCGTGTCCTCTCTTTTCAATCTCGCGTCGACGCTGCTGCATGCACAAATTATTTCTAGTAACTTGGTTAATCGAAATTATTTAACGCCCGTTTTCACTGGAGCGTTTCGCAGTTTGGGTCATTGATTAAAGAAATACTTGCAGTGCTGATTGCGATGTCCATCAATTTGCTCGCTATTCGACATCAAAGACATTGCCGTTTAATACACTATAGATATGTTGGTGTGCATACGTGTGTGTGTTTTTTTTTTGTTCGTTTTAATTTGAATTGCGCGCATTTTATTGGATGTATCGTTGGATTGATTAAATTTACGGTTTTCATTAGTATAAAATGTGAAAAAAAAATTATTTAACAAAAAAAAAGAGCAAGAATTTACCTTTGATTTTAATCTTTTACATTTTATATTAAATGCCAAGTTCAGCTGCTGCTGGTACTATATATAGTACGATTTTTATTTTTACTACTTGCTGCTGTACAATATTTTATTTTACACACTGCAGAAAAACTGGTGTATTTCTGTAAAACCTGCAAATTCATTTCTGTTTTAATTTTTAACTCAATTTCTGTACTAAAGGCTAGACACGGTTGGACAGTTTGAATAAAACGAAGAAAATTAAATCATAATTCATTAACGGTAACGCGAAGGACGTATGGTTTTCAATTATTTGCAATGAAAATTGTAATTAATAACCAATTATAAATAGAAAAAAAAATATATTTCCGGTATATTTGTGAACTTCCAGTTTGTAACGTTGAAGTGCAAAGAAATAGAAACATTTTGATTTACTTTAAGATTGTTATAATTAATATCGTTTTTTCCTTTACATTTATTCTTTTTAAATAAAATAAAAAATACTTTATAACAAAGATTTAAAGTTATTTCTTTGCATTACAAGAATACAAAATTCAGACCTATATACGACATATCACTAAACAACTTTAATACAAAAAAATATACACCTACTGTATACCTTAACTATTATTTTAATATTACAATTTTCTTTCAACACTATTACAATACTCTACATTACCGTATACCCTACATACCGCCTACCAATCTCATCATATCCTGTGTCAATCATTCAGCAGAACGAGACGCCAGCGGCGATAGCCCCAGCGGCGACTTCGCTACAACTCCTTCAACAGCTCCAAGCGACGTCAGGCGCGGCGACGCCGGTCGCAGCCAATCCAGCGCCAACTGGTCTCACGAGCGTTCAGCATCAATTGCTTCTACAACAACACCTTGGCCTCACCGCTGTAGCACCGACGCCTTCAGCGTCAGCAGCTGCTGCCCAGGCGGCAGCGGCTGCGGCGGCTGTACCTACGGCACCGGAAATCAATCCGGCGAATCTTCAGAGCCTCGCGACCTTGGCGTCGTTGAGTAGCTCCGGTGAGTATGGTCAGTGTCGCATAATGCTTCTTTTGTTTATTTCTTGGGTTGAGGGATGGCGGGGGCAAAAGGATGTTGAAGGATATAGTGGAATTTGGAAGTAAAAGTTTTTTTAATTGGAATGTTTGCGGGATTACTTAATTAGAGGGGAAATGAGGATCCAGTAAAAATATTGTTGTTGTTGTTGTTGTTGTTTTTATTGGAAAAACTACAAGGATTATTATAGCCTGTAAGAAGCAATATTAAAGTAGCCATGCTGTGATTAAAAATAAAAGAATTCATCTAATACTTTTACAAGATATATTGTCGTATTTCAACATCCTTTTGAAACGGGAAATGCAATATTATTATTTCAATTACTTATTATTTGCTTGCTACTGTGTTGTTCAGTAGTTTTTTGTTTTTTTTAGAAAGTTTTATTCAACTCAATAAAATTAAGTTTCACAATAGATTAATTGTTCATTCATTGCCACAAACACTTTTTTTTTCTCTTATACAGTTGAATTCAATAACTCGTATGATTGTTATTATTTGATTACTACCGTGTAACACAATAGAAACGTTGATGGATATAAATGGTAGTGTATAGACTCAATAATAACAACATTTTAGAATATTAATTTTAGAAACTTTACTGCATCGAGCTTATAATATGCTATTTTATTCATATACGAACGTAACTTCGTTACTGAATTAATGATAATACGCATTTATGTTATAAACAAGGTATTATTGTAAAAGTGGTTATTAAACTCGCTATTAGTCAGAAAATTTATATTAAATTTATTTACTCTATACTTTTACAATATTTATTAAATTATTAAAAACAAAGCTTATATTCTTTTTTTATCTACAAATACATTGTTTTCAACTTTATACATGTAATACCACAGGCGCATTAAATACACCACCAACTCGCATTACCTTTTAATTATTAATTATTAAGTTAATTATCGGCCGATAATTCATCGTCGAATATAAAATCCACGTAAAATTCCTTACTCAAACAAAATCCATAACCATATAATATAAAATTACAGTATATAATATATACGTTCGGTCGAATTTACAAACAACCGCCATATATATATATTATATCCCACCTATATATACATTATGCATTTTCAAACCATTCCTCCGTCAAGTATATATATATAGCTCTGGAGAAATCATTTCGATCAATCTCACCCGTGTAATTAGGTCCGATCGGTCACCAGTAGCACCACTACCGTGCTATATATACTTTTGATAAACGAGACAATAAGTCACGGGAAAAATTATCCCGTAAATTGAAAATTGTGGCTGCTGCTTGCCTCCCCTGCTGTGCGCTCGTTATATATAGATATATATAGAGACATCGATCCGTACCAACGGGTATATATATATACAGTATAGCCGCAATATCGACTCCTGATAAATGTTGCAAGAGCGCGCACACGCGGCCAATCTTGCCTTTTATTTAATTGGTTTTTACGATAACTGATAGAATCGGTCGGGGATAATCACGGATGAGCGGATATTATTAAGCGTCGCGAGCGAACTCTCGCCAGTCTGTTTGAAGTTTATTCTCGCGTATATCGATGATAAAAACGTGTATTGTATACGGGGCTTGTTGTTTTTTTTTCTTCTTTCTTTTTTTTTTTATTGTAGCTTATTTGTACGTGTTTAGGAAGTGAACTTAATCGTCTTTGTGGCGATATATGTTTTGGTTTTATATGGCTTTGTTAACTGTTTTCATTAATGTCAAGGCTCTCGCTATAAATTCTACACGCGAGAGTCTTAAAAAGCACGAGTAAAAATTATTAGGAAACATAAATATTACCGTTAAACTGTTTTAAATCTTTATACACATCGTTTATTACCGATAATAAAAATAAATATTCGTTTCATTCGCAAAATATATAAACTTTTTTTAGTGGTTTATTTGTTTTTTTTTTTTATTATTTCTCATAAAATTCATTTTACACGCATTAGATAATTATTTTATCTTTTTGAAAAAAAAGAATAGGTATGTTATAAACTGTATGCATGACCTGAATTTTCCGAAGCAATTTCAATTCAAAATTATTCCGTAAAAATTTTAGCGAACGCGGGAGTATCGCCAATTAGTATGCAGAACCTCGTCACTCTCGCGGCCATGACAGGTGGGACTAACAATCTCCAAGTCTCTCCAAACAGTGAGTACAGCGAAGAATTAATAACTTTGACCTCTCTATCTATCTATCTATCTCTCTATCTCCATTTCTCTCTTTTTTTCCCGTCGTTATGTACAAAACGTATACTAGCAACATTCTAAAAATAACAATGAAATAAAAAAAAAGAAAAATCTTCTGCCTTTACTAACCCGTATATAACTTATTGTGCAATGCTAATCATTTTATATATATACATAGGAAAAGAAAAAAAAATGTAATTTCGAGCATGATTTTATGGCGGTAAAGTATTTTTTGATTCACGCACACACATATATACACTGTATCTTACCATTCGTTGTATCGACTAAAATAATTTATCTGTATTTTACCATGACTAACTATACTTTATTTTATTTTTATTTTTTTGCAACAAATGAAAAAAAAAAGAACCTGTTCTTTTTTTCTCGTCGAATGAATAATTCAAGTGACGTGCCGCGAGTAATTACTCGCATAAAGACTACGTTCGATGGAAAAATTTAAAGCGCTTAACTTACTGGAAGAGATAAAAATCATTTACGTTTTTACCGTACATACTGCTATATTTTCTTTTCTTTTTTTTTTTTACTTTTGCTCCTCATAGGCGAGAATACACTAATACAGCTAAACAAAATGTGTGTTCTAGCGCTAAGCGGATTGGCCAACTCGACAGCAGGTATGTCGCTATGTACGTGTCGTATTGCCTGGTATAGTATTAACCATTACTAAATTAGACACTTTGAAATACTCGACTTATCACTACTAGATGGTCCCAATACTCCTTCTACCTCTTTCTCTCTCCCTCTCTCTCTCTTTCATGGTCATTAATCATTGACGGGGGAAAATACTTTTCCAAATTATCATTGGGTCTTCCGCTGTTATTTTCTTCTTCTTCTTCCTTCCCCCTTAAAGACACTTCAAAGTAATATAATGATGGATGAGATCCGCAAGTTACGAATATAGTAAAAGCCTAAAAATACACACGCGCGATAGTTTGAAAAATGTTAATGAGTCTATGAATATATAAATATTATATATATATAACCCTACCAATATATATCCAGTATATTGTTGGGATCATGTGAGTGAGACAGATTTTTTTAACGAAAAAATTGTTTGTTCTTTTTCTGTTGTGCTCGTCGCACTCTATCTGTCTCTCGCACACACACACACGCACGTCGATACAGCTGCCCTACTCGGAAAAACAGGAAGCACAGGTGAGACAGTCCGTGAAAACAACGTCGCAACAATTGTGTAGTGTTTTTTTTTTGCTGTATAATATCTCTATATATAATTTTTTTTTTCTCTTAATTGTTATCCATCAAGCTATAAATTTATATATTTCGACTGTTGGTTTTTTTTTCTTCCTCTATATTCATTTACGAGCATTTGCAATAATAATAATAATAGTAATAACAATTGATAAAAATTGGTTTGGTAGTACATAATATATTCATATATATATTTTACTGTATTGGTGAATGTGTTAATGCGCAATTGAAAGTAGGCTTTTTACGTAACGTATATAGATATACATATTCCATTTTTACAAACACGTGTTTCGACTGCTGATGTGTAGACTAAGTATACTTGGAAACTTTTGTAGCCGTCAAGTTTTTTCCGTTCGGTATAACCTATACATATATATATATGATATTTTGTTGTTGTTTGTTTTCGCATACTCTCTTGCAACTTCTATATATATATATATTGCGTGTACAGTTTAACCCAGCACTAATTGACAATGTAACCATTAACGTCGATAATAACGACGCTTGCACTTATTCTCCTAATCATTGATATACTATATTGTAGCCTCTAATTGTATAAGATGAACTAGAATTTCGTTTGTCGGTATATAATATACAAAAGTTTATATACTTATATCGACAGCGTGAAATTCTATACGCTATATATATAAGAGTGTGTAAATATACAAATATAGATTATATATTTTCATCTGTCGCTTGATTTCGATCGTTTATAACGAGCATGGATTTTAGTCAAAGCGAATTTTTGTTGTCTTACACTTGAGCTTTACTTTTTTTTCTCATTAATTATTGTGTACATTTGTATAAACAAAAAACGCTTGTAACGATGGCATATCCCTTTGATATATATATATCATATACATACCATGTGTATCGTCGTCTGTGATACCCACAAGCGTATACGCAAATACATTATTATACGAACATTTTTACCCAGCATAATTTTTTTTTTCTTTCAACGGCCAGTCGCAAATAGTTTATATCCGACCATATTGCCAACATTATAAGTCTATTCATTGCCACGCGCTCATAACGGTTCTATATATGCTATATACATGCGAACGTATCGTTCCACTTGACGTGTTTGGCTCCTCTTCGACGCATGTACATACGCTGTTTATTATCCATTAAACTTTCCACGGACTACTGATCCGCTTACTCTTTTCCTTAAGCACAAAAATATTACGTATCTTTTTATTATTATTATTAATCGTTTAAAGTCATTTTTTACATATAATATCTGTGGCTCCGAAGCATAACGACATAAGTCCACTTTTAGAGTTTCTGAGAAAAATGGGTTTTAATGTTCAAACTTATTCGTAAGATCGGAATAAACGAGATAGGCCGCGATACTGTACTAATCAATTAACACATTTAAAACACATATTTACACAGTAGTATGACCAGGTTATTTATTTTCTCCTTCGTGAAAACTCAAAAAAGTATGAAAAGTTATGTCGTTATACCGGGAACTTGGACTTATCTGATAGTCCTGTTCTCGTTTATTTTTCAATCATTTTCGTTAATTTAATTATGAATTTCGATCCAAATTAACAATGAATTAACGAATAATTATGTTAAAAATAATACAACTTGAATTCGCGATAAATTAAAAAGTATTTTTTTTATTTCGTAAAAGAACGGGTATTATGAGCTAACTTTCAAAATTCTCACGTTTATGCACTTAACGTTTGTAAAATCATAAATTTTCTCTAGTTATTTTATATATTGTATATAAAATAATTTTTATATTCAATTTGGTTGGATAAAATAAATCGGTGCTGGACTTATGTTGTTATGCCGCGCACTAAATTTGAAAAATGGA
>JAWWEQ010000010.1:27276188-27378198 GCA_035583055.1 Torymus tubicola | reverse complement strand
TACATACGTATATATATGTATATCCGCAGCTTCTCCGAGCTCACGCAACATGGTATGGCGCATGCAGAGTGTTGGCTTGCGAGTCACACTGTATTATTATTACATAATATCTATGTGTGTATATACGTGGATACATTTTACCCTTATCCCGTATATTAGTGGCAATAATTTTGTATACATTTTGCTCTGTTTTTACTCGCCTCTCTACTCTCTCTCTCTCTTTCTCACTTATCTTGGCAATAATTTTTTATTTCTTATCTTGCTCTGTGGGCGGAAAGGCGCGCTCAGTTTAAAGTAAAATTTCTTCAGAGCGGAAGAAAAGAACGTGGGACTGACGATCGTTTGTGTGCTGATGTTTCAGGGTCAACGGGTGGTAGCCTGAGTCCTGTCACGTCGCTAGCGCTGAACTCCTTGACGGGGGCGCCTCTTAGTGGGCTCCAGGAGTCGCTAAGCAATGCCTACTCGAGTTTGCAGCAGTACGCAGGTGAATATACACGTTGTTTTTTTATTTATTTGTATGTTTAATATAATTATACGAGCGAATCGTTATATATATTTTATAATGCATGAAAGTAACAATAACATATTACGAAAACGACGTATATACGTATATAACTTTTATATTCTAACCTCATAAAATGTCTGTATGCGATTGCGAAGCTCTCATTGGAAAGACTACAGTCACTGTGGAAAAGAAAGAGCTGCACAGTAAGTAACAACGTCTTAACGGAATGAGCTATACTTACACGCAGTGAAGCAAGTGTCCCGTAAAATTGTCGTTTTTCTTTCAGTTTTCTTTAGATATATTTAGCTATATCGTTTTTTTCTCCTCTTGTTGTTGTATATACATCACCTGTTGACATTGACAGGGTTTTGATTTAGAAGTGTTATTGTGTAGAAATAGACAAATGTACGATACAAGGTTTTCTTATGGGGACGCCGGTATATATGATAATTCTATGGTGTATTTTATTGAGTACATTAAAACTATGATACTTTGAAAAAGAGTGGTCAACTCGTTGTAGAAGAATGTTGAGTTAACTTCACGAAAGCTTCAGCTAAATTTATTTATTTTACATGGAGAAAACTTTAAAACACCAATTTAGTATTGTTACGCCGACGTCCCGCTAAAGATGTTTTCAAATATCTCAAAACATAAATATATAATATATATCATAAAATGGAAGAGATTTAACTTTGTATTGTGTACGAAGTATAAAAGCAGAATTTCCTGCGCTTTTGTTTAAGTAGTTATGAACTATTTGTCAGTCAGTGTTTTCTTTTTAATTAGAAGTTGTCACATATATTTTTTGATAAGTGTATCTTAAAAATTTCTTTCCAAACTTGTACAAAACAATCTGAGATTCTTGCAAGTCAACGACGAGAATTGCATTCATCTCGTACCTCTCCATCCCTCTAAAATCGTTTCTGCCTCCTCTTGTAGGTATCATATTATAAATAAATTATTCATATATGATACAACATCCCTATCTCGAACCCCACCGAACTATGTAGCTGCTATACATATATACTTGCAACCCTCTCCTCTATCTCAGTGTATATACTGTCTCTCTCTGAATCTGATTTTGCATTGAAGTGAAAGCGTAGCCGTTGTTTCGCTTATTTCTCTCTCTCTCTCTCTCTCTCTCTCTCTCTTACACCTGTAGATTTGGCGATACCTATATATGTATATACATATCAATACGCATGTATACCAAAATTCTTACATTACATTTCTTTTTTTCCTGATATTTCAGGGTTCCCCGCGTTCACGACGTCTGCCGCGACGGCGGTGCAGGCAACGCCGACGTTCAACGATTTCCGACTGTTGTCAAAGCAAATCGAAGGCCCGGAAGGCTGCAACCTCTTCATTTACCATCTGCCGCATACATACACCGATACGGATCTCATAACTATGTTCATGCCGTTTGGTAATGTCCTGTCTGCCAAGGTCTTCATCGACAAGGAGACGAAAAAGAGCAAGTGCTTCGGTAAGTAGTCAATGGTTTCGCCGATATACAGAAGGAGGAGTAATGTATATGTAGGTTGGAAGGTTAAGTTTGAAACGAGTCGTGTACGCTTGAATTACACTTGAAATGCGGTAAATGTAACGCTACGATATACAATAATATTATATTAATTGTTTGAACGGTTAACCGTGTCATTAGATAACGATGTGACATTTATTTACTGGGACAGTCGCGGTCACGTGCTGCGGCATTAGACTAGTTATGTACTAGAGCATTTAACGATAAATTTTTTAATTCTCACGACTTATGCTTAGCAGCGTACGTAATACGAGCTATTATTGTGAGCTCTAGAAAATGTAAATTGACACGTTAAATTTCAATAACGACTCGCCAACCTTACGAGACCTACAGATAAAAGTTTACGTATATATAATTGTTCTTTAGTTTTAATAATATTTTAACTTTAATATATATGTATATCTTTTAGGTTTCGTGTCGTACGACAAGGCGTCGAGCGCTCAGAAAGCTATACAAATGATGCACGGCTTCCAGATCGGCACGAAGCGACTGAAAGTCCAACTGAAGAAGTCGAAGGACGCGTCCAAGCCTTACTAGCCCGATGTCGACGATTCCCCCATTAGTAGGTAGATACCAAACCAACAAAAAAAAAGTAATCCAACAACAACAACAACAACAACCAAAAAAAAAATACCAAACAAAAAAAAACAACTGGATACTTTCGCGATTCGATAAACGAGGCTATATATATAGTTCAAGCTTCTTTGGTAGAAATCTTGTTCTCGACGTTCGCGTATAGTCTTCAAGAGTATGTGTTCAAGGCGCGCCAAGGTGTTCTATCTCTATTACAAGAAGTCGCTCTTTTAGCCAAAAGCGCGTTGAAAGTATTATACTTATAAAGAAACAGTATTTTTTTACTTTTCTTTTCTATTTCGCTCACAACTATCTATCTTTATCCTTCTGGTCCATGACCAAAGCTCTCTCTCTCTCTGTCTTGCTGTCTATATATCTCTTTTGAATCTAGTCAGATTTTCCAGTATTCTCGTCTCGTGTTGGCGACGAGAAGAAGAAATACAGAGAGTAACCAACGCCTTTCGAAATATTTACGGCACTACTGCTCTCCTCTTGTAGTTCCTTGCCGGCGAAAAGAAAACCGCCAGATAACTCTGCCAATTATTGTTATTATTACTATGATATATATACAATAGATATATATACGAATAAGCGTAACTGTGATATTTTCAAAGTGCTGTGTTATACATGCACACCTCGCGAATCTTCGCTATATATAGGGAAACAAACCTAGTACCAGTTTCGGTACACTTCTCTTTTTTCTCTATTTATTTATTTATTTATTTTTGTTTCTTTTGTTGTTGCAAACGAACGGACTTGTTATAAAGTTTTATCATTGCATTTACGCGTGTATACCGAGGGGGAGAAAAATTCACCAGAGATCAGACGACGATAGGAAACAAAAAACCGTGTTAAAGCATTACAATGTATGTAACGATGACAAAAAAAACTATGCATCGTGTTACACACGTATACACATTCATACATACAGACAGAGAGGCCACATCACAAGATTCCATTGTTTCGCGTATAGTATCGCCCATTACTCGGACGTTTCCTCGTATTTTTTTTTCCTCCCCCATCTGCAACTCCGACCGCGTGCGCGTCGTCGTTCGCTCTCGTGTTATTGGACCCACGGAATAATCTGTATTTCATCCGTCTACACAATTCGTTTTATCGCTCCTTTATATTTCGCGTATATAGCAGTCTCGCGCGAATATTTTCACCGCTAGAAAGATCCTTTCACGCGCCGCCCGACCGCCCGCACGCGCGCGTGCTCACAGCCGAAATGTATATCCGTCTATCCGGACTATATACATGCGACCGAGTTTTATCTCGAGCTCGTTTTCTCTCTCTCGCTTTCCCTCTTTCTCTCTTTTCACACACTTTCTTCTCTCCTCGTTTTTCCGTTGCTCCCTCTATATATGTGTTGTGTTCTCTCTCTCTCTCTCAGTTTTTCTCTCTGTCTCTCTATCCCGAACGCAATATAACTTGGCCCGCGCCACGCGCACACGCTAATAAATCCGATTGCCGCAACCGATCTAGAGAAAAATATAGCTCGCAAAAGGCTATATCGCACGCGTACTCCCGCTCGCACGCGCGCCTGTCAATGACAGGTGGCCCGTGATCCGCTCGCATTCGCTGTTTTTTCTGTCTCTCTCTCTCTCTCGCTCTCTTGTGTTCGCGCTATCGGCCACGACCCACTGCGCACATATACATACACGTATACACACACACATGGATACACATATACATATATGGCGATCAATCGATTTCTCACTCCTACGCGCTCTCGTGTTTTGCGTTCGGCCGATTGAAACATCGCTGATCCCGATTAAATTGCCCGCGTACAGCCGCCGCCGCCGCTACTGCCAGGCTGCGCGTTTTCATTGCGACAAATTCGAAAATCATCAATCACGTCTCTGTTTGCAATCCTCCGCGAATGCGTCAAAAAGTTGACGGAATTTCGCGGGTGAAATAGGATATATATATATATACATATACATTTATACGCCGCTTCTCTTCTCTCTATCTCTCTGTCTCTCTTTTTTATTGTAGTTAACAACGTGGATTTTTTTGCTACTCAAAACTACGTTTATTCTTTTTTTTTTTTAATTCATATTAACAATTGGTATCCGATAAAAATGTCTCTATTTTGTTTTTATTGACAACGCGTTGATTAAACAAATGTGGCTTTACGTATATCGCGGAGGCTTTTGGTTTTTTCTATTTAAAAAAAGAAAGTTACAACAACAGTGTATAATCGTGCCTCACATATACCCATAAAAGACTGATTTTTTTTCTTTTTTCAGTGTGATCTCTCTTTGTAGTCATCTATCTTTTTTTATTTTGTCAAATTGTTTAACACATTATATTTATATATTTGGCTGCCATTATCGTTGGTATCGAGTCCTGTACAAAGACATAAAAAAACGTATTGGCATTGAAATAATTTGCAAATACCTAGCTGAGCAAACTAATTATTACTGTTTCACGCTTCTTTATATTTTTGACATTGTCTTGTCGCAAAAACGATGGTTTGAAGTAGAACATTGATACTTATATATTTAGCAATGTGTTATATACCTTGCGCCAAACATGTTGCCTCAAAATGCTTTATTTGTCCAGTTTTTTGGGGGTCTACCTTACAAAAAGAATACACAATTTTTTTTTTTAATTATTACAACTAAAGTAAACAAAAACTTGATAATTATAATATTAGCCCCCAAAAAACAAAGTTGTTTTTAACTTGATATTTATATATACACACAGAAAGACGACCCTCTGAACACGTATGACTCAATGTCACTAGATTGTGTACTCGAAAGAGAAACGCATACGCCGAGGATCCTCGTTAAAAATTCCGCAAAGGCTGTACAGTCCACTTCTCTGCGCAATTTCTCTTATACGCTCTTCCTGTTCTAATTTGTAATAAGGCGGGTTCCCTGGTTTCTGTTTGCAAAAACCTTAAAAAAAACTATGTGCTAAACATTTTCTCATATGTTTTGTGTTTTTTCATGTATAATTAATTGTATATAAAAAAAATGAATAACCTTATCAAAATTTGAGCAGGATCAATTTATGAGCTTACAGAAGAGGAGGATGCATCACTTTATTACTATTTGAAATCTTTGTAAACATTCCCATAAAACGTCTCCTAAAACGTTGAAAACGAAAGTTTCTCTGTACATCCTATCGACATCCTCCTCTTCGTTCGACTTGTGTTTAATAAGCGCGAGTAGCGGACATGTCTTTTGCATATATTTTACATTAAATGTTGAAACAATAATTACGCTTGTGCGTCGATTTAACGAGGATCTCTCTGTTATGTATCTCTCTCTCTTTCTTTTTTTTTTATCCAGTGTGGTGGTGACTAACCTGTCCGTGTGTTTGTTTGTGTGCCAGCAGGTGGCCTGTGACGTTGTGACCGTGTACACTCTCGACCGGAGTCGCCGTGCCATGTCTGTCTCTCAATCGATCGGTCAGTCACGATCCGATCCTTGATCTCTTCACTCTTGGAAAATCCATTATTATACATCCCTTCTGTCTTATATCTCTCTACTTCTTTCACACTCTATCACTCTTTCTCTTTTCTATTTTTACTCTACTTTCTTTTCTGCCTACTATCTCATATCACATTCTCTTATCTTACAAATTCTCACCCTTCGCCTGAAAATATATATACAGCAACACGTGTGTGTGTGTGTATATATGTATACCTGCGATCTCACACGCTATATAAACCAATAAAAAAAAAAAAATAAATAAATCCCACCTCTCTCCCGCACACCGAGACGACGCACGATGAACAAGCAAGCGGTGTGTGCGCCGCTTAACAACCGCACGTGAAACGAGAAAAAAACAAAAAACGTTGTTCGCCGTCGTTGTGGTACTCGAGAACCATTGCGCCTTTTTCACGTCCGGAGACGAGCTCCAGCTATACGTAGAGAGAGAAAAGGACTTCAGCTAGACAAAAAAAGCAGAAAAAAAAAGAGAACTTTGCGTGTGTGTGAGAATTTGCGCTATATACCATAGAAACACAGAAACTGTACTTATTATTACTCCTCTATCCAACTACCACTACTTCCTTTTTTACTTTCACTTTCGTTTTCCTCTCTGCTTTCCCGCCTCTCTTTTTACTCTGCACTACCAGCGCACTAACACCTACATCTGTATCCACGACCCTTTTTTTCGTACATCAAGTATATGCGAGGCGCATCGCCGAGAAGTAAAGAGAACAGAGTGAACAGTGCGATACATATAGAGACACGCAATTATGTAAAACGCATTCGTTATGTGTAGTGCAATTCAAGGGAGATGTGATCAAGAGAAAGAGACAATGATAACATTGATGATGATGATAACGATAATGAACCATTCATTTTTTTCTCCTGCTCAAGACAAGAAGACGCCAAAAAACGAGACACGATGAAGAAAAAATAAAACAAATGAAATAAAAATGGAACTATATATAAACACGAATCGAGAGATAAATATCCAGAGATATTCACACGCGCGCGAGCGTGTCGCACTTTTATATAACTCTGTACATATAATAAATGTATATGTATATGTTTGTACGTGCGTATGTATAACGGCGTGAGTTTGTCTTGCGAGTGTGCATCTTATAAATACGATATAAATATTATATACAGTGACGAGGAGGGAAAAGGGGTTGAAGCACGCGATTACCAGGTCACGGACAAAGGACACTTTGTGGGGACGATTTTAAAGGAGTTTCGAAGGAGGGGAAAAAAGAGATAAAAAAAAAAGATAAAGCTAAAAAGAATTATTGACTGGTGGCAGAAGTATTTTTTACCGGATGATAATAATGAAAAGAATTAAAAAAAAAATTACTGCTAGAGCTGTGCGGTGTGTATGTGTGCGCGCGCGTGCTCACGCGCGTATTTCACGTTTATGCAATCGCCTTTTGTGGAAACAATCACCCTTATATACGCGCAGCTCACATATATGCACATGCGCGCTCGCGTGCAAAAATACGCACGTCTCGCGCCATTCATGAACGCGACGGCCAAATATTCCTTCGGTTAAATGTATTGTGTCTGCGCGTAGCGAAACTATAGCGAAGCTATAAAAAAAGAAAACGATTAGTAAAAAGAAAGAGGTATGAATAAAAAGATTCAGAGACTTTGCAGTAAAATTTAAAAGTGTGGAGAGTATGTATGAAAAAAAAATGTATCCGCCGAAAGATTTTGGACGCGCTCTGATGGTGCAAAGAGACGGTTTTTTTAAAAAAGACTTTGTAATAAGATTGTAAAATAATAGCGTGCAGCCTCGGAAAGGGTGAAAGAAGAAGAATAAAAAAAAAAGAGAGAAACAGAAAAAACGCGCAAGTGTTTATATATATAATAAATATAAAGTAACAAAAAAGAGAAGAAATTTAGCGATGCGAAACATATGTACAATGTGGTTTTAACGAGCGTGTGACGTTCATTTATTTTCTCTCTAATTCGCATCTAATAAACGCGCGCATCCGCGGCACGCGCGCGGTGTTTACTATATATGATATGTCACGAGAAATAAAAAAAAAAAAGAAACAATTATACAAAGAGATGTATAGATGCAAGCGCATTCCTAGATTGGCTAATCGCGATGAAATCATTGTTCTTACAGGATCAGAGTAAAGAGACGACACTTCTTATGAATTCGCGTAGCTCTTTCTTTTTTTCTTTTTAGTTTTACGTAAGCTATATCTAATACTTTTCTTGTAATCCTATTAAACTTTTTCTTCTTGGGATTTAAATATTCAGCAAGTTCAGTGAATATTTTTGAGATAATTCTTTTCCGCGATGTTCAGCAACGTCGTTTACGTGAAAACATGCAAGATAGAGAGAGATATCCGAACCGAGTTACCAGAGATAACGAAAGATGGAGACCCGCTTAAGCAAGTCTTTAGATTATAATTATTGACGGGAATATAAGTCTCTCGCACTTTTTTGGGCATTCGCTTTAATAATTTTTATTAATTATGTACGAGCACAATGGTATTCATGAATGTTCTTGAAACCTCAGTACCACTGACGTTTATCTTACCTCATTTATATTTCCTTGTTAACACAATAAGTATGATATTTATAGCGCAGTTTTGTTCAATCGAGTTTTCAACTATTTTCACATTAATTTTTTTACAATGTCTTTTGCTGTTCAAACGCTTTATAAATTTTTTTTTGATTTTATAACTATCTTTCCGTATTTCAATGTTCAAAAGTAAATTAAAAATTAAAGCATGTATGTATAAGTTTTTTTAAGCAAGAGAAAAGTTATAGGAGTGTTATACTTGTTTAATTACGTCAGTAAGCGTTTACAAATTTTCTGTACTTAAAATTAATTTTGTTTTTACTGTCATCTGTATATTCATTTTTCTGCGTAAACTTATTTAATTAAAAAGTAATGGCAATTTCTGATCGAGACTAACAGTTCTTATGTGCGGTACAAAATGTATATTTCGAGGGGAAATACCAAAGACGTGTCTTAATTAATCGATGTACTTATGCAAAAAGAAATTTTTATTACTTAATTTAAGAAACATTCTCTTTATAAAAAAAAACAACATTATTATGAGTTTGAATCACAAGTAAAGGAAAAAGTAAGCACACACTATTCTTAGCCTAGTCACAAATAGCTACCGTATTCGTATACCGCATTCTATGTTTATTTTTCGTCATCGTTATTTCTGAAGTAACAATTGTATCTCTTTTCTGTAAGATCATTTACCTTATAACTTCTCTCTCTTAATTGTGGTCACACGTGCGCACGTCTTTATCGAACAGTTTCTTGTGACTCACCATTTTTGCAATTTTTGAAAATTTGCAATATCCGAATTGTGGTAACCCAATGAACATTGTTATTATCATCGTCGACTGTGCGGAGTGTCACGTTGCTGTTACTATTGTTATTAGTCATATGATTATTATTATATTGTTATTACATTTGCTTTGCTAGGTATTGCGAAACGATAGTTTATTGCGATTCCTCAGTTTTCCGTACTATGATTTTACGGCCGTTGCTCAGGAAAGTAATACCTTTCCCCAAGACATTTTATTGTTTTATTTTTTTTCTTTTTACGCGACAAACGAAAAATTATTTTAGCAATCAGGCCGATTTATCTTCTTGAGCAACGGAGGATTAATTGCGTTAAAAAATAACCATTAGGTTTGAAAATCGGGTTAAAAGAGTGAAAAAGTCGCAAATGTTGTAAACTAGCTAAAAGCAAATTGAAAATATGTACTTATGTCAAGTATTCTCGGTCATACCGAGAAAGTCATGGCTATATATTGATAGCAGAATTTAAGATTTCGTGATGAAACGTTTAATGCGTCTTTATGTACGTTTTACCAAAGTAAAGTACGTTAATTTTTAGCGGTCCTTCGGTTACACCGCCATAGATAAAGAAAGCTTTCTGCTTAATTTTGATTTAGTTCATAAGTCTTATGAAAAGGAACAGCGATTGATTGTTGCCTCGCAAAAAATCTTGTTGATATGCCAAATCTCAAATTCGAACGAATGGAAATGCAATTAGTTTGAAAAAGCGCGGCATATTAATGTACTAACGTGAAAAATTTCCATGTTTATAGAACAAATTATTTTTTTATATTTCCGGCTAAAAAAGACACGTACCGATCAAGATTTTTTTGCGACGCTACACTTTCTCGTACTACCCGTATGTACGATCTCTCCTTTAAATAGCCTGTATTAAATTTTGTTAGTGCAGTCACTTACTGTTACGACTATTATAATATTTTTTTTCGTTCTGTGACTAGCTTATTTACGTTTATTATTATTATTATGATTAATGTTAGTCTCTTTAACTATTAGTTTATACGTCAGTCACAATTACTTAAAAATTAGTTGTGTGAAATCTGGTCTCACCGTAGTCGTCGTTAAATATTATATGACTAAAGCTGTCCATATTTTTGTTTCCTTCAATCTTTGATCAAGTGTTAATTTTTATTTGTTTTTTTTTCTTATTTTTTTTTTTCGTCGACGCTTCGGTGCTCTTTTACGTCGTGCTGTGACATGTCAAAGCATTTTTTGTGTCAAATTCATAACGTTTGACTATAAAAATAAAATAGAAAAACGAAAATAAATAACATTTCTTGGCGAGTCACACCACGCGTTGAATGCGTATTGACCGATTTATAAGGTACTTTAGGCAAAAATTGCAACACTTAGCAAGAGTTATGTAAACTGCAAACCTGTAAATTACCTTACCCCGGCCACGATAAAACGTGTACATACACGCGTGTATATGTCTTTGAACTCTCTGTATGCAAACTCACACAGCGAAATTTTTTCTTTAAATGGTAAAGGAAACAAGCCACGTAACCTTGCGATAGCTATTTTTGTAAAATAAAATTTACAATGAAACGACGATATGTCCCCGCGTCATATCCTGCGCGCGCTGTGTCTGGGCACTTATATTTGTACGTATACGTGTGCGTGTCTACATTAGTATAAAAAAAAAGCACGATATGAGAAAGATGCTTTATTCGTTGCGTTTAATCGTCAGCCGGGAAAAGAATGTCTTTTTTTCTTTCTTTCTTGTTTCAAAAACGATAAACGACTTGACATGTCAGTAATAATATATTTATTTTTTGTTTAACATTTAAAAAAAAATGTAACTGCTTCATTTGTGATTATTTTCCACTCTCCACGCTTTTCCTTTCCTCTATTCCTCAGCTTTTCTTGTACAAAGTATTAATTTGCATCAAGTGCATTCTTAATTTTGTTGATTCTTCACATACGAAAAAAGAAATCATTCATGTAACAAATAATCTCTATACTACTTTGCATCGAAAATAATTCATTGTTTTGTTTTTATTACTTTTGAAGAGAAAAATTCACGTGTGCGGTACAAATCGAACTAAATAAACGTGATTGCAAACGATAGAATTATATTGAATTATAATGACCGTGTTTTCTAGGTGTACTTTATTGAGTGCATTAGCAAATAGTAAGAAATGCATATTTGACGAATCGTTTCCTATACATTCGGAAAGCACATTTTCAGTAATATGTTAGAATCGCGTTCCACCGTCTCAAAACAGTTTTTTTGTTGTTATTGTCAGAGAATAGACGGGCGACGGGGAAACGTCTCGTCGAATCGATACGCAAGAGTTATCATAGTTGCACGGTTTTATTCTCCTTGATTTTGAATGATTTTATAGCAAAATTGCAGTGAGACGCATGATTAAGTGATATAAACGAAAGAAAGACGCGAAAATTCCACTAAGATTTGATGTTAATAAAAGATAACTATCGATGCTTTGTAAAAAAAAAAGAAGAAACGAGAAAACAAATTTAATCTTGTAAAATATTTACGTACTCCAGAATATCGTGGTAATAGTTGCATTTTACGCTACAAATACAAAATTGTCGACCACTTCATATTATATATTCTCAACTCTTTCATTGGCGCTATTCAACATTCGATTTAAAATTTTCATTACTCGCGAACTTTCTTTCAATCACAATGACTTGGTACTATTAACGATTACTAGCATATTGTAAACTTTATCACGACTAGGAGTTACGGTGTCTAAATAGTAACAGTTTTAGATTTTATACATATAAATATGACGTGTGAAAGTTTGATTGTGATTAAAGGAAAGAAAAGTATGACTGAGTGCGTTGCGCTATAGTTAGTTTGGCAAGTTAATAAATCGTATTCGACAAGTTAATGAATCGTATAATCGTATAATAAAACGTATTTTGGAAGTAATGAGTTGTATTTATTCTTTACACTATTATCCCACCCATAATCCTTCTAAAACAATATTACTATTTACGAATTAAAAATAAAATATTAGATTAAAATTTGTATCTTACTTTATGTATAAAAAAACACAAAATATATATATTAGATTCTTCAATTAATTATTAGATACAATTTTTAGAAATTTAATGTCAATACAGTAGAAATCACATTTTCTTGAAAGTAAATAAGCATATAATTTTATTGTATATAAATTTAAAATATTGTTCAAAAGGTTTGAAGATATTTTAATAAATTTATTAAAATTAAAAATTAAAAAAGAAATTTGGAATAAAAAACGTATTTAATGCAGAAAATAATCATTTAAATAATTTATTTGACATGATTGCATTAAATACATGGCCTATGCATTGACAAAAACAATGCTTGCATTGAGCACAAGTTTAAAAAAATGACAAGAATTAGGTAGCTAAACGATCTTGGGATTGTTACAGTTACAAAGTTTAAGTTACAGAATAATACCTATGGCAATTTCAATGGCTTCAGCTTGACATTCCACTTTTAATGAAGGTAAATTATTGTACACAGCATTGGCATCGAGACATGATACTTTATCATGGAGATCAGCTTCCACTTTGTCAGACAAGTATAAACAAAGCAGCATAACTTGTAAATGCAAAGTGGTTTGATTCGGTTTATAAACAGAAATGCAAAAACATTCCTTTGATAGGGCTTTTGAGGTAAATTGTTTTTTCATGTCTAATTGATGCTACCTTCGTCTTTCACCTTTTACAGTCTTGCGCTTTTCTTTTTTCTCTTCTTTCAGTTGCTTCTGTTTTTCTCTGTTAACATAAAAAGCATATTTTATATAAAAATAAATTCTAACCTTTCAATCCAAGATCGAATAATTTTCCTTATGCAAATATTATCTACAAACCTGTCCTCTTTATCTTTCTCTTTCTTCTTTTGGCTTTCCAATTTGGCTCTCTCTCGTTTCTCCCTTTCAGCCTGTGCAATGACAGCAGCATTTGTATTTTTTTCTAAACCACAGTCACCGCCTCCTCCACCGCCACCACCACCATTTTCATCGCCTTCCCCTTCGCTTTCCTCCTCATCGGACATTTGACTGTATTGTGCCAATATAGCTTCACGTATTCTTTTTTCCTCCTCTGTGTAGTTACTCTTGTGTGAGGTAGTTGCAAGATTCTGAGATTCCAACATACGGGCCAGCCTGACATCGACATCTTCCTTAGGACCAGTCTCATCTGGCTTCTCTTCAACCTTAGCCCATTTGGCCCAGGCCTCCAGGATTTCAGTCACATGTTTTCCAATATTATCTTCCTGAAATTAAACTCAATTATTACACCATATGATTCATTCTCACAGTACCATTTATGCAATCTAACAAAATATTGCATGTTCTGAGCACAGTACATGTATCATGTATGTGCAAATGCCTCTTGTTTGTACAAAAAAAGAAAGAAAAAAAACAACAACAAACTGACACACGACCATTTATACTCTATAAATTCCTCATTAACCCTATAAATCCCCATGAAATATGCATGAACAACCAGGAAAATGGAAAACAGAGGATCTTAACATTCTCCCATTGCTTTCTGAAAGCGCGGTGTTACATTCTAACCTCACAATCCTAACGGTTCCTCACCGTTATGCCGGCGAGAATGCCTTCGAGTGCCTCCGTCTTCTCGTCCTCCGTCTCATCGCCTTCCAATATCCCTTTGATATACGAGCCGAAGACATCCTGATCAGTCTTCAGCTCTTGGAGCTTCGAACTCAACCAGGAGTCGAAGTCACCCGTGGTGGTCGTCACCGCCATTACTTCACTACACGAGCAGCTCGTGTATGCTACTACTGCAGGCTGCTCGACAGACGGTCTCGATCACTCGCTGCTTGTTGCCTCCTTTTGGCCTGATGTTGTGCTCCGCCTGCTGCATGCCGGTTACCCCAGCAGCTCACGGTTTTAGAACTCTTATTATACGTCACACACTGAACGGCTCTGCTTTGATAGTTACGACGATCGAAATTTGTTGGCTCCGCGTTGGTTGGCAGCACTGCATGGCGAAATAGCGGAGCAGGCTGCTGCTCGCTGTTCACCAGGAGTAAGTATTTGAAAAGTGTAGATATTTATAGATTAAACCCATGCGTTTTTGGTAGTGTTGTTGCACTCGCGACTACCTATATCAATTTTCAAATTAACTACTGGGTAACCATTAGGAGACAATGTATCGATTTCTGATCTACTGTTATATATATTTAATTAAATATCGTTGTCAAGTGCTTACATTATTTATTGAATAAAATAATAAATCGTAGGCATGCAATATTTTTCACAATTATTAAAGGATCAAGGTAACAGGATAGAGAAAATAAAATGTAAACGTGCAAAATTTCTCAATATGTATAATATTTATTAGTATATTTACACACAAGATTTCATCGAGATCGAGTCATCTTGGTTTTACATTAATAATGAAAGACAAACGCAGCAAGATAGAAATAAACGAACAAATGATACAAAAGGTGATGATGCTTTAGTTGGGATCATTAATATTAATTATAATTTTTTTCCCCCACATTTCACATGTCATTTATCATGTAAATCTTATTTCAATTCTTTTATACTTGCGCACACTCGGTACATCGTTTTTTTTTTTAATATTTTTTAACTTTTTTTTTTAACGCGAACGAATCGCCCCCGATTCTCGCTCCAAGTCTTGTTCTCGCGTTTATTATTCTTTTTTTTTGTTCGATTACAATATTTTTTTTATAATACGTTTTTCGCGCCATATGCGGCTGATGCTTACATCGCGATCGTTTTTCTTTTTTAGGCTCGATTAACAACGTGCGCAATCTCTAAGTTACAAGCCATTATAATTCTATTTGTATTTTGTATTTTTTTTCTCTTATTTTGCTGTTTCGAGGCTGCGTGTTTCTCGTATTTTTATCATAATATACTAAAACGTCAGGCAGAGATATTTTGTTCTCGTGGTGTGATCTCACGCTCGCGCGGAATCAATAATTGTCGGGGTGTGGGGAGCGGGGCGGCGGGGGCAAGGGGAGGTATTTTTTTTTAATTAATAATAGCTATGTCAAATTTTCTCGTCTTCTTGTTATACGAATCACAAAATGCACTTTCATATAATTTGCTCGCACAAACGCACTCGCACGCTTTATATAATCGGCTACATGAAAGTTTTCGCTTCGTTCGACGAAAACTCGTTCGACTCGGTTCTTTTTTCGTTTTTTTTTATCTTCTTTCTCTTTACTTTATTTCTTAATCATTTCGTATATGCATTTACGTCAATGTACACGCTATGATACTTCGGTATGATAGAGCTCTGCCCGTACATATAAGCGCTCCCGAAACAATTCCTCGAATTTGTTGTGACCTCGACCAACGATGCCTTACTGGATCCTATATGTATACCCTATTACATGCTCGAAGCACTTGCACTCGTTTATATACTTTCGAAGCTTAAAATCAAACGTCATAGTCGTTTTTTTCTTTTTTCTTTGTTTCTGTATACATACAAATCTAAAAATCACGCGCTCTACCAAAAAAGAAACAATGTGTTGATTGTCCTATAGGGCTACTTCTTATACTCGTTTACATTCACATCTGGATGCTTTTCACAAATTAACTAGTAAATTATAATTAAAGAGAAAACAAGTATAATGGATGAACTACACGTGTAATGACGATAGACAGCTTTAAGAGTAGAGAGGAAAAATAGGATTTTGGCAACAAACTCGAGCTAATCGATTATCTGCACAAGCAAAACTGTTATACAAATGTACAATTATAGTAATTTCGATCGCACAGTTGGCGCGTAAAATCAATTTTTGTTCAAGAGTAATGTTTTAAACAATTATATCAGTTTCTCGACAAATTCTCTTCATTTATTGATTAACGATACTTTTTACGTAATTTTAACAACTCTTCGGAAGTTATAAAAATTTTTCAGCTTTTTTTCACAAATAGATTTACACTGATGAAAAACACTGATGAAGCGAGCTGCGCAAATGTGAGAAATACTCCTCAGAATTGAGCAAACCATTTACGCGAATTCGTTCACAAATAAGGATTGCAAAATGAAAACGCGATTTCTTACACAACTTGTATTCATATTGATTTATCGCTATTCTATTGCTTCCGTATATATTTTTTTGGATTTCTGCAATTATACAATTAACATTAACAATTTCGACACGTCTGAATTTAAATTCAAACGGTACTATCTTTTTTCTTTGATATTGCACTCGCTCTATGCACAATTTAGTTTTAAGCACGACAAAACATTAGACTTTTATAATGCACATGTACAAAAATTGGTCAACTTGATTAAAATTACTTTTTTCAATATTACTTTCCAACAAGCTAGAAGAAGCTTTCTGAATTTGCAAATAATTTACATTACTCTTTAGCGTTTGTTCTTCACACGAATGTTTCTATGAGAAACTTTTTAATTATTACGTTAGACAGCAAAAATAATATCAGATAATTTACCAAACTTATTTTATTTACTATACATTCTTGATTTTCCATTACGTACAATGTACAACTATCTATTAGTACTTGAAAAACAGAGTCACTGACATTATTTTCGTTTTTACCGTAGATTAATTGATACATTTGACTACTATCGCTCGTAAAAATGTGGTTTCGCATGCAAACAGCAAATTACAATGCATGTTTGATTGGTACATGGCATTGCGTTTGTTACCATCTCGCAGGATATCGCAGCGGCAGTGGAAAAATAATGCTTCAATGGTAGGCTTCACAGAGTATTTTAATCGTTACAGCGTGAAACGATGTAGGTTCTAATTTAAAATTTATCTAAATTTTCCAAAAAGATTAAGTCGTTACTTTTTGTTTTATACGTTTCACATGATAAAATGATGGACAAATGTACTTTTCTACATTTTTATTCATTAAAATGGGGTTGACAAATGATAATTTTTATATGTAACATCTTTCAGTCTTGTCACACGTGGTCTGCATAGGAGTGTGTTACTGCATTTTTTTTTTGTCTACATTTTGATATTGGTAATTATTTACACATCGATTATTGGATAAGAGAGAGCCTCCAAGATGTAAACACGTAAATACACATGTGTTTTTTGTTACATGGAAGTTATTCAGGATTTTTCTTTCGTTGTAAACTTCTTTAACGCGAGCACAGCAGTTATAATATAAAATTAATCCAATTAATTATTGCCAAGCCTTACAAGTCTTTGGCTCCAGAAACGATAAAAGTCGTAAAAATTATAAAAACTCACAATTAAAACCGTAATATACATGCCAGTTACAATTTAGATACAGACATTTAGAAATTTTACATTTGCACGTAATGCCATTGGCGGGTAAAAAATTTTTTTCGTACATCCTTCAAATGCATGCAGCGCAAGCGTTGAAACGGGTCACAGTATAGAGATAAAAGATATATATATATATTTATATACACGCAAAGAACATTTCCTTTTACACGAGACAAAGAGGAAGGAGGCGATAGTAGATCTAAAAGTATGTCTAAAACGTTACAATTGAAAATAAAAAGACTGCAATGATAATTAATATTGGAGCGTAAAGCTTCTGCGAGCTACTAAAAAAAAATCATATTGTGTGACATAACGCGCAACAAGCTTTTTCCGCGTGTGTACCCTGGATCGATTACACTGTACAATCGAGCTTACAATTGTGCTAATCGCAATAATTCCATTCGATATAGCATCATCGATCTAATCAATGTCATTTTAAAACATGAAAGTCTAATTATTACAGTCATAGTGCTGGCAGTAGCCATGCTCGAAAGCATAACAAAATAATATTTATATATTTATATATATATATATTTATGTAATTATACATAATCATAATCATAATAATAATTAATAATAAATCTAAAAGTAATATTAATGAAACTATCATTAGACGACACTATATTCTCAATTATCAGAGATCCAAGTAAGACAGTGGTAGTTTAATATCACAATAAGACTACTCAGGCCTCGTGAAAAACGGGTCACGCTGATCAGAAGTATTAATCTGCGCGATCTTTGTTTTACGACGCATTGGTTTTCGAAGCCATCGAAGAAAAGACTGATACTTTTTTTTAATATTTTCACTATTAACGCGTTAATAATCCGTTCTTTCCTTCTCGTGCTTTCGTTTTCATCTTGGGTTCAATGATTTTTCCTCATGCATTGCTCTTTCGTTTAAGAGACAGAGAGCAATTGTTTTATCGTGTCGATCCCCCCTCTCTACGAAGCTAGTGTGTGTGTGTGTGTCTGTGTGTTTTCTCTCGAGTAACGTCGATCGATCACAATTAAGTTACATTTATAAAATTACACAACGAACTTGGCTATGAGTCGTGAAAACGAAAGACAAATTCTCCCTTTGCTATTCATCGTAAACACTCTCCAGTCAATGTCAATTAGTCTAGCTACGAGTTTTACAAGTGTATGTGTCAATATCGCCCTTCATATTTTTCTTTTAATTATATTCTTCGTTGGGTCATGGCTAAATTTTATATTTCCCGACGTGACGCGAGCCGTCATCGTCTCAAGCCAGCCATTTCTTTCCAGAGACATATATTCCTTAGGAATCTAACGCATTGTCTTCTCTCACGCACATTACTTTGTTTCATTCTTTTTTTTTATTTGTATTCAGTTTCTCATTTCTTTGAACGACTATGCTTTATTGAGTATTATATCACGTGTGAATGTTTGTATTCTCTTTTTCTCTCTCTCTCTCAATTTGGCCGATTCAAAAATTATTGTCGGTACAAAGTCATACAGAAGAATTTCTCGTTTTTGTTTCCTCTCGTGCCGTTTAAACGTATTCATGTTTTTTATTCTCTCTCTCCGTGACGATAAAAAAATTTTGCGGTGGATTACAACATCTCGCGCGCGCGTTATTTTAGAGTGTCTATCGTTTCTCTTATTTAAGCCTTTATTATTTGTTTTTATTTATTTATTTAATTATTTTTTGTTTTACAATATTACGAAACCGAGAGTACGTAAACTTTGTTGGCCCTTTTGAACAGTCTTCTTTAAATACGTTCATATTATATACGATCCCCTTAGAATCTACCTTGGCGAGAGTCCGCGCATGTGAATGCAACCCAAAAATACACGTCGTGCGGCAACGGATAACGAAAACGGTTTTTTGTTTTCTTTGCGTTTTTCGCAATTGTCATACAGAAACTCGCGTTATATCGTAATACACGTCACCGTTGCCTCCTATACCAAGCAGAGAATTTTTCGCGAGAATCATCAACGACAAGAAAAACAACGAAAACGACGACGCGCTTAATTCTCCTCTTTCTCTCTCTCTCTCTCTCTCTCTCTCTGTATCTCCTTAGAAATGACTGGCTCGCAGCCGGCTTCAAGACAAGATCTGCGGCAGGAAGGTACCCGAATCATCGAGATTCGCGTCTAAGCTCGTGACAATGTCACCGGTACTGGCATGCCTCGAGCTCGCTGGTTGCGTGCCTGCTGTGAGCGCATGGCTACTCGCGCTGCCGTTAAGCTTGCCTTTGACGACGAGGCCGCTGCCGCTGCCTGGACCGTCGGGTGCATCCATCGCTGTAATCTTCGAGACGCACTTGCGGTTTCGGTAGAGCCGGTAAAGGGCGTACTTTTGTTGTGGATCGTCCATCGTTTCGGCGCGTCGGTGCGCCGCCGTCGAGGAGACACTCTGGACAACACCTACGGTCGCAGATACACTCGTTGCGCCGCAACTGACGGCTGTTTGACCGTGTACGGGTTGGGAGGACTCGACGATGCCGCCGGTGCTCGTGCTCAGGCCTGTGCTACCTGTCAGCGATGAGGCCATGGTCGAGGATGAGGACGAAAGGTGAGATGAGGAGGACGAGGTCAACCATTCGTGGCGCATCGCCTCGTCGGGCGTCATACGTTTCTTCGCGTCCCATCTGGAAAAGAATGCCGTAGTTGATTAGTGGTTCTTGTGATATTTAGTGAATAATTGTCTGATACATTTTGAAGAATAACAAATTTATATTAACATTCATTTTTGACGTAAAGATTATTTTCAGAATAAATTAAGTGCTTTTGTGTAGCAATAGCATTACGTAATATTTCAAAAGTAAAGTCCGATCCTTCCAAGTAAGTGGAAACATCAGTAAAAGCAGTAGTTTCCAACTTAATTCTCTTTTCCGAGTTGTTAAAACTTGTCAATGCACCTTGAAAAAAGAAACTTTCTTTCTTTATTCCCAATAGCCTTTTACTTATCTCGCGCCAAGTTATAACAACTTTTGTTTTTCGAATTAAATCAACTCTCTCGAGACGATAACATCATTTTCTTTTCTTATATTTTTCCGTGAACAAACTAATCATAGTAATTATAGATACTAAATTCGATTTAAAACGAAGCTTTTCCTTTTCTTCAACATTTTCAGAGTTTATATTTCTTTTATAAAAATTATCATTCTTAAAAGGAATTATTAATATTGAATACTCACTCGAGGCACCGACTAACGAAATCGACGAAGAGAGCATCCCGACACCTCAGTGCCAACATGACGTTCTTACTGCCAGGCCTTCTCTTTTTCCCCTTACTGTTGGTCACGCAACGAGGGTTTCCCTTGGAATCTACAAAACGAAAATCCACCAGTGTTATACACATATACCATTAACCATATACTCACAATCCTTCCTATAAATGAAACTCTCACGGGTTTGCGAATACTTACCAAAGAAGAGCCTGCGCCTGGAGGCGTGATTGATGAGCTGCTCTGGCGGCCTGCCGAGCACTTCCATGATACAAGCCAGCTGCTCGACCTCGTTCTCGCCAGGGAAGAGCGGATAGCCGGTGTAAAGTTCGGCAAGGATGCAACCCAAGCTCCACATGTCTATTGGTGTGCCGTAGGGTAAACCGAGGATAACCTCGGGGCTACGATAGAACCTTGACTGGATATACGTGTAGACACGTTGGTGGCTGTAGCACGAGGAGCCAAAGTCGATGACCTTGATCGAACTGCTGCCGCGTTGCTTCAGTAAAACGTTCTCCTAAAGGAAAGAAGCAATAGGTGATTGAGTATTGGTGGTTACCGTTAGGGAAAAAGAGAAAGAAAGAGAGAGAGAGAGAGATTAGTATAGGATTGACGGAGAACTTACGGGCTTCAAGTCGCAGTGAATAATGTTCTCTCGGTGAAGGAGCCTTAGACAATTGACCAGTGAGTTCGCGAACCTTCGGATGAGGCTCAGGCTGAAGCCCTGGTAATTGTTCTTCTTGATCAGCTCGTACAGGTTCAAGCTGGAAAGTGAAGATTAAGAATTTTAGAACCACGTCGTTCGCTTTACACGTTTCATTAAGTTCTTTGCATTATATTATAAGCTTGCTCACCTCATCAGTTCGAAACTAATGCACAAATGATTCCTGAAGTAGAAGTATTCCAGCATGTGTATCACATTGTGGGATGAATTAGCCTCGACGTCTTTTTTCCTGAGATGATCCAGAATCTTGACTTCGATGAGGGCCTGATGATGGAATCTCTTCTTGTTTCTAAAGGTTAACATAAAAAAAAATGATAATTAATAAAAGTAAATGGCAATATATGGTTCTTATTGTATTTGATTTTGTTATACACAAACCTGATAATTTTAATGGCAATGTGTTGGCCGGTCTTGTGATCCAACGCTCGGATAACTTGACCAAAACTGCCTTTGCCAATGACCTCCAGGATTTCATATCTGTAACGTGACACAATGTATTAGTGATTTTATAAAATAGCTCCAATTTGATTAAAAATACATTTAATACACGTCCAATTTGGAACATTTCCATCGATAACGCAGCGTAATTTCTATTATTATTATATATATCGCACAGACCAATTAAGCCTGACTCAAAGATTATTTATTAGCTGATTACGTATCGTATTCTTTAGCCATGTTCAAAAGACAATACTATAAAACCACAGCGCGCGTTGTGACTAACAGCGGGACACAATGAGGCTATTGATAATCTATTTATAATGCGACTTAATAATCCTGTAGTGTCAACGCGCCTATCGCCAGACAATTCAATATTCAAGTTAACGTTACGCCCCCATCCTGCTTTTATATACAGCCAAACTTTTATTTACCCATAATCATTCGTAAACTATTATAGACACATTTTAGAAACCCACCAATTATAGTACACCTATATATTTTACCGTTTAAATAAAACAAAAAAGGAAACCACCTTATACATTATTTCTTTTTTCCAAACTCTAACGCTTATACAATAACATTGTCATTTACATTTCGATCGCCTTATCAACGATAATTAACAATACAGAGAGATAACATATATATAACCGTAATTTACCTGTATGAGATATGATCGTGGAGTACTTTATTGTAGCTACCGTTGTCGTCGTCGTAGCCACCGTTCTGGGACGCGCCCTCCTCACCGTGTATCTTACACGCGGATAGGCCGAGGTACCAGATCTCCGAGTACTTCTCGATCTCGGCCCGTTCGAATTCCGTGAGCTTCGAGCCGTAGTACTTGGTCGCCTGCTCGGGAGTCATTGGTAATCGTATACCTGCGTTAAACGTAAACGTTTTTCGTTAATGTAATAATAATAATAAGGAAAAACAGGAATTTTCAAAGAACCTGCTGTATCCTTTTTAATAGATATATAAATAGAAATAGGCTTACCATATCCGTCGGTGTGTGAATTGGTGTTATACGGGTCATGTATGGGCAGGTGAATATTGTTCGCGTTCGTGTTGTTGGCGTTATTGTTGTCGGATCGATCCACTCGCGATGTTTTTGAATTCCCAAGGGACGGCAGTACCTGAAACACGGTAAAGAAGAACAAAAACGCTGTTAATTCTCTTTGTAATATATATATATATATATGTAAGTATACACACAAAACAAGCGCACATATACACACACACGTTTACCTTTACTTCCAACCACAACAACCTTGATAATAGTACAACGTAATGAAGGAAAGAGTGCAGTATATTCTCAAAGCGTGCAAAGCACACACCTTGCTGTACAGCCATCATCATTATGATTATTATTATTATTATTATCGTTATAATTTCACGTTATACACTGGTGTGTATTACTTCAGCACGGCAAGTTGCATAATTGTCCAAACATTGTACCTCCATACCGAATGTAATCCATGACGCAACGAGGAAGCATCCACAATCACGTAAATATTTTACAAGCGTGTGCTACCACTCTAATATAAGTATACGACCGACAGTTCAAGTTCGCTTTGATTCGCTGAATGTAACGTATATATATGTGTGTATATAAACATCTAGACGTATATATATATATATATATATATATAACTCTTTCTCTTTGTATCCTCGCATATACCATAGTGTATATACCACGTTCGCGGAATCGTCGTCTACGACGATCATTCGCTTACCGGTCGCGTGCCGCGGTAACATTACGGATTCAAAGTCGCGCGGTGTGTTATACCTATATATATAAGCATCCCATAGGGTATGTAGGTAGAGAAAGACTTTTTTTGCAGCAGCCACTGCGTCGCATCCTGTGCACGTAGATGTGCGTGTGTACACGCGGAGTTTCGAAAGAAAAGAGGGGGTTGGAGTGGTTTGATAAAAAACGTATGTATATATTAGAGAGGTGACAGGGCGGTATTGTCGTTTTTATTTGCGCTTTTTATGAAAATGTTCCGGGAATTAAAGGGTATGCTATTGTTGTTGTTGTTGGTCAGTTTGATGCCTCGCGTGTGCGTAATTGATTGCTTATAGGTAAGTGAGGAGGCGATTGTTTTGGAGGTTTCGCTAACTTCAACGTTGCGCTATATATATAGGGTGTTTGGATATTGTTACGGCTTAAGTTATTTGTCTATAGAGTTGAAGAGGTGTGGATGATTAAAATAACAATAGTTAATTGAAATAAAAAATAAATAAATATAAAGCGTATCAATTAGCGAAACCCGTGATTCCGTGTAAGTATATGTATATTTGTAAAAACACACGTTACTGCCTACACCACCGCGACGACCATAAACAAACCTCTTTATATATTTATAAAACAAACATAAACGTTTATGAATAATCGTCGCAAGAGAAAGCTGACACCTATACAACCACTGAATATTCTCCCTACAGCGACAATTAATTAAAAACAAATTCTCTCTCTCTTTCTCTCCCAGAGCTGAGAATAACAAACACACCATGCGCAGCATATATATATACACACACACACCTGCATTAAATACCTCACGGCTTTATATATTTATCTACGCGTATTCTCTCTCTCTCTTTACGACGCGCAATACCAGCCATTCCATACGGTCTCGCCTTAAAAGCACGCAACGTTTACCTTTATAATAGACCGAGATTTCCCTCGTACCACTACTTCTCTCTTTCTCCCCCTATATATATCCTCTCGCAGCTCTTTCTTTAATTCCTCGAGAGAGAGAGAAGGGTAAAAAGCAGGATCTTACTGGCATCGAACTTTACGACGTCCTTTTTGTACGTCGCGCACACAGGCCGCGCGCGCGCTTTGCCTTTTATTTTATCAGGCTCCTACTACTCTCCGCGCGCGTGCTTTTAAAAGCGACCGGCAAAGAAGTCGATTACATTATGCCCGAGCGCGGAGGAGCTTCTAGGTAAGACATTAAACGGCGCTGCTCGGTTCGTTCTTTTCCCCGTATATATATATGCGCGCACGTGTGTCAGTGTGTGTGTATATATACATAGATATCTGTGAATTTAAACACACGCACACATATAACTGTGTGTATCTGCGTGTGTGGTATACAAGTGAATTTCACAGCGGCCATTGACCTGTATATATGTATGTATATATACGTATGTCTGGAGAGCTCCTAGTTTTTTTTTTGTTTTTCAAGACACTGATAAAAAGTTGTCGCGCCGTCCAGCTCCTCGCGTTGCATGTCGCTCGCGCTTATCAGCAACGCCGCAGGAATAATTGAGAGTAATTATGGTCTTTTTTTCTTTTCGGACAGCAATTTTGTACGGCCCGTTGTTGTGTTATGAGCGAGTGGGTATATGGATTAGTAGTATATATATATATACGACCGACGTTTTAGTTTAAATGAGGTTCGCTCCTGCGCTCGCACGCTCGTTTTAGCGGAATGAAGTGTACCGAGATTAGCTGCGATAAGGCGCGTTTAAATGAGTTCATTGTGTCGTATGTGTGTTTGTGTATATATAATACACGCGTGTCGCGAGCGTATATATGTGGTTTGATTATTTTCCCTTTATTTGCGTCCGTGTCAAATAATCTCTGCGCGTATAATATGGTAATGGAAAATCTCTTATATTGCAGAGACCAAATATTTGTTTTACCAACGAAAATATATAGCGTACAGGTATTTAATTCTAGCTGCGCCTTTTTTTTCAAAATAAACTAGAAAAAGAAAGCATCTCTTGCCGACCCAATTTTCCTGCCATAAATTTTTGCGAAAACAATCAGCCTGTGACTTTACGAAAAACTAGAAAAAGAAAAACTCCGAGGCTGTTGACCCTACCAACTGTGTATATATACACTCTGCAGACAAATAAATATTCGGGTACCTCGAGTCTAAAAAAGAAAAAAAAAGAAAGAGAAGAACGCGAAACACACACCCACAGAGTTTACCCTCTGCGTTGTATAGTATAAGTAACCTGTGAGCGAACTGTACTAACGGGAAAACGGTGTCGACGATTTTTCTCTCCTAACTACCTAACCTCGGCCTCTTTTTTTCTCTCTCTCTCTCTTGCTCCCCTCCTCTCACATATATAACAGCGTGCACTTTTAATATTCGCGTATCTAAGAGGCGTGCGAAGGAGGTTTACTTCTCTATACGCGTACACTGTAACCCATTCAAGCCACTATACACGTCGGTGTGTATAAGCACGCAGAGAAAGAGAGATAGAGAGAGAGAAGTATGTTTTCATTCATAAACCGTGACGTTGCTGTTGCTACTGTCGTCGTCGTCGTTATATACATATACATATATATAATACGCGTGCATCCTTGATTCCCGCTCTTCACTTCCGCGATTCGCGCTTTACTTTCGCTCGAGGTAATCCGCTCTCGCGTGTGTATATATATAACGAGACTACATGTATATACATATATGCGAGGAAGCGTGAGATGTATATCAACCACACCACGCGGGCGTGAATAGCAGCAGCTGTGTTCTACCTCGTTTCCCCACTGCTAACACCACCACCCACGCGTTCTACATTTTCCGTAACGGGACGCGACAAAAAAAAAACTGTCTCGACATGTTCGATTTTCTCAGTGTAGTATAAATTAATGCGGACTTTCGTTTTTTATAATCAAAGTAAAATTTATACGTATATATATACATTGAAGATATATATACAGCATCAGTTATTTTCGTATACGCCTCATGTATATGTAAGATGAAAAATGGATAGGTAGGTGTATATACAAAAGTCGCCAATTAGCGATGAAGAATCGGACGGCTTTTCAGCTCTTCATCTTCTTTTCAGCCCGCGCATAACGGGGCCAGAAGAGGCGAAGGTCACGGTATGCGCATTATACTTTGTAGAAGCTGCTTTGAGCGAAAGAAACGACGACGACGAGCTGCGTGGCGCGCATCGATAATGGAAAAGGGAAAATTGATACTACTCCTTGCGAATGTGTTTATATATAAGTATATATAGAGAAAAGTATGCGCGTAACGGATTCTCATGTTCGCACGCGTGAGTAGTATTATTATATATATGTGTGCAAGAAACGAATTCCAGATTTCTTGTACTGCTCGGTCGATCTTATACGTACCCTAATCATAGAAACCAATATCGAGTGGCGTGCGTATATTTCCGTGTCGCAATATATAGCTATGTATACTCAGTGCAAATAAGATTTCGCTTCGATTTCTCTTATATATACACTACTGTGTACCGTATCAATATATATATATATATATATATATATATATATATATATAACGGTAGCGAACGAGTATATTATAATAATGAAAATAACGCGTTGTATATATACACGCATCTATTGAAATGATATTTTATTGCTTAACGCGGGGAGACGCACTATACAATATACGGCGTGAAAATCAAAGGTCGAATGAAGACGTTATACACGTGTGCGGGGCGATGTGGCAACATATATATATATACATATCTACATATCTTGCACAATCTACTCTCAACTCGCTAATTGCACGTTTTCATCGTCGACGGTTAATACCTACTTATATACCTCCTCTCCTGCACGCGCGCGCGCATAGCCTTCGTTTTTACCGAAAACCTTTTTCTCCTCTTCACCGACAAATATCCCCGCTCGTTATAACAAACTCTCGTGTTTCTATCTCTCTATCCTTCGAGAATATAAAAGAGACGAAAATTGCAAGCCATCGCGTCGTCGTCGTCGTTGTCGTGCTCATTGTAGATTATAATGAACTATACGCGCGCGCGTGTGCACGAGCTGTGCTCCTCTCATCGCTATAATGACAATTATACATTCACCGTCAGTATAGAGTATGTGTCCTTGCGCGTTGCTCTGATGCAGGTCCATATATACTATATAACGAGCGCGTGCAAGAAAGGATCGTCGTATAGTCGAATAACGTCACATATACGCGACGCGCGCACGCCTAACCACCGTGCTATTGTTCGCGGGCGGAATCAATTACGTTGTGCGAGTAGATATAGAGATAGTCTCATGTGTGTGTATGTGCTTTTAGTGGCCGAAAGTATAAAGAGAGGTGTAATACTTGAAAGACCACTCGATGTATATATAGTTAGTTAAAAAGAGAGCTATATACACGCAGCTGCCCTCACGACGTGTATTCGTGTGGTCATTACCATAAAAGTATAGACCCGCACGCACATGGTATGTATAGAAAAAAAAAGAAGAAAAAAAGAAGAAGTCGAAGCATATATAGAAGTACGTTGAACTCTGTCCCTCTCTCTCTCTCTCTCTCTCTTATATATGTGTAAACTCGAACGTCGGCCGATATAATGATATTATCGGATTACGCGCGTATGGCGCGGATTCGTCGTCGTTGCCGCCGCGTAAATTAGGGTCGCCCGCGCGCGATTGTACTGTCGTCGTACACAGGTAAACGATCGATAATCCCCTTATTCCTATATGCATATATATATAATACAAACATAGTGCAAAACTGTATATATAATAATAATAATCCCAATAGTCTTATCACAGACACCTTCGGAAACTTTACCCTAAACTGGTTCCAGAAATGATCAAAATTAAATTTGGAGGCACACCTCTCAAGTAATTTTTTTCTTGTTCTATGGGTCATATACGAGACGATAAGAATTTGGGACCAAAGAAAACGGCCTTGTGACACCCTTTTATCGTCAAATCAATTTTTCTTATGGGAATTTAACATGGGAAAAATTGTGACGAAAAGTATTCATCAATCATCAACCAATATTAACATTCCAAATATATCAACGAATTTGTACATTTTACTAGTTAAAGTAAAAGGATAGAGCTTTGATTTAAGCTAAAGATGGTTAAAATCGAACAATTCAGTGCAAAGTTCCATGCATTTGAAAATCGTAAAAGTGACAAAAATGAGCGTTTTTTCTGAATTCACGAAATTTTTAAGATTTTCATTGTTTTTCGTCATTTTTGAAATCTGGTCGTTTTTGGAACCAATTTAGAGCAAAATTTCCGAAGAATTCCACATACATATACACATTGACACGTGGACGCGGGGCGCGACGATAAGTGTAAGTATATACACACGCGCATGCACAACCACCTTCCCCCTTTGATTTTTCATCAGGGCACTCGGGGATAAGGTCATCCGGTATACATAACAGCAATAGTGGCCCGCTGTACAAACGATCGATATTATCGAGGAACGGGAATCCATTAAGGCGTAGACGACGCTACCATCGATGTCGTCGCACGTTCTCCTCTGCGGTATGCACGTTGATGTATATATATATGTATACAACGAGACGGTGGTGGTTGCACATCACGCGTGTACAATATATAAGGGTATATTGCAACCATGCGTACGTTGACACTGAGAGAAGAGATTCTTTTTTTTGTACAGGTACACGTGGACAATATATATATACACCAGAGGGTGACCTTCCGTATCGGTTGGTTGCTTCTTTTTCCTTTTTTCTCGTTTTTGTTTCGTATATAATGGAATTGATTGATATGTGTATGTGTGTGTGTGTGAGGAAAGAGGGTTTGTTAATGGAAATGTGTGCAGTGGTGACAACGATGATTGAAGGTGGAGGGTAGGCTGATGGAATTGGGAAGGTTATTTTTGTCACCGACGATACTCTCTCTCTGTATACTCGTTATATCGTTATAACTTGGGATTGCTCGTCTGTTGGTGTACGAAATTCGATTCGACGCCAGGTGCGGGATTGAATTTGGATTGCAATAAAGTGCTTTTTATAGATACGTAATTATAAGGAAAGTAGTGTATGGCTGCTGCTTTCTTTTTTTGTATTGTCGTGTTGTTATCACGTTATCTTCGTTTTATGGTTCCAGGGGGTTGTATACGAGAAAATTCGATTACTAATTGCATTGTACTCGTTTCAGATTTCAATTATATATACACACAAACACCGAGCTAAACGTATACGTAAATCTTAAGAATACGATACCACAACTCGAGGTAAAACTAAGTCAAATATTTACGGTAAAAGTAGCGCACATTAGTTGCACACACTACAAACCTACATAGAATAACCGACCGCCGCGTATAGCATCTTAAAATACTAACAAACCAAATCATTGGGTTTTTTTTCCTCGTTCTCCAACACGACTATATACTCTTTTATCACCCTATATATGTATATACGTATACACGCATTTACAATCAGCCTAGGGCGGATATTGCGGTACATATATATAAACCGCCGCGTATCATGACGCACTTTTCCTTCACTTTGCGCGCACGTCGAGCAAACAAACGGGCCGCGGGTTACTGCGCGCGCAAAACGTGAGAACGCTGGCAATGGCATATACACACTAAGTCGTTTTTCCTCGACTTTCTCCCACTGCTCGGTTATTTTCTTTATATATATATACACACATTTTACTCATTGTTATCGTAGGGTAAAAATCTAGCGCGCGCGCGTGCGCGTTTTCACGAACCCGGAGACTGTTTATCTATACACATATAAAGAAAAGAGCACACACATATAGAGAACAGCTATATATATATATATATATACATACTATAGGATAGCCGTAATTTAATTGCAACGGTAATGAAAAGGACAAGCTAACGCGCGCGCGTGCGGACGACTGCCGAGAGAATCCTTTTCCTCGAAGCTAGAAAGAGAGACAAGGCTGGTAAATTCCTTAGGGCATTCCTCGACCGTAACTCTTGATCTCTCACTTCGCGCTTTGGATATATAGTAGAGAGAGAGAGAGAGGCGAAGTGCACAACGACGACGACGGTGGTTCTTTTTTTTATCTTCTTTTTCTCTCTCTCTCCATCCCTGCGGCACTTAGCGCCCTCTCCCCCGCCTCCTCAGTGCCGTAATACGCTAAGTGCACCGCGCGCGCATCCAAGAGCTGAGAGAGATATAGTAGAGAGGCAATAATGGTTCCCATCTCGGTCTCTTGCTACGAGATTTCGATGACGCGCGCGCGTGCATACGACGGCATTCATTGAATCGTCCTCGACGCGCTTATTTTCAATAAACATTATTATTATTATTATTATTATTATTCTACTTCTTCTTTCGTTCTCGCAACTGCTTTTTTTTCATCCTCTCTCTGGTGGAGCAGCAGATTAGGGCCACCGCGTGCTTTAGAAATCATACATACATATATATATATACATACTGCATAACAGAAGTATAGCAGACGCCGGGTCCGCTATTAATTTCAATCAAGCTCTCGTCGACGACGAGGAGGACGACAACGACAACGACGACGACGCAAACGAATCAGACGCTCGCGTGCCTCAGCCAATTTCTTTCCTCCGCGCGCCGCCGCCGCCGCCGCCAACGAGCGATAATGACCTTTCGTCGTGTGTATGTATGTAGCTAGTATAAGCTTTCGCTCCCACGGCGAGACCTGCATTTTAAAAGCCGGACAGCTGCTGCTGCTGCTCCTCTCCTATACAGCCGGCGCCGTCGGCGATCGTGCCAAAACGGTGCTAGAGCGAAGAAGAAGAACTACTCTTCTCGTGCTGCGTCTATTTCGCGGCTAATTGATTTTCCCATTCGACACGCGTGCGTCCTCCCTCCCCCGTTCTCGCGTAACGTGACGTGTGAGGCGCGATGGGAAGAAGAGAAGCAGCGCAAGTGTCCGATGTATGTGGTGCTGAGGTTCGTGGATCGAATAATATACAATACGCGCGTGTGTGTGTATGTAGTTTTTGTTTTAAAGAACCGTATATAGATCGTGAATATGCATCGTATATAGTGTGTATATACCTATATAAATGTTGCATATATATATAAGATTGAATTTCGTAAGATTACATGCAGTACCTATATATATATATATATGAGCGTTTATCTAAATAAGATATAGATATAATAACGTCGAGAGTGGGCGACCCAGTTCTTATAGCTATATACGACTATATATACACACAGGACGGGCAATCGCGAAGGAAAATCAAAGCGGAGGCACGAGAGTATGTATATATATACGTATATCGTTGCCGTTATCGGTGGCAGCCGGTAATGACGTAATTACCGAATTCGCAACGTGTTTGTCGATCTTCGGCGGAACGGTATATATCGCCCGCATGCGCCGTCGCTGCTACTGCTGTTGTGCGGTTATTAGATAAGACCGACGTGAGTATATAGTCAGCAGCTTGATGTGGTTCAAGGTTGCATTATGATCGTCGCTATACGCCTATATATACGCGAATATCTCGAATAATTTCGGAGAAACAATAATACGCGCTGCGATTATGTCGAAATAATTTATCTGATATATATATATATAATGTATATGTATATATTGTCATTGAATAATGGTCAGAATGAACCCACGCGAGATCGCTTAATTGCGTGAAAATTTCTCTTCGCACGCATCGCTAGTCGTCGCTATGTAGCGCTTTCGCGCTAAGCAGCAGCAGAAGCAGGAGTAGTAGCACATAACGGATATGTGTTTGAAGTTCGTGACTCGCTTGCAATGTGCGCGCGCCGACACTTTGACGAACGGGAGGGAGAGAGCGAGAGGGAGTCTTTGACTTCTGTTTGTGAGGCCGCTAATTGAACGCTAAACAAACCGCGACTGCGGCTATCTAAACGCGTGCGCGCTGTGTATAAGGCTGATGTGAGGCAGCTATACTTGGGAAATCAGTGCGAGCGAAGCAGTCGAAGGGTGATTGGAGAGAGATTTGTGTGTATGTGTGTGTGATGGATTTTTTTAAGAGTGAAATTTCGAATGTATATGGGCGGGGAAAACTTTCTAGCGTGAGTTTCTAGACGCGTGAAAATCACTGATGGTATGTAGCGTGAAAAATGAAAGTCACGGTCATTGAAAATTCGTATTTGAGAAATCTAAGTGATGAATAGTTATATATAGTGTGCGGGTCACGTGTGTGGTTAGATGTTTTTTTTGGAGTAGGCTTTTAATGGTTTTTTAAGGGAAATTGATTGAGATATGGCTTACGTAAGCTGGCCGTATCTGTGAGTTTAAGCACTTGAGTGATATTTATGCATAATGGCTCGCCGTAGATATATAATTATTTTAAACTTTAACCTAACGTAATTATGATACATTTGTAAATAAATAGCGCGAAGTAGGGTACATCGTTTTACAAAATAGACAAATCAGAGAACGAATAAAAACGTTAGATTTATCGAGTTGTTTCCTTTTTATATAAATAAAACTAACCCCATATAAATCAATTATCGGCCATTCAATCATCGCAGTCGTTATGTAAACAGTATAACTTTCTTCCACATAAAAATATAAAACTTGTATAAAATCACTCATCCAATCCCGAAATGTGCCATCATTTAAACTTCAAACCTTAACGTTTTTCATCTCCCTCGTAAACCGCAGCTCGTAAAACTTCGCATCAATGGTCCTTATAATTCCTGTTTCTTTTTTTTACGACCTCGCGGTATCTTTGAAATCTCCTGCATCTATACAGCAATCCATATCTTCCCGAAAAAAAAACAATTTCTCTTCATCGTATACACCGACAGTTTACATTTAAAAAAATAAAATATTAATCTCTCCCTTTCCAACGTTACTCACCATCCGCGCGCATAATAACCGAACAACACTACCACCCTACCAGCAATTAACCGCCTACCCAAATGCCCCACTTCCGCGCGACCCCGTGAACCTTTTCGCGTCCCCTTGACATTGCGGTATATATATACGACCAACCGACTTTTCTCCAGCGCAGGTGCGCTAAAAAAGCCAGAGAGAGAGAGATACAAATGACTTGCGCGTGTGCCGTTTTTTTTTTTGCTGGTAGATATATAATGCAATTTTCCCGAGACCTATGTGTTATATATACTATAGAAGGCTTGTTGAAATTCGAGGAAACCCCGATACCCAGCGGAGTTTATTTCATTACACGGAGAATGGGATGAAAAGTTGCTTCCGCCGCATTAGTCGTATTACAGTGTATTACGGCTTTCGTGTAGATATAATAGTCCGTGATTTCGTTACTGAAAACGTAACCTTTTACGAAAAAAAAGAAAATATAATTAAATACTTTTCGACACGAGTGCAGTAACACAGCGGCACCGGTAGACGCTCAACCAGCGTGTCGAAATGTAATCGACAACGACGCTTTGTATATTGAATTACACTCTTTCGTCCGTATACGTATCCCCCTTCCATTTATTCATTACGATTAACACGACTCAAGGTCCTCGATAACCAACTGCAACGATAAAATCACACGTACCCGTAAAACACCCGACCCGACTATCAAATTCAACTAAAACCACATCAACGCTCCTGTCATACAGATAGAACCTTGATTATAGAAAGAAACAATGGACCTCGCGTTCACTTCCCCGCCCCTTTATTATTGCAGCATATTGCACACCACGACGCTGCACCTTCTCTCTCGTATCATTTATATATATATATCCCATTCCTCAAAAGCCCGCCTATACATATATACGTACGTTTGCAATGTGTCTCCAATTCGATCGACCCGTGTGTGTTTCCCAACCTCTTTCCACACACAATACCCACCCCGCCGTTACTGTGTTGTGTATACTTACGGGCAATTTCCGAGTCGACTCTATATATACGTATATATATGCACAGTATATACCGACAAAGCGCGAGCAGCGATTGAATTGCGCGATTTCCGCGTGTATATACTGTGTTATCAGCACATGTGTGTTGTTGTATATACCGCGCGGTGGTGGAAAACGAAAGTTTTCGTCGCTGCGTCATCGTGTATAACGCATTCCTCTATTATAGTGTGCTACATAATGCCTCGTTAAAAGCTGCCGCTATATGTAATGTATATCTCGCGTCCATTGGGTTATATACCCCGGATGCGTGTATATATATATATACACGTGCGTCTGGATATATACGCACCGAAAGCGGATTGAAAATTTACTGGCTCGCGTGCTTGTATATTTGCTATATATGTATAATGTTGGTAGAAGAGAAAGATGGAAAGGTACGTATAGTAATAGTGACACCTATATACAGATATGTACCAACACACACGAGCGATATTTACTATGCCGCTGGGGGTATAGATATATACATATATCCGCGATTAATGCACGAGTTAAACTCGCTTATTTATGTGTGTACTTTAGCATTATATATCTCAATTGTTCGCCGGCGTTAATAAAATTTAACACGTATATATATACGCACGCGCAAAAGCAGGCAGCACGCTTGTATAGTGAGTTTCACATTGTATGGTTATTGTTATAAAACAAAACATACATATATAGAGAGATAGAGAAACTCGTATATACACTTGCATTCCTCCTATATATCCACTATTATTGTACAATATATACACGCAGCGTTCACAAAAAAAAGGAAAAAAAACTAGGTCGTCGTAGTCGTATAGTATGTATATATATATATATATATATATATATACACGGGAGAGAACCTCTCCGTGAATTACCCCAGGATTTTCATAAACCAAGCGTTCTATATGTTGAAATATTACATGCCACTCCTGTATACTACTGCAACACAGCAGCATAGCGTCACACGAAGTGTCAATATATATCGCATTCCCTAGCGTTGCATATAACAGGATTTATCCCGCGCCTATATATATTATAATGCGGTTTGAATCCCGACGACGACGCGGCGAGTGCGCGTATTGACCGCAAATTATTTTGTATTACGCGTCGTCGTGTGATGTGTTATATATATTACACGTATATCTATAGTAGATAGAAAGGATCGTAGCGAAGTGGAGGAGATTCCTGCGTATATATATCATTGGCAACTGCAAAGGTCGGCAGACGCGTGTGCGTTGTGTATTATATATCCATATATCCATATATATGTGTGTGTATAGTTCGTTGACTCTTTACCGACGACGAGTAGTGAACGAGCGAGAGCTGACCTTGTGTATATATACATATATATATCGCAGCAGCGCTCCTAATTGCCATTCGCGATTATGTAAATATGTATATATATCTCTTCTCTATAGCTCGCGTAAAAGAGAGAGATACATATATATATATATATATATATACCCTCATTACATTAATCAAGTTGCCTGTTTGCATGCGTATACGTATATATATCATACACCTATTTAGATACATGATTAATCCACGATCGTCGTCCGGTTCCTCTTCTCATGCTTATATAGAAAACGTAGGAGCCACACGCATGTGTATATATACGTGCACGGTGTCAGGGCGTGCGCGCGTGCGTTTGCATGCGCCGCGTGCGATTATGGAAATGCATTATTGTTTGGCCTCTTGCGTCGTTGTCGTGTGTGTATATATATATATACACGCTCCCGCTTACGGGCTCCTCCTTCTTTCTCTTCGATGGGCGACGGAAGTCACGTGGTTGGGTCGCACGGACGCCTACCGGAAGTGATGTCAATACAGGCTATAGCAGCTCTTTCTCTGTTTCTCTCGTGTGTATATATATATATATACATATAATACGTGAGTGAAAAAAGATGAGTATTATGATTATTGTCTTTCTCTCTATATATATATACATGTGTGACTTTCCATGACGCTCGCGTTCTCTTTCTCTTATTTATGGTCTGATAGCTGCCGAAAATCATGAAAATTATTACCCTCTCACAGTTGTGTCCTTTCTTTTCTCTCTGTATATATATATACATAGCCCTTATAGTACTTTGATTGACACGTGAATAGCACTCCTCTCCCTCGAATTGTAAACCATACATATACACAATGATCAGGTGTGTGTGTGCATCGACGGGTATATACGAGAAAGAAAAAAAATTACACTCCTGCGTACTCGTACATGCGCGTCGCGTTTTTGTTACACACACGCGATTTTCCAAACGGCTGCGCGTCGAAGGTTGCTTTATAATATTGTTACAGAGGTTCGTCATTCCACACCTATATCTATATATATGCACACAATAATTGATTCGTTATTGCGCAGCTCAGCAGCGCGTCGATAAGAAAATCTTCGTTCTATGCATACGCATCGAAAATAAAATAATCAGCCATCTAAATGCATAAAGCACACGCCGTTATCGATAAATAACCAACGTTCTCTTCTCTCTCTCTCTCTTTCCCTTATACCATCCATCACATCGCCTCTGTTTACAAACCCTCAGCGAATTCCGTTACACACCATCAAGACACGCAAGGGAGTAAAAAAAAATCGCGCCTCGCCTGTAACCCTTGCCCTCTACACTTCGAGCCAATAATCATCCTCTTCGCCGCTTACTATACACACAACATTCGATCCCTATCCCTTAATGAAAAACATCTTCACCGTTCTCTCGCAAGAAACCAGCACCACCGTGCCCGGTCGTATATTCTATATACATCACATATATATATATATATATACAGATGCGGAAGTGCACATGGACGGTGCAGGTTTTACGATCCTCTGCGCGTCTATAAAGTCCGGCATTCAGTGTATATAACAGCAGCAGCAGCAGCAAGTATTATACCTTATAAATTGTCTATACTTCCATCGTTGTCTAACTATTATGCTACATATAAGTGTAATAATATATCTATATACCGCATAATACGTGATATATATAATATAAATTATATACGACGTTGTTGTTTCCTATAAGACCGATTAATTAACGCGTGAAATTTATTCTTCAACTATACCATTTCAAGAGATGAGAGTCGGTGCATGTAGCTGAGCGTCGTTTAATAACGGTATATATACGCTGCGCGAACCGACAAGGGCTACTATATATATATATATATACACTGATGGGATGCACAATAAGAGAGAGAGGCGTTGGACGGGGCGCGCCTTGTTATATGTGTGCCGTGCGCGCGCGCGAAGAACCGATGCGTATACCTACGTTGTATACATGTACCTGCGCGCATGTGACAACGGTGTATATACAATAGTGTACGTTATAATATGTAGATGCCTATATACAGAAGGGTGGGGCGTGTGACAATTATACACAGACACGACGTTCTTATTAATCGGCTCATTGCCTCGGTCAATTGCATCTTAACGAGAGATAGAGAGAAATTTCGGCGGTTAGTTATATATATACTTATAGAGAGATATATATAGATATCGCGGGCAACGAGGCACCACGCGAGAGCAATCAATCGAGCCGAGAGAACAAAGAACTTGAGAGCGAACGAGAGTAATTGTTCTCATACACGGCCTCTGTATATATATAATATATATACATTAACTATACACTTTCGCTTTCGTGCACTCGTCGTCGTTTTTCTGAAATTACACGTGCGCGCGTGTAAGGAGAGCAAAGACATCACACACATACACAGACACATACCATGTCTATATAGTAGATGGTGCTGCAGCCGGCGGGCGTGTTTATTATATGCCTATCATCCGCGATCGACCGGAACATTTTCTTTCTCTTTCTCTCTCTCTCATGAAAGCGAAACTGCTCTCTCTCTCGAGTATAATATGTATACGTACACGCAGGTATATTATACCTGCCGTGTGGAAAGTCATACAGCGTCGCGCAATGATGATGATGATGATCTGCCGAAACGTATTTTACAGAGCCGGAGGAAGAGAAAAAGGAAAGGATATACCGGTTATATATTTCTTCGTCGTGTTGCCGCGTGTGCGTGTCCGAGAGATCTAGTTTTTCTCCCCTCTCTTTCTTCTTCGCTTGTCGTTCGTTATACTTTTACATAATATATATGTATATATACACTCGCGTACACGCGCTGTGTTACTATATATATATATATATATATACGCACTGATCGGCTATGCTGCTCTGCGGCAATTAACTTTCACTCCTCACTATTCTTTTCTTCTCTCTTTTACTCTCTTATCGTTGCTCTTTATCCGTATCAAAACGACGACGACAACGTAGTAGTAGTCTCGTCGCTGTTACAGCGGATGTCGCACGCGTGCATGCGTCTTTTCTCTCGTCACTTATATATACATACTCTTCTCCACGCATGTACTCAACGTATGTATATATCTATATATATATATAAGTATATATACACAAGTGGAATCGAGATTCGTGTCTCGTGTCGCTCGGTCAGTGACTCGTCGTCGTTCTCTCTCTTTCTCAGTCGCCACCGCGTATAGTGCCGCGGGAGGAGAGAACGACGTGACCCTGTATATGTACGTCTATCTGTGTATGTGTGTATGTGTGTATATATACATATATACATCGTGGTTATACCGCGGGTGCGTCGTTGGCAAGCAGGCAGATGCTACGTTACATGCCGCAGGCGCCAATCACAACGAATTAGCGCCGAGAGAAGTTGACAGGCACACGAGAGTTGTTGTATATATATGTGTGTAGGGTTACACACTTCGGGTTCTTCTCTCTCTATCTTTTATTTTGCTTTGATGGGCAAGTTCGCCTATAGAGTTTTGTAGGTTACAGTTGTATTTGCATATTATCATCATCATCATCATCATCACCAACACATCGAGAGAGAGATTTTATATACACCTATATAGTTGCGCGCCTGCGGTTTTATTGTCTAACGGGTCGTGCGATCGGCATCGGTATCTATATACAGCGAGCTGATCGCTATACACCTCCTCGTTATCTCTTGTTGTTGTCGTTGTTGTTACTATTATTACATTCACACGCTGTCGATATATAAAATTTGCACACATTTTCCATACAACTCTCTTTTCACATTTCACACCGTTATTGCGGCCCTCTATATAATACGCATACAGATACGACTACCGTCCCATGCATGGAAAATCAATGATGCGGCTATCCCATATACATATATACACCTGCCGCTCGCCAGACGGCTTTTCAGCTCGTGAAAATAATCCATACGCATATACGTACTGGCAAACACACACACACATGTAACGAGGTGTGTTCAGCAGTGTCAACGACCGACGACCACCATGACCTTCCCTATATACACTCGACGTCGCCGCGCTCTCTTCTCTCTATAACGAATGCTCGCGCACACCAGCGCTCGTTAAAATTCAACGGAGGAAAGTATATTTCCCGGCCGACGATGACGACGAGAGAGAGAGAAAGAGAAGACGCGCTGTGGTACATACATACGTACATACTTAAAGGAACGCGAAGAGAGAATCGTCGATTCACTTAGCTTTGCTGTGTGTATACGTATATATATATATATGTATATAATTGCCTAGAGTGCAGCATCTGTATATAGTAGTTCGCAATTTTCCGTATAGCATGGTACCCCCGCGTCTGTGTATACGTATATAACGATGAAAGCCCGAATGTACGAGACGGGATTATTGCGGCAAGTGGACGGGACGACGATGACGACGTAACAGGCGAGCGCGATGGCCGGCGATTTGCAAAACACTCGTCTTGCTCGAACGACTGCCGGGGTGTCTTGCATCAGTGACACCGAATGTGTGTACGTATGTTTGTATATGCACATACGTTTACATACACGTGACAGCCGGAACGAATTGCAGTTTACGTTCGGAGGGAGACACTCACTCACTCACTCTTTCGCTGCATAATTTTTCTTTCGTTCTTACAAAACGGTCTTCCCGCCGTTATCGCTTCTATGTAATTATCATTCAGCGATCGCGTCCCTTTTACTACAAAACCCGCGCGCGCTTATGGCTAATTATATATATATATATATATACACGATGGTGGAGTATACAAGGACCCATATATAATCGAGATCCATTATCGGTATGCCAGATCTTTGCAGCGATGTCACCACACACATACTGCGCACACGGGCTAATTTCGCGTATACGCGAATTTAGAAAGTATACATATAATACGTGTGCATGCATGCACCTTTGTGTGTGTATTATATACCTTCTAATTGCCCTTACGTAAGTATGTGTATGTTATACTTGTGGGTATATAAACGCGCGCATACACAAGAGATTTTCACCGTCGCGTGCGCGCGTGCAAGCAGAGAGAGAGAGAGAGAGATTCTTATCTGTGATTTCTCGCCTTAAACGGTCCTCGTGCCTTATTGTAATACATACAAACACGCCCCGTACTATATAACGCATAGTGGTGCGCTTGATTATGTATATATATAGTATAGTATATGCATGTACATGTATATCTGTGTATAATATAACGTCGCGTGAACGCAGAGATTTTATTTCGCCGTAGCGAGGATATTTGGACGCGAGCGTCGGTGCGATTCTTTCTTTTATTTTTTTGTTGTTGTATAATTGGAATTCCACGGGATAATTGAAACGAGTTGGTTTTTCTCAGTGGTATGGTAGAGAAAGAGATGAGATGATTATCATTGTTGTGTGTGTATGTGTGTTGAGGAGGAGGAGAAAAGAAGAGGAGAGAGAGGGAGAGCGAAGAAAATTGCGGGTACTGCTAGGTTAGGCGAGTTCTGCGCGGTAAATGGCCAGGTGCTTTCGCAGTTTTGTTCGCAGCTGTGTGTTATGTATGTATGTAAGTGTATCTATATATACATATACAATATTGTTTAGGTCGCAGAGAAAGTATAGTAAACCGAGAAAAATTCCTATATATATATATACGTATCAACAAGTTTATATATTTTTTTGTTAAATTAACGCACTCGGGAATACAGTATATTCCTGGAATCCAAACCCTAATCCTCACGCGTACACTACTCTCACAATTCCACCACCATCTGTAATTACTGGTCGAACCTGTACGTATATATATACGTACCGAGTGACCTATAATCCCCCATCCTCCTCCATCTCTCTCTCTCTCTTCCTCCCTCCACACGTTTCTCAGCACCCACACATACATACAGACACTCTGCACTTCACCTCGAACTCGTATTTTCCTTATTCGCGCATCCCGGCGGAAACCGGATCAGTTGTTGTTTACGTCGTATATATACCCGCCGGTCGGTCGTCGGCCCGCCAAAGTGGGTTAACGATTTCGACTCTGTTGTGTACCACTATACTGGAATTCTACTCCTCTTCTTCTGTGTCATTTCTTCTTCCTCCCTCGGATTCTTTTCCTCCCTTACCATCTCACTTGGTATAAACTTTCTCCGGTACTTATTATATACGTGCGTATATTAGACAGCCCCACGCATGCGCGTAAGTTATATACGCTTTTGTGTCTCGTGCTCATGTACACATACGCGGGTTACGTAAAGGAAAAACGCAGTGTGTGCTATGCGCATATATACCAGCAGCGACGTTATTACACGGGATTGCGGTATGTTATTCGGCACACACACACATATACATATACACATGCGCATTGCATCATGGAAGGATCTTCGTTAATTATTTGTAATTACACGGCAAGTGTATATATATGTGTGTGTGCGACCGTTACGCCGTCGCGAAATGTATAAACGCGGGTGTTTACGGGTGTTATTGTTGTTGGGAAAGCGCCTTCTTTTTTTTTTGTTGTTGTCCTCTCCGTGCGTATATAGTCCCTCATCTATAGCGAATCAAGGGTAATTGCACACGCTCACGCGTGTAATATACTCGACGGCGAATTAGATAAATCACATTGCGAGTAGTATACATCTATATATACCACACGCCTGTGGTATGCCGAGATTCTATATACACACACACGCATATTCGTATACGCGTGCAGCTGACAATGCGGATTATTAGGCAGTAAATTTCTTCCGCTACAATGCCCACGTGTATATATACAATCTACTCTATATATATCTGCGCGTGTAAACTTGTGGCTATATAGATTGTTCCGCTGATTGATTAGACTTTAATATATCTTTCTCTCCTCGTGGCGCCTTGAGAAAAATAAAAAACAACAAGCTTCTTTCCTTTACCACATTCCGTTCGTTCTTCACACACACACACACACACACAAGCATTGTAGAAAGTATATAAAAAAACAATTTATATATGTATATAATACATACCTCGCGATGTGATATGGGCGCGTTCTTGTTCCTAACGCCGGCGGCCGAATTGGCGATCGACGTGAGTGAAGTGAGGGTTGCTCCACCACCTCCGCCACCACCACCGAGCGACTTGCCACCGCTAACCTTTGTGACACCGCCGCCACCACCGCCCCCGCCGCCGACATCCTTGTGCAGCGTCCCGGGACTCTGTGAATCAGAAAAGGTACACGTTAGTTGTATATACAATATACGAAATGTAGTCAATGTATTATATATATAGGGGATAAACAACGGAACGACACGCATACCCCGATTACGGTCCGTTATATATTGTGTGTGTGAAAGGAAGAAAGAGAGACAAAGAGAATGACGTGGCGAGAGTGGAGAGAAGAGAGAAGAGATAACGCCTACGACGCGACTACCAGCCCCCGAGGTGCGGGTTTTGTTTTGCGGTTAGGAGGCACGCGCAGGTATATATATACAAACGCACATACACAAGCGGGGATCTGAACGCCTACACGTATATATACAGCCTGAGTATACGGAGAGAGGTGAACGAGAGTGGCGTAATTTCGATGGAGTGGGTTGAAATGTGATGGGTTCGAAGAATCGTTGGGTTATATATATTGGGGTTCCGACGGATATGCTTAAGGTTAATTGTAGCTTTCTTTTTATATTAGGTTAACAACGGTGTGCGTTTTACTTTTCTCTTCTCCTTTTTTTAAAGAATTTTTCATCTGCTATTTACGCAATTGTCAAAGACGAGGTTGTTAAGTATATATATACGAAAAGACATGGCTTTTTGTACATCAAAAAAAAAAGGTAGAAATTGTTGTTTCACTTTTATCCTCGTCGAGAGTGTTCGCGGTTAAGAAGCCAAGAGAGAAGAAGAAGGCTGCACTTATATCATTTGCATGATAAACTCTCCCCTCGCTTTCGACGGATTAGCTATATATAATTCGCAGCTCCGCGGTGCACTGCCAACTCGTAGTATACCAGCAGCATGTATATATATATATATGTAAGTTAAGCGACGTAGTATATACTAAGTTTCATAAACACATCGCAGACACATCGACGCGGAGCAAGTTTCCGCGCAAGAGATCGATCGCAACAAGCGATGCGCGGCTAAACGGCTGCCTCGCAATGTGTATTATCACAGTGGTCGATCTTTTTCCTCTCTCTTTTAAAGGAGAGAGATTGCAGTGTGTGTGTGTATATATATGTATAATACACACATGTACCAGCCTCTTTGTTCGAACACCTCCTGTTTTTTTTCGTGGACAGGCAATTTACACAGCCAGAGAGGGGGAGAGGGTTGAGAAGAGAGGTCAATTACTGGAAATCGCGGCGAGCTTTCCTCGTTAACCTCGAGGGCTTCATTTTGAGAGGCACGAAGTCTGTGTGTGTGTACATAGCAGCTGTAGCTTTTCTCATATATACAGCGCTGCTGTTGTTGTATACACGAGCAAATTTCATATATTATATACGTATATATTTCAAAAATACATCCTGTCTACTGTCACACATGCGACCGCACGCGCGAAATTGTATCTATATATTAAAAAACGATAGATACGAACAAAAAAAGAAAAGAAGAAGCCTGCACCACACATATACACACACCCTGTTATTTCTGCGAACGGCCTTAATCATCCGGCATGCGCGTTATTTCGCCTCGCGGGTATATACGCGCGCACCTTTTCTTCCCTCCCTCTTGTTCACTCTCGGAAGAAAGAGGTGACGTATATAAGGCGGGCACGCGCGCGCTCTCTTGTGCACCTGGACGCACGTGTGCTCTGATTTAAACAACTATATATATATGTATATACACACTTTGTTTCTTCATCATATGTATATATATATGTATTGTGTGCAATACACACGTGTTCCAGCTGGCGAAATGTCTTATATATACAGTGCAGGTTGGCGCAGATGCACATCGAACCAACCACCGACACCTGCCTGAGTCGAGATTTCGGGGCGGCGGCAGCTGTTATTCTCTCGAGTCTCCCTCTTGAGAGGGAAAGAGTTTCTTTTTTTTTTATTTCTACTCTTACTCCTGCTGCTGGCTGGCACGAGAGTGGACGTGAAGATAAGAGGAGAGTCCTTGATGTGGCAGCAAAGGTATATATATAGTGGCCTTTCACGTGCTTCTTGCATCGCGTTGAAGAGTGAAGGAGAGAGAGAGAGAGGAAACGTGATGGATAAATATTTGCCGAGGATTTTTTCTTCCTCTTTCTTTTTTTTCGCTCTTCCTCTTCCTTACTTTCTCACTCACTTACTCGCGATGTGATTTAATTACGGCGGATTATGAGTGAGAGTAGTGCGTGATTGTCGAAGATAAGCATCGTCATGTGCGATGAGTGGTATCATGTATTGTATATATATATATGTATATATACCTATAACGATGAAAGAAAAAAAAACTTGTTCAATGGTATTGTCTTTCGGCGCTTCTGCGGTTGAATGTATAGATGATATATACACGTGTTGTATTGTATCGAAAATTTTAACGAGTCAATTGAAAGATATCGGGGCCGCGATCGTGAAGCCTATTTAGCTGTGGTATATATATACTCTTCTTGTATACACATACAAGTATATTACATACATACATATACATACAGTGACCAAGACACGCGCTCGCGTGTCTTCTTCTTTTCAATTAAGGGCTTTACCGCCACTACGAGAGAGCGAACACGCCGAAATATAGTAAACAAAGGACTGTTTTGGTAACCTCAATTCCCTCGCGCGCGCGCGCGGCGTCGTGACACAATAAAAAGAACACGAGAGGCGTTTATCGCCAAGATTAGCGTGGGCCTTTGTGCTATATGTCGTATATACATACATATATGTATATAGATATATGTGTACGTGTAGAGTGTTAAAAGGCGCCGTTAAAATTACGTTAATAGCCGGGTTATATCGTGGCAATGAGTGCAGTTTGTGGGAGAAAAAAAAGGGGCAAAGAGGTCGAATAATTTGGGTCACACGCGCGTGCGCGCTTTTGTTGTTATATTATTACACATATATGTGCGCAACTGTTATTATCGAGTGGTTCTGAAATTTATTATATACGCATATATACCCATATTGCATGTGAGTTGAGATAGTTAAAAGAGTTACTGTATGTTGTTATATACGCGCGTGCGAAGAAACGTTCCGTACACGCAGACGTATAGCGAATTACGCAATTGTAAATATACATGTATGTATGTGTATACCTTTATCTCCGCAAGGTCTTAATATACACGAAAGCTCAAATCCCTCGTGACGATTAAAACCTATACCACGACTTTCAACGGCAAATCGCGCGTGTGGAAAGGATAGGATACAAGCAAGCAAGCAAGCAAAAAAAAATATGACTCAACGTACCGCAACAGTCCAATAAACAACGTTGCACCTCCGCGCTGTATACAATCGAAACAACAATAACAACGCAATGCGCTCGGTACCTAAACTCTATATACCTGCGCGCCGCGTTTTTTTTTTCCTTTTACTACACCATCATCGACTGGAAACGCACTTTATTGTTCCCCGTGCCAATCTCACTGCGTTTTCTCTCTTTTTTTTCTCTCTCCCTCTCTCTCTCATCCTGTATATATATACCCAGGAACGCCGAGAGTTGCTTTGTGTTGTTCGAAGTGTGACGCAGCACCAACAGCGCGACGACCGACAACTTTTATCTATATATATATACACTGCAGTTTAGACGACGACGACGCGAAGAAGAAGAAGGTCACGGAACCGAAATCCGTTCGCACGCGTGCGTCCCGTTTCTTTTTTCTCCCCGCGTATATATGCGTATATATACACATACATTATAATATACATGTCTATATATACATATACGCGTATGTCTCAAGGAATCGTGAGCGCGCGTAACACGCGCGGGAGAGAGAGACTGCAAGGCCGCGGTAATGACTTTGGTATAGAAGTAAGTGTATGTATTATATATAGAGAGGAGAGGCTGACGCACACACACACACATACGGCGATCCGTTAACTCGAGAGTCAATGAAAACCGATGCTAGAGAGTATGTGTATGTGTGAATATCTATATATATATATATGTAAAAGGGAGACCGATAATCTGACACTCGCGGCTGGTACAAGCAGCAGCGATCGTCTTATCGTCGTCATGTGGTCTACTCCGGTGACTTCTCTCTGGGAATGCGAGTGTATATGCTATGCGCGACGGCTCAGTTGTGTAGCCCTCCTCCTGATCGCTTAATTAAAAGTCGCTGTTCTTTCTTTCTTTCTTTTACTCTATTGACGTCGTCGAGTTGTGTGGATGGAAGTTTCCGTTGTATATAAGATACATATATATGTATATGGAAAAATATACACTTGAACGATCCACTTTGGGAACGGTTTCTTTATGTATATGTCTAATTACACGCGATTTTTCCGCCACACGTCATCGTACGTATAATACACACTCCACGCGAATCATAAGCCGTATAGTAGTAGTCTCTACTCTTCTTGTATATAGTGCGATGTGGGTCAGACGATTGTTCGCGACCCGCGAAGACCGTGTGACTCTTTACGCGTACGCGGGCGGGCGCTCCATTATTATCATTATCCATGTACTTTCCGTCTTCGGTATATGAGGATTAGGTAATGCTGCATATAAGTGTGTGTTACCTTGACTCGTCAGTCTACTATATATACCTTTTGTTTTTGTCTATATGCGTTAATATACATATATATAAGCGTGATAGTGTCTGAATTGGGTTCCTTCTTTTTTTGTGGTAGGATCAAAAGTTTTTTTTTTTAGATGACGATATATATGCAGGTTGCGAAATAAAAAATGTTTCCTTTGTGATTTAGAAACAGGGAATATATAGAATGATGGGTCTGTGGTGTATAACCTTGAAGTTTACAAAAAGAAAAGGAGATGAAAATTATCAGGAATGTATATACAAGAGTGTGTAGAGATATTAGATTTACCTTATGCGGAAAAAGTTCATTTGGGTTCCGAAGGAAAAAAAAAGAAATTAACAGTTCCTGTTTTTTTTTTAATTAATCTCGTTATTTCTGTTACCTTCTTTCTTTTTACCTCGCGATTTAATCGTTTTAATTAAGATAAAATATTTTCGCGACCCCCTAGCAATCGAATAATAATTCAGCCGAACAACCTATCGATGCGTATAAAAACGAACAAAAAAAAAATAACGTCACGCATCTTCAGTCGTGCAAGTAGGTCGGAAAATCGCGAATATACACGCACACATACACGCGTACGCCTCTAAAATTAATCACTTCAGTGTATAACGGACACATATATATATATACAAATCCTCGTAAATTATAACATCTTTCTTCTTTCCCTCACACACCACGCTGAGCCGTCTGCAATCTTCCTCTCGTGTATATATATATATATATATATATATATACAAAATAATTCAATAACCCGTCATTCGCCTTGTTGTATATACAGGTTAAAATTTATAACCACTGCTGCCACTGCCGCCGCAGTCGTAAAGGAAAATTCTCTTTCTCTCTGCGATCCTCGTCGTATCGTCGCGAGTATATACATACATATATGCAGTACATCTCAGCGTCTCTTTCTCTCTTGCAATATCAATCACAGGGTAATTCAGAAAACTACGCCGTCATGTTTTCATTGTATCTATATACATATACATATAACCCCCTTGCGGCCTCCTCTTTCCACCTCTCGAGAGCAAATAATAACAAGTGTTTCCGCAGCCCACCGTCGCCTCTCTTTTCCAACCGAGACTTCTCTCCTATATATACTACTCGCTTATAAGACGCGCACAAGTCGTCGTCGTCGTAGTCGTCTCCTCTTATACTCGCGCGCCTTTCTATACCTTTTGTTCTCCTTCTCTCTCGCGGGCACACGCGCATGGGGCAAGGTTAGCCAAGCAGGTAGGTAGGATAGGTAGGTATACACGCCTGGATTAACAGCCGCTGCTGCGTGCATGCTCTCTTTATACGGCATTCCCGGGCCCATTTTCACTTTTTTTTTCCTTCCCCGCGCTCTCGCGCGCTTGGACTTTCTTGCTCTCCGCCCGGACGATCATTAATTTTCACTCGATCTCTGTGTGCTCTACGTCTCTGCGACTGTATATCTGTGTGTGCGTGTACGTGTGTGTGTGTGTGGGTTTGTAGAAGAGAAGAGTATATATATATATGTGTATATAGCACGTTGTATATAGAAGCACCAGCAGCAGTCGCGAGAGAAAATCGTCCGCGCGGATTCGCAGAAATCCATTTGTCGAGGAACCCAAGCGAGCCTCCAGCAAAGAGAGAAAGAGAGAGAGAGAGAGAGAGAAGAGAGCGAGAAATCACTCGATGGGGCCCCGAGACACACAAACCGGATTATTGGAAATTTATTTGCACCGTGCTCTGACCGTCCCGTCTCTGTGTGTGTATATAGATATATATAAGCAATTGAATTTACGTTTCTTTTTTACGTAGCCGCTAATAACACAGACCCAGAGTTCCGTATTTTTCGAAATTGAGATGTGCAAGTGTATGTAATTGCCCGATTTTCCTTCGCAAATACACACACACACACACACACACACACACACACCTTGTGTTATTATAAAGTGTGTGTGTGTGTGTGTTCGAAAGCGTTTCTCTCTTTCTTTCAAGTACGACTAACCGCTCTGGTACGTTGGTAATTCATGAGAGTGCAGTTGTTCAAGACACACGCACTTAACGACCGACATGATATCTCTCACGGGACGTTAATATTTGATTTGAAAAAGCTTAGATTACGGGACCAGATATAACACACATATACGCAGCAGCAAAGACAAAACAAAATATGCTCTCGAAAGCACATACCTTTTAAAGAGCCGCATGCACACACGCGTCGTGTGGGTATATACACTCGAAACCCACACGAAGTAAAAGAAAAAAAGAATCACTTCTTAATGTTTACAAATGCACTCGAGCGCGTGTGCGTATCTCTCGTTCTGTCTATGTATGTGTGCGTATACATATATATAGAGGAAGTAAATGGATCCCCTTTTGCTGACGCCTACTATACACATACACACATTCATAGTCTACGTAATTCAATCTTTGCGTACTCACACGCATACATATACGCACACATATATATATTCACGTACAAGTATGTATGCTGTATACACGTGCGATGAAAAGTTTGATTTCCCCGCGCCTTTGTACCTTCATTCCAGTATATATATATATATATATATACCTATACGCGCAAGTGTGCAAGCTCGCACGCTCTTTATAAGTGAGCTTGCACGAGTATGTCAGTGTATACATATACGTATGTGTATGCGTGAAGAGTGTATATATACCTGCTGAATCTCTAGAGAGAGCAGCAGCGACGCGCTCGAGGGCACGTGAAAAATAAATGAACCGCGCGCGCGCGCTTTTTATCGTAGGACGAGGAAAGAGCAACAGCAGCAGCAGCAGCAGTAGCAACGAGTATTGTCGACGATGCGCTTCGTGTCTGCTTTTTTCATATTTCTTTCACATATATATATATGTATACACGTGGGTAATACCAAACAAGAGTGGAAGGAGGGGGGACGTACTCTCGAAATCGTCGCTGAATTATTCACGCGAGGTTTTTTTATCGACGCACTTTTCCGTTTAAGCCCGTGCGGTGGTATACTGCACTGTAGTACTATGTAGTATATATGCGCGAGTATGCGCATCGAGCTCTTTTTCAAATTATACACGTATATAGTATACTTTGTTTCGCTCTATAGTAATAAATCCACTGTTTACGTTGTTAATCCATTGTTATAGCTTCTTAAGTACTGTAACAATAATAACAAAACGCAACGTGCAGCTACGTGCATATATATATGTATATCGGCAAATGTTTACACTCTTGTTTGGTATACAACATATATATATATATATATATACATACACGTTTATCACGATAAAACAGTGCAGCGGTCCCAATTATTTGCTATACGCGTCTAATTGGGCATTTAAAACATATATACAAGCACACGTGGAGAGTATAGTCGAATACAAACGCGGTACAAACATATATACCATAGCCACGAGGCGGCTGTGGCCTTATCCGCGTTTATTTTGATAATGCGCGAACGCGTCGATTCAAATGCTTACCCATACACACACACATATATAGACGTGTAGACGTATAGAGAGAGAGAGAGAGACATTCTGCACGTGTGGGTGCGCTTGGCGCGCTCATATCCCACGCCGAATCTAATTAATTCCTCGCTCTAATTGCGATTAGTCCCTCCCAATGAACGCGCGCGCGCATGCAGCAGTAGTAGCAGCAGCACTCTACACATCTATTGTGTATATATACCGATATATGTATACGAACACACGTTGCTAGAAACAGTAGCAGCAGCAGCAGCTTGCAAGCAGAGCGACCCGGCCGGTGGCCTATGGCCTTCGACCGGAACATTATCAACTTCCTTTTTCCGGATTCACGGTCGCGCATCCTTTGTCGATAATTTGTGTATATATATACTACTCACATATATACACGTATACGTATACGCATTGCTGTATATATATATGTTGTTATAACGAGGTCGTAATTTAGGTGTCGCGCGCGTATACACTTGTCGTATTTATATACAAAAAAGAAAAAATTGACTTATTCGTCTATATATGTTATAAGACGCGATGTGCATGCGAAACCACCAGCCTGTCATATTTTCGGTAGGATATATGTGTGTGTGTGTATGTTGGATGAGAGAGAGTTTATCTGACGGGACCGCTCGTGAATATCAATTTTCATGGTTATACTCGTGCCGGTGAATATACATATATCTATACAGGTGTAATGTCCAGTCCGCGCGGTTTTTATTATTATATATACCTCCTCTCCAGCGCAACGATAATATTTTTACAGACGAGCTCGTAATTTTATTCGACGTTGTAAATTTTCCCTCTCGTCGCCAAGTCGCGACGTATAAGTACGCGCAAGCATATATATAGATATATGCAAGACATGATAGGGGATTCTTCAAAAATCACGCGAGTGAAATTTTCCTCGCGCTCGTTTCTATTTAATGTCAATGAATATATATACGTATATATAATATAAAATATATGCGAATACGAGACACACGGCCCATAGAAACGAAACCGTATGTACAACATATATACGCATGCGTTACGTAAAGAGAGTTCGTTTCTCCGCGAGCGGTGTTAACTTTCATTGACGAAAAACGCACCATTACCCGAGTGCAGCGATAAACCAGTACAAAAAAAAGAAACGAAAAAAAAAACAACCAACGTCACATACTGTCGTCCTCTCACTCTATACGTACGTTTATGCGTATACATATACGTACTTATATGAAATTTCACAGCGCAGTGAAAATCACACGTGCGCGCATGTATGTATATATATATATATACGTGTCAGTGTCAGGGTAAGCGAACTTTCACGGCCCTTGGCGTATTAAGTATATACATATAGTAGCCGTAGGGTATCTTCCACACATATATATCGTATGCTGTAGCAGCAGCACACGCGATTAAACGCCTGGAGATTGATATACATGTTTATTACGAAAAATTGCCAAGCAATTTATATATATGTACCGTGCGGGTGTGCAAGTCAGAGTTTTACTATATATATTCTCTTTTATAATCGAAACCACGCGCAGCATAAAAACAAAAAGAAGAAGAAGAAGAAGAAGCTATATCCATCGTCTACACCTGGTGTAGTTTCATAGGTATATGTGTGTGTATATAGGGCGGCCAGATACACACACACGCGCGCATCTTTCTCCAATCTGGTTTATATATATATATATATACCTGTATATACATGTGTGCGACCGAAGGGGGATCGAGAGCTCGCCGCCGCCTCGCGTCTCTCGTAAAAAGAAAACAGGTTATCGAATTAAAACGCGACGCTGCAGCAGCAACAGCAGCGACTCTCTCATGGCCGATATATACAAGCGTGTAATTTCTATCCCTCGGGCGGCGATATTCGTCGTATGTGTATGTATGTGTGTGACCTCGTGCGAAGAGTCGAAAGGAAGAAGAAGAAGAAGCGGAGACGATGATGCTACTTTTTGCAGTGTTGCATATACAGTTCCTTATAGTTTATTATATATGTATATATGCACGTATAGGGTTCTTTATGTATATATCTATTATTATTCGTTTTTTCCTCTCTCTATTATAAGCAACGGTGCAGTCACACGGTTGCTTGATGAATCGGTCTCTTATATGCTATAAGTGGTACGTAGTCCCTTTCGATTAGTATATATCATGTATGTATAATATATGTAGGCATATTAGAAGCAGATGCTAGATAGCATTCGGTGATGTTCTTCTTTTTTTCTTTTGTATATAACTTTTACTACGACCGGGCCGGAAGGATCGACTCTGACTGACGTGCGTACGCTACTACTTCAGTATTTTTCCCTCCTCTTTCTCTATCTACATATCTTCCAAAGGAGTCTCTCTTACCTGTAACGATTGTGATCGTGGCATTTAAAGTTGCGATGGCAGACGATGGTTTCTATTTTTTTTCAAGTGATTATAACGTTTGTTATTATTATTACGAAACAGACACGGCGATTGTCAATTTTTGTCAATCACTACCTAGTTATAATCCATGCGCGCCACGCGCATTTCACTTTTTTATAGAAACAAAATCAACAAGTATTCTGGACTTTATTATAAGTACACAGTACTTTTTATGAACATTATCTTTCAGAAAGCATAATATATATTATTTATACTAAATAATAGGTTTGAATTTTAAATTTTGTGGTTAGGAACCAAATCGCAACCACATTTATTTTGCGTAATTAAATCATTAAACCCAAAATTTTAATCAATAGGGATATTAAACAATTCAATGCTAATTTCATTGATTTACCCAAATACACCTCGATACATACATATAAAACCTTTAATTAATTTTTATATCAAAACATTCATTTTATATCAGAAAACATTTTGAATTTTGACGCTACATTCAGACCGGATATTGAACCGCCAACCAATCGGATTGCTTCTTTAAATGCTTCACAACATCATCTCTTTTTTAAGAGAGGAAACTTTTGCACCTCTTTCACTCTCTTATCTTAATACTGTATAATACACCGAGAAAAATGATGTATTAAAAATTACTATAATACATAGTAATTTTTGTGACATTCCAAGTATGTCTCGACGTTACTACGTATTACAGTAATTCTTAATACATCATTTTTCACATGATGTATTAAGGATGATTATTATTTTTCGCATGATGGACCGCTAAGATCGTTCAGTTGGAAACCTATATATACACACACACATATAACCATACCTCTAAACAGCTTCTCATCCGCACTTAGCGTATAATACGCAGCCCAGCACGTGCCATCTCGGTACCTATATAGCGACTCTAATCGTTCAACTGCAGCACACCACGACGACGACGCACGTGTTATACACACTCACCTATCCTCACCTTTTTAGCACACACGCGCGCGCGCACATAGTCGAGCGGTTTTCTGCGTGCTCGCCTTTTACGCCAACCGCCTTCCGTTCACGTATATATAAACATACACATATATACACACTTCGTTATACTCTCCTTTGCTACCACACTATATACTGAAGAGCACATTATGTTCACCCAACCGCATCCATTGTCCGCTGTACTTATACACATGCGCTTCTCTCTCTCTCTCAGTTTTAACGCAGATGAGCACGCGTGCGGCGCTCGTTTATGTGTGTATTTTATATATACCTGTATATACATGGCGGTCGCGTGCGTGCGTGCGTCGTCGCCGCCGACGCGTATTACAATGTCATTGTGCGTGTGCGCGGCTAAAAGAGAGAGAGAAAGATGTTGGCAATGCGATAAGTGCGTCTGCGTATAATAACCGCGCGCGCGCTTGGTGCTTTTTCGGCAACGGAGGTTTACTGAACTTGGCACGCGTCGTGAGATAAGGGTATATACGCGCATGTATGTATGGCTTTCTTTTTAATTGTTATCGCGGGTTCACGTCGTCGCGCCGAGTTTGTTTACTTTTATACATTCGGATGTATATGTATATATACATTTTCTGTCGTTGTTACTTTTTTAATGGCCAAAAGGTTGACGAAGGTGGTGGGTATAATATATACGTGGGAAGTATATACGACTGCGGTGACCTACGCCGTTTGTTTAATGTTTAATATTAATGCGTATATATGTGTGTATATATAAATTATCATCGTTTCCTGCTTCACAGTGATTTTTTTTTTAATCAGACCGCTTTGTGTATAATGACGCCGATGATAATTATAATAATAACAATAACAACAGTAGCAGCAGCAGTATAGCGCGAGAGAACGATAATGATTATGCGTATCGCTGAGCGCTTAGTATAGTAGATGCTGCTTATACTGCAGACCATCGTCGTGTTTAATTATGATTTAAATTAATTGGCCATTTGATATCTGAGCGCTGCGGCGGCTCGCGCAAGCGTGAGAGAACTCTAAATTTTCATAAATAATTACTATAAAGCTTTTATATATATATGTATACTATATATTATGTACGAAATAACCAAGGCAACTCAAATTGTACACAAAGGAGAAAAAAAAATCATGTGTATGTGTGTGTGTGTCACTCAATCGCGCGTCATATATATATATATATATATATATATATATATATATATACACATGATGAAGTCGTTATAATATACCACGATCGTGCGCCGCGCGAAATACATACTTGAAAAGAAGTATGCGTGCGTATGTATGAGTGTGCCGGCATGGAAAAGCGAACCGCTTTTAATGCGCCTTCTCATCGGCAACGTATTACTGTTATTTGTCAAGTCGAAATCCTTGACGCGCGCGCCGTACGGTACACGCACCACGCACGTATAACATATATATATAAATATACCCACACACACGTGAGCTGTCAGCTGATACATAAAGACCTTTGTGCTGTGCACAACGCAACAGCGGCTGCGGCGGCGACTGTGGTGTGCGACCTCTCGCGTGCTATTATTTTCCGCACTTTTCACAGTTATATCTGCTATCTCGTCGCGCGTCTCCTTTGTATATATAAACAAACGAGACATACGCACACATACGTACGTATTCCTCTCTTTTACTCTTGATAAGAGAAAGTGCACCACTGCGATTCGCCATTAATTACTGCCGATCGATGTATATGTATATATATATATACATAAACGTTATACATTCCGTCGACGACGATTTATGCGCGCACGAACCGTTCCGAGACGGAGGACAATGACTTTTCCTTGGAAATCGACGATTTCCACCGCACACGCACGTATATGTATAATACACGCGGTTACGCAATCTCTCCTCCTTCTCCTTCTTTACTCGACGTTATAAACTTTCCCGCGTGGGTTTATAATCGAGAGTAGAGAGAGAGAGAGGCACGCAGTGCGATATATTTCGCGCGTATATAATATTGCTATAGTAGTGGTGGCCGGATTAGGCGTGCGCGCGCGGAGGAATGGTTATTATTACTTTACGCGCCTTATCTCCCGAGTTGATGTTAATTGGCTGTTTACACGTAATTTCCGAGGATTTCGCGCGTATATACATTCGCCTCTCTCGCACCGCGCGTATATATAAATATACTGTATATATAGATTTTGCAATTTTTCGGCGTACGTATTAATAATGCATATATTACTATACCGCGAACTTATATATACGCACATGCGTATATTTATCGACTTGTTGTAACGCGTTCCGGAATTTCAGCGCAAGGTTTACGTCAGGAAGTCCAGTATATATACTAGGTATAGTCTATAGTGTGACGCATAGCCCGGGAATTTACATACTCTACATTTTCTTTTTCTTTTTTTTCGGCATCGAGACTAACAGAACTGGCTTCGCGCGATATAATCGCTCACGGTTCGCCGAAGTTATCTTACGTATGTATATATATATATATATATTCACTTGGAACTACCCGCTAATCACCTTGAGCAAACTTAAACCCCAAGGATGATCATCATCATCATCGCGCATCCTCACACTTTCGCGCGTTAGTGGAAAAAGTGTCACGCGTTGTTTGAAAAATGGTGAAACTCACTGCGGGTCTCTGTAAAAGCGCCGCGGCGAGACGAGATAGTCAAGAAAGCGCGCGCGAGAGAAAACGCATCTCTTAGCCGTTTGACCCTCCCTCCTCACATCACACGTATATACTGTCCCCTCGAGGTGTAACTACACTCGAAAGTGGTTTATACGTATATATATACACATATATACGCCATCCCTATACGTGCGTGCGCGCGAACGAACGAGGTTAACGCTAACGATCTTCGCGTATATACAGGTATATATATAATATACTCGCGTGTGCGTGTGTGCAGCACTTGCGTATATACTCTCTAATGCCATTAAAGCCACAGCAGCCGCCGCTCATGCCATGAGTCGTCGGCCCTTCCCCTCTCTTTCGATCGAGACGCGCGCGCGCGCGACGTCTCTCGTTTTTGCCGCGGCCGCGGTGCTAAATTATCCTATAAAGCGAGAGAGAGAGAGAGACGAGACGGCGCGGTTTAATTAGCGCCAACGACGACTTTTTCATGATACGCGTAGCACGCGAGTGTATAAGTATAGGCGTGCATCGATGTGGCGGAAAGTTTATATATTATATATAGGGTTGGTGATAAAATTAGGCGTATATGTATGTATAGGAGATGCTCTAATCAAAGTCGTATAAGGGTCTCCGCACGGTACAATGTTGTATAACAAGTGTCTGTTTTATGGGTACCCGAAATGGAGCATGAATTAGGCGTGTGTATACGCTTTGGAATACTTTTGAAAAGCATACCATTAACATTCACGGGCGATGTGTGTGTGTGTAATTATCAAAAGAAATCTCTCCAATTACAACGCGAATTAGCCAATCCTCATTACCACGAAATTGAATCATAAATCGCGCTTGCGTCGGACGCAGACAGTTTTTCAAAACGGAATAGGAGAGAAAAAAACATACTCTCGCTATAGGTCGTATACACACAGACACACGGGACAGTAACTAAAAAGCTGTTGTACTGCGCGCGTAACGAATGGCTGTAATAAATACCATATGAATATACGTGTATACTTTACTACTATACTAAGCGAGTGAAAAGTGTGGCGTTTTTACATCACACACACACACACACACACACACACACGCCATATACACGCACGCATTCACTTGTCACATACCGAAAGTCAGCAGCAGTTCACCGCTTATATACATATGAATAATCAACCAATTTTCCCGGCATAAATACACCTCGTGATGATAATTTCCATAATTTCCCCCCGCGTGAGAAGGAGGAGGAGCGCCGAAAAAAAAACATTCTGGTGTTGAATATATTATGATTCATGTGTGTATATATATATATATATACAGTGGTGTGCATCGTTCATCAGGTGAACAAAAAAAGAACCTATATCTCTACCTGCACTCCCATAATCCCATCTATGGTACCCAACTGACGACAACGATTTTCACTGCACTGCTGCGCAAGCAAGAACAATTCGCGCGGGGCACGACGACGACAACTAGTCACCTCGGGGCCCGATTGCTCATTGTGCGTGTGCCTCCCCGTTGTTTATATATAGATATATAGATGTTCTCCTAGACTTCTTCCGAGAAAACGCATCTCACTCTAGAGAGAGAGGCGCACCTTCAGCAGGTATACACACACACACATATACACACACACCCAGCCTCGTTCTTTTCAAGTGCAGTCGGGCCTTGAACCCGCAGCTGCGTGCGCGCGCGCGCTTCTCTTTCTTTCTCTCTCTCTCTCTCTCTCTCATCCTCCGGTTTCAAGGGCCTTTTCTACGCCGCGTTTTTAGAAAAAAGAAACACGAAGGGAGAGAAAGAGAGTGAGTGAGGGACCACAGATGCTGCTGCTGCTGCTCTGCCTGGCACGACTCCTTTGTCGCCCCTCCCCCGTCGCTGCTATACACGTTCACACGGTTTGTGTACAAAAACACACATCGCGCGCGCATCGGGCCCCGCGTCGAACCAACGACGCAGCGCGGTTATATAGTGTTTATTTTTAACTGCATCGTGGTTATCGTTTGGTCCGCATGTTTAAAACCTCGTGAGTATACTTATACTTACTACTTTTTGTTATTGCCTTTTTTTTTGTTTTCTTCCGGTGCGTTTGGGTTACGTACGAAGTATATATGTATATAAGCGCAGATATTGAATTATGCAAAGATATTTATACGCATACGCACGTCGTTGCACAATCGCCGCGCAGTTGTGTCGTGGTTGGTATTAATGATCGATCGTTCAATGGTGCAGTGAGAGTACAATATATATAGAGTATATAACGAGAGCTGTATATATGTATATACGTTAGCGTTGGAATTTTCGGGATTAGGTGATATAGCGAATAATAGGTGATGATAACATTGGTATATATACGCTTGTGGGTGTTGAATTATCGGCCAGATAATCGCGTTCACCAATACGGGCACCGTCTATACACGATTTATTTTTTGCTACCGATTTCCATACTTTGGCTTCGATACTATCACGTGAATTGTTAAACTCCCACCGCGTATGGATCATTCATAAACTGCGTACATCTATAAATATATACGTGGTATTGACGATCTCGTATATACGTATAATATAACAACGTTGCATGCGCATTTAATTATTATGGATTTACGTAATTGCGGAATATAACGGCCATGTATATGTTGCAAAATCCTCGTGCATACTTGCATTTTCCGATTCCGAGTGCTCGCGTACTTACTCCTCCTCCTCTCTCGTGTACATATAACTTATCTCATGCGGACCTTATAGAAAGAAACGCGAGATCATGACGCTAAGCTAACCAAAACAAAGTCTGCGATATATATTTTACATATACGTATATACGCTACTATAGCATATATTATATAGTATATTATATACTCACATCGTATAGAGATTTCAGCCTCACGTGGTTGATACCCGGTACATCGACCATCGAGCATTTCAGCAGTATCGTCGTAGTTTGGCTTGGCATCTTTCTTTCTTTCTTTTTAAAAACACCCACTATCTATCCTTTATTCTACTAAACCACCAACAACAGCACCTACTACCTATACTATAACAACTCCGGTCCTCAACGTCGACGACGCACTTCAGCACCTGTCGCATTCGCACGTTCTCGTATATACATATATTGCACATACACAGCAATGAATATATATATATGCACTATTCCACACGCTATACACGCCTCGCGAGCGCGCACACACGTGTGTTTACGAAACGGCCGCGCGACTCGGACTAACCGACTTCGGTAACGGCCAGCTGCTGCTGCTGCTGTTAGTTCTCCCTGGCACCCCCGTCGACAGCATAACCTTCTTTATATATACTATATATATAGTCGTAGAAAATTTTCTCCTTTCTTCTCCTTCTTCTTCTTCTATACTATACACCTCCGAAGGGTGCCCAACCCCGCACGGAGCGCATATATATATACAGAACAATAACAACACTATAATACACGAGAGTAGACAGAGAGAGAGCTCTCGTGAACCCCGCACGCGAGCGCTACCGCGGTGTGGACCGACTGACTGACAGACTGACTGACTCTCGCAGCTCTCCGGCTCGGCGCGCACACACACGCGCGAGTCGTCGTTCGTCGTCGTCGTCGTCGTAGCTGCGCTGCGCTATCCCTACCTTATACCATATACCACCACTACTACCAAGTCTCGCGCGCGAGGCAGCGCGCGCGGAGAGTTCGTTCGCTTGCCTTGTGTTAAAAGAGTGGGGAGGAAAAAGAGAGAGAGAGAGAACCCAACGCTCGCGAGCCTTTACCCGCGGCGAGTATATAGCACAGCAGAGCGAGGTATACAAGCATGTGTGTGGAGGGTTTATATGGGTGTATTATAGGTATATGTATGCTATAGGCGCACGTGTGTTTTGGAGAGAGAGAAGAGAGGGAGAGATTTTTCCCATAGGCAGTGAGAGAGAAGTGTATATATACTGCTATATACGCGTCAGCTGATTCGGCAATTAGCTCCCCCGGATATGTATACGATGAAGGAGCTATATATGTGATGATGCGCGCGGTCTGCGCGCTGAAAGGGCCCGCATGATGATGCTCTCTGCAAAGCCCGAGACGAGTGGATCGTATACTTATAGATCTTTTTTTTCGGGTTCCGGTGTATGTGTATATATGTATATACGTGCGTAAAGCAATATACACATGCACGCAACATACATTTGAGGAATATTATACGGTTGGATAAATATTTTTCAAATTTCGTAAGAGACCATTTACACGTATATATAGCAGACTCTCCGTCGTCATCGTCGTCGTCGCAATTAAATACATATACGTCGGGGCAACGGAGCTCGATGCTCATGAAGAATTTCTCTCTCTTCGTTATTTTTTTTCATAAACGGAATTATAATTTTAATGGCACGCAGCAGGCTACAGTATATTATAGCAGCACTCTCGGCAACTTCATTACGCGAGCAGACACATTTATTTCTCGCGATGCCGCGGGGGGGGAGGGTCGGGGGTTGCTGGTGTGGTAAAGTAAACTGCACCCAGGTTTATATATAGTTTAGTATAGCAAAGAGCACTAAAGAGGTGGGTTACCTGTAGCCCTCGCCCCCCCCCCCCCCCCTAGTGCGCTTGCACCGTCTTTTTTCCACCAGACGCGTATAGGTGTGGGTGTGTGTGTGTATATACGTGCACGCTTTCCCGGAAACTTTACTTCCCGGGCGCGTAGAGGCGGGGGGGAACCTAAAGCGGGGATATATCGATCCATATATACGTGTGTGTGTATATATAAAGTATATATATATAGGCGGACAAGAGAGAGAGAGGCTTTTAATCAGCGCGTAATGCGATTAGTCATTTCGTGATTTTCTATCGTATATATATATATGTGCACCTAATGCTACGCGCGCATGTGTGCCTTGAGTCTTTATAGATAAGCGTCGCAGCGAGGCTTATCTAATCTCGGTTTTTATATATCATACGTATATACGTGAAGAAAGAATCGGAACTTTCTCTGCAAATGAATTTTTTTCGTTTCTTTATATATATTATATATGCGAGGGATCTTCTTATGTTTACTAATGGCCTGGAAAAACGTTCAAATATATTTAGAGAGACGAGGATAATAAACTATATAAGTGCCCAATGTGGTGGTGCGTGAGGTTTCGTAGAACAACCGAAATCAGCAGACGATTACTCACGAGATCACGGACAACAAGAGCAGGAACCGTGGTTCGCCGTAAACGAGAAATGTTGTCCGAAAAAAATATACACATATTATACCGATAATCCTTCTTTCTCGCTGCTGCTGCTGCTGCAAAAACAAACAGTTATAAAGCGTGCACAAGTTCGCCGAACGGAACGGCGAAACCGTCGAGATGATAATTAATATCAGTCTCTCTCGATTCCTTATTATTCTCCGTCTGCGAATGAACCTATATACACATTGTACATAAAAACATGCTCTCGTATATTAGATGCGTTTCCACGGGTATAAATATATATATATATAAGTACGCAGCTGCTACGCTCCCACGCATCGATCGATCCCGCGGCGTTGTAATCGAGTTATGACATAGGGGCGCGCACTCGTGTATATATATATATATGAACATATATATGTACATGAACACACACATACACACGTGGGTACAATGCGCGTGAGAGGAAATCTGGAAACCGCGCACAGACGCGCGTCGACGACTTATTATCGAACGCGCCTTGGTGTTGTGCTCTATATATATATATATATATATATATATATATATGCGATACGAGACGCTGGATTGATATCCGCTAATTAGTTCGGGGAATTCAATTGCTTCTGCGCTACGGCGACCGTATACTTTTTGCTATAACGGGGTTTCTTTTTGCAACGTATAAATATTATTATTGATCATCATCAATGACGATGTTTTAATTCCGTGATAAATCGTTATAGGAGGGTTTACTACAATAATTCACGATCGAATGGACGACGATCTCATTCCGATGTTTATATTGCGGTCATTATTTTAAAGGCCGGAATTAGCGTTTGAATTTTATCGATACCACGCGAATAACAAAACAATACGACGACAATAATAATCGCGACGTTCCGTGAACGGTATTATAAAAAAAAAAGTCGAAACCTTTCGCTCGTATATTTACGAGCGACGGTTTCCTTGTGCGATCTCGCTATGTATACACAATCATCGTTCCGCGAAAATGTTTATAATCTACTTTCTCGCTCTGCGACGACGTATAGGGGCGAATATGTGATGTGTCTGTTCACCCGTAACTATCAACCCCCCAAAACATTCTTTAGCTTATCTCCCCCTTCTCGTGTATATACATTACGCATCATTTATCTCCAGACGCTCTTCGCGCGCATATTATATTATATGCACACACATACGCGCTTATATATATATATATTCCCGGAACTGCACAGTGAAGAATCGGTTCACCGGTTAGCCACTGTAGAGTAGGTATACCATACGAACTATAACTGCGCAGCACCTATATAAGCGCACGCTCGAGCGCGAGCGGTGAGAGCCGTTTACATAAGGATTAGGCAAATCGTGCGCATGGCAGCGTCGCGCGCGAGAAATCGCGAAAAAGCAGCAGCGGTGTGCATTGCTGCTGTTGTTGTTGTTGTTGGTGCACTGGTAAGAGAGAAAGAGAGACAATGCGGGTCACCATGCGGTGTTGGGTTATGTGGGGGTATATATAGAGTTGGTGTTCTGTTCTATGGGTAAGATGTAGAGGTTGCGGTAGTTGGTGTGTATGTAGCTGTTGTGTGACACCGAGCTGCTGACGCGTGTGGATTATGTAGGAGATGTAGAAGCGACTGTCTTCATTTATATTTCGTACAAGGCGCGCGGGGAGCTTGGAGAATGGGAAGTTTTCAAAGTGGGTAAAATGGTTTTTACACAAGGTACACGTTCTGGGACTGGGACTGGTTTTTCCTATTTTTTGAAATACACTGTGTGTAGACGAAAAGTCGTGTGGAATTAAAAAAAGTCTTAGTGACATCCTGTTTTTAAAGATTGAAAATTGATAAAAAGAATTTTAATTCCTGAAAAGTTTTCAATCAATTCTTATTAATCGATTTCATCAATTGAATTAATATTTTACTAATTTTGGGAATGGATCTATATGATAAACAGCTAAAAGTCGAAAAAAGGATTTAAAAACTTTCTTTTTAAATTTTGAAAAAAAATATATCCCCAAGTCTTTTTTAAATTGCCATCATTTTTCTTCTCGATTATTTGGTACAAAATGTCAGAGAAACCAAGAGTTAAAAAAAATAAGGACACAAAAAATGAATTTTTTTTTTTGCGTATGTACGTATAGATTTTGTCATATAACCACCACTGCATAAATCTACAACGACACTTTTACTCAAACCACAAAGAACAAACGACGCTTCTGTTATTTCGCGAAGGTGTCTCGTATACACGCTAGAGAGTCTTTTTCATTCGGCTTATATAGCTGCGCGTTGTCTTTTATTGTACACTGCGTCGAGAGAGAGAAATCCCCAATGAAATATCGTTTTATATAGAAAGACGCGCACCGCCGCGCCACATCGACCGAGAGATACTTTAATCATAAAACTGATCGTCAAATCATCAATCAATATATACTCTTCCCACTTTACTGTCCCGGAATTTGCCGAACACACGCGAAGTATGTCACCCCGTTTTACGCGCACTTTTATATACATTAACACCAGATACACGTTATACCTCTCTCCCTCCTTTTTTTATAACCCTTTCCAATCAAATCAAACCATATATCACAATATATACGCTTCGTATACTTCACGGTCCCGATATACATCTTTACGTATAATACATCCGACAACAACACGTGTATATATATACACACACACGCGGAGCAACTTATATATATATATATATACCTATACCGACAAAGAAGCGCTATCTCCGCGTTGTGTTATAGGTGACACACAATAGCCTTCGTGATTTCGCGAAACGCTCGTCGTGCCCGTAGGGACATATATATATATACACACATTCACACACATACAGGTCTTCTCTTACCATATGCCGTTACGAACCGTTGCTGTGGTGGCTGGCGGTGGTGTCGGGAGTTACGTGACCGCCGCGAGTGAGGGTCCATTAGAATTTCGAGCGCACGACCATATAGCCACGTCCGAATTATGGAAATTAGTAGCGCCGCCGCGCGGCAACGACTGCGTGGTTATTTTGTCTCTTTCTCTATCTCTCGTAGAAGAGGTATAGGTATATAATGGAAAATCATAAGGAAGCGGTGTGTTGTTGCGTATGTATAAAAGGTTACGCGCGTTTGAAAAGCCATTCCGTGTAACGAGTGTCAACTTGCGTATATATATATACGCGGGTAGAAGAAGAAGAAGAGGAACGAGTCATCGGAAGTCGACGGTATATATATGTAGAAGAAGTAGCTACAATGATTTCCCAAGATCTTGGGTAGCGATTAGCCTGCGCGTGCGGCTTTACGTAAGATATATACGCTGTGCGCTCGGATAAATAATAATATATGATACTTCGAAATTGGGGAAAAAATGTCTTTGCGAGAATTGTTGGCTAACGAGGGTTTTCTACGTGTGTGTGTGAATCATGCTCGCGTACGGTGACAAACGTATAAGAGAAGAGTCACGCGACGAGCGAGGTTTAATGAAGTTTTAATATTCGGGTGCTCTCTCTGTAATGTGCGAATACGGTAGTATATAGTTAATAAAGGTGTGTACTGTTTAACTGTACAAACGGCTAATGCTGGAATAATTGGTGAAACCGCTAAGGTGGTAAGCGAATTTATCGCATTAAGTGTAGCGAAAATAATATACGTGTTAACAGGTGGAATACGAGTGGTGATATATTTGAAACCGTTTTGATTTTGGTTTGCTTTAACGCAGTTTTGTTCTTGTAACAGATTTTAATTTTACACGGTTTTTTTTTGTTTCAGTTTGAATGCAACATAATTGTAGTGATTTTGGTCGCGCTATATAATAGGTATATAGAAGATTCTTCCACGCCAATTGCATTATGCAACTACTACTTTTCTGTTGTCTTCCGACTAAAAAATACTCAGCAACGTAAACGTATATAGCGCTTCTACCAGCCTGTTATACATTTAGCGATATATTAATTCAACCTTTTAAACTTCAAACAAACAAAAAATTACACCTATTTTCATTTCCATCGCTCATATCAGAGTCCCACTCATCGTTTACCTCTCCTCGCAGCATAAACAAATTCATCACACAGCCTTATTATTACATCGACGACTCATCGGCCCATTACGCCGACGATATAATTTAATAACGCGAATAAGCGTCGTTGTTGTATACGCACACCTGGGTTCTTAGAAAACCGCGTAGAGCTCGGAAAAATCCTTGCACTTCCGATACGGAAGATAGATTATATGAATCAAGGCTCGTGATCAATCGTTATCAATCGTCATCGTCGCGTAAACTACACTGAAAGCCCGATTGGTGACGACGAGTCATCAACTGCGTCATCGTTGCTCTCTCTACGTCACGTATAGCAGTATATATACTGAACCGCGAATCGCTCGCGCTAGGAAACCCGGAAAAATCAGCATACATACTCAGAGGATGCCAAAAAAAAGTTTATTATACACTAACATACACACAGCGAGCGATACAAGCGCGTGTGCCTTTGTTTCCGATTTTCCTTTTTCGTCGTCGTCGCTGTCGTTGTCGTCGCGCGACCACTGAACTCGATTTCGTTTCCGGCTATCCTCGATTCGCACTTCTTTGTGATGACCCGCGCGCTTTATGCGTTTAGTTTACGAGGAGAGAGAAAGGATGAGTGAGAGAGATACTCAGTTATATTTCGTTGCTCGCCCCCTCCCCCCCCTGCGCATGCGCGTTGGACTCATTTTTTATTCATGCGAGTGATGCGTGTGAGTGCGCGTGTATAGTTTTTTCTTTCCTTCACGCGTGATTTGCGTTACAAAGGAAAGCGCGCACGCGTGGGTGTGTATGTCTATACATGTACAGTGAGAGAGAGAGAGAGAGGTAGGAAAAAAGTTGTAGGGCTTATCGACAATCGACTGTTCTAAGCTGCTCCCGCCTCGACGTTTTGTGGATACTTTATATAACGTATATACGTACATTAGGTGTAGTAGCATTTCACTGAACGTATATATCTCGATGCATTATTAAAAGTGGGTCCCCGAACTGTTTTCGTAAAGCCGTGTGTGTGTGTGTGTATATATATATCAAATATGCGTCGTGACGGTAACGTTTCTCTCACTGTGTATATATAGACTATAACCAAAAAGTTTTCGATCGTGAGAAAAATTTAACAGACACACGTAATGTTATAAATAAATCACAGAACCGGAAGGCAATTAATAAAATAAACTCGAGTAGTATATACCTCATAACGTTCACCTTAAATCACCAATTAATATCACTGCGAGCTCCGCTTTATTATATATATATATATACCACGCGTTTTCCCTTCTCTCACTACGCACGCGTCCTTCTTCTATCAACTTTTAACGTGTGCATACACAGACGCTTGTACCTCTCTTTTTGCATCTCTTCTCTCTCGCCGCGCGCACTCTTTTATCATGATTCACGCTCTCACTCACGCGCGCGCGTACACGTACCGTTATATACATCCGAGTTCGCGCGCGGTTTAGCGTGGCTTTTCGTGAATCAGCACCACACAAGAGAGAGAGAGAGAAAAAAGAGAGTAACCGTGTGGAGGAATTTTCCATTGACTTGCGTGGTTCTAGTAGCCTTTTTCAGGTCTCCTATTATATATACGTTACAAGCATAGTTACAAGTAAGGTGCTTTGACAGATAACCGTGAGTGTCCGTATATATCGACGAACCGGACATACGTACGTTCCAAAAGGAACGTGAGGTCCGTTTCTTTTTCAAGGAAGAAGTATTCTTTTATCTTTCCTCTGTTCTCTCTCGTGAGATGTAGATGACGCAGCAGCAGTGGTGACGGTTGTCAAGGATCTTCTTCTTCTTCTTCTTTGGGGAATCTTTCACGCGTGTATACATATATGTATATATTAATGTTTATAAGAGGATAAATTCGTAAGCGGGAAATACTACATGAGAGATAGCAACGAGTATAAGCGAGCGTGTAAAGAGAAAGCGACGACTACGACGACGACGGGGGCAGATAAGATTAAAACACGAGCTTGGACGGTACGCGATTTGTTATATACATATATGTATGGGTGTGTGTGTGTGTGTGTGTGTATGCGAATGCCGCGTGTGTACGTGTCTCTCTCTGTAGATTGCGCGAGATTGATAGGTTCATTTATGTGTGTGTGTATATGATGAGCGATTAGGTAGTATGGCTATGATCATGCGATGCTTTGGTTTTTATTGTTTTTTTTTCTTCTGTTCTCTCCTACTGTTTCTTGATGTTATAGATGTATATTTAATTTGAAAAAATATATATATGTAATAAAGGCTGAATTGGATCAGACAAAAGCGAATGAACTTGACTTTTACGAGGAGCTATTAAATGTCAATTAAACATGTAATTATGCGCTTGATCAACTTGTCAAAGGAATGAAGTCCGTGACACGTGACTGAATGAACTGTTATTATATATATTGTAAGTGTGTGTAGGAAAGATGAGAGAAAAGACGTGTCATTACGGCGTATAGCAGAGGTCATTGAAGATATTCTTGATTGAAGTGCAAATGTTGTGAAATGTGTCTTTGAAAATAATCTTATACGTCTATTTCAGTTAATATATCTTTTACGACGTGGATATATATCTGTAAAAAAAAAGAGAGCAGATTCCGAGTATTCCAGTTTTAGAAATGTATTTCTCAACGAATGTATTTTTTTTCTTATAATGCTTCTAATATGCGCGTCTCTTGAACACACCGCAATTGTGAAAAAAAAGCTACGCAGCAATGACGCGAGACCGTTATTGTTACGTAAAATCAGCATTTACAAAAATATCATAATACAATACAACTTCGTTATGCCCTCCAAAAATACACCGTCCCCGCACGTGTATTCGACCATTTTATTTTTTTATACTTTTCTTTTTCATCTTATCCTCTTACATCCTCCCTAAACCCCCCGAAATTTCGTTCACTCGCGGTCCAATGAATTTTAACCAACCAACCCTTTCCACCTCTTCCTTCTCCTCCTCCCTTTGCATCCTAAACTGGCACGCGCGCGCACAGACGCTTCTACTTAGCAAACCCCTCTCTCTCTCTCTCTTTGGGCTTCGTATATACACACACACACACACACATACACAAAGCGTTCGCCGTTGCTTGCGCATGCATGCATGCATACAAGAGAGCCGCACGAGCTCTTGCGGGTGCTGCGCGGGCGCTCAGTGAAAGGGAATCCGCGAGGCGAATTTCGCTCTTGTCGCCGCTACTGCTGCTGCTGCTGCTGCCTCTTGTCGGGCACTCGACCCCTTACACATACCTACATATACACACGTGGATGTATGTACGTATATAGTCGAGAGCGAAAAATCGAAGAGGGCTGCCGGCGGCGTTTCGCCATTGTTGCAAATCAGCATCGAAAGAGAGAGAGAGAAAGAGATCTGGGCATGAGATAGGTGTATATATACGTATATATATGTATGTGTATGTATATATATAGGTAAAGCTAGAAACGCTCGCGTTTTTATGCTTCCCGGAAAACTCGTAAAAGCCTAACGGGCCGAACGTTTGCGTTGCACGCGGTGTCGTTGTAATTCTAGAGCAACAGAGTGAGTGTGTATATGTAGGGTTTTGAGGGAATTTCGTAAGGGTATAACCGAGAGAAAGAGAGGAAAATTCAAGCGACGTGTATATACGATGATAAGCTGCATACACATTACTCGGTCGACAATGATGTGTTTGCTTTGCGATAAGAGGTCAGTGCATCCAATATGTAGTCGGCACACTGCTGCTCTCTCGGAATTTTCTTCGCACAGGGAGAATGAGAAAAGAGTAACTTTTGTATCGGGGTTTAGATTACGATTTTTATATTATAGAACGGTTCCAATATATATGCGTATGTGTGTAGAAGAGTGGAACACGTGTTATAATCGCATCACTGTATGTTTATTCTAGGGGAGGGAAAAGTGAGAAGGGGAATAAAAAAGATCGGTTCGATCAAATAAAGAGAGTGATCGGGTGTCTCCTCGCGTTTCCAATATAAAAGTTTTTCGCGATAAGAGAGAAAAAAGAGGGGGGAGAGAGATGAAAACATCCGTCGTATATAGTACGTGTTGTTTGCGAAACCGGGAGATTAATATACGCGCATTATTACTTTTGTAGTATAACTCGCGTGATCGCGCGATCGCGTTGTTTACATTGAATTTCGTATCATTTTCCGTTTGCATATGGTAAAAAGAATAAAAAAAGAAAAAAAAATACGTTTCGTCCTCTGAGATTACTATACACTATATATCATACTCGGTAAGCTTGGAAAATATAAATATACACCGTAAAAAAAAAGAAAGAAGAGGGTACAAACATAACGGTACACCTCTCGGATGATAACACACACAACGTGTATATATATATATGTATAGTTCATATCACCTACGAGAAAAACTGCGCGTCGTTATTGTATTATCTGTTTCAAAACGGGCTTATGTATCTCTCTCTCTCTCTCGCGAGCGTGATAACCCATGGTATATATTATATGTACCCGCACGTTTCCTGTTCCTGCTGCGTGCGTGGAAGGTGGACGCCTGCGCGCACATTGCTAACAAAATGAAAAAAGAAAATAATATATACAAAAGAACCGCATGGGCATTCGCATATAGAAGAAGAAGAAGAAGAATCGTACTCGTTACTATGGCAATCACGCGGCAATTGCTGCGCTCGTTGAATAGGTCTAGAATGTAGCAGTAGCAGGTATATAGAACATCATGCCGCGTATGTCAAGGGTACATATACGTCGTAAGTAGATTCGAGCGACCTCCTTGGGTTCCGGAGAGACGAACGGAATCGGCGACGATTTGCCGCGGTGTGTGTATATATATATATATATATACACATGCGGATACGTACGGAATGGTATTGCTGCTGATTCGAGAGAGTCAATTGGTAATCGTTGTACGGGGGTTCGTTATAGAATGTATGGTTTTTTTTATTGCGGAACGATGGTTAATATGTTCGGTGCCACGATGCGTGATTCGTGCGGGGAAATCACTGAGAGGTTATACGTATTGTTAATAATTAATCGCAATATATTTGTATTATGTATAAGTGGATTGTTGTATTTTTATACTGGTAAGTTGAACGACTACAATAATATATTAATGCGCTTTACTCATCTGGAAGTTGCTGCTCTAAATGCGAGTCGTAGAAAGAGCGTAGTATTGTTGAATTGAGGAAAAGAGCTTGCTTGGAGAGAGAGAGAGAGAGAGAGAGAGAGAAAAAAAAGAAAGAAACTTGAATGGAAGCTAAATCGTCCCTATGCTGCATTGTGAGGCAGAGAAGAAGGAGGATTTCTTTAGAATTATCATTCTGTTTCTTCGAGCGGAAAATTCTTTTTCCCTCCGTAAGTTTCATTCTTATTTTGATAAGGAACTTTTTCATATATATACGAAGGTAAATAATAATATATACTCGCTAAAAGTAGAGCACGTTTCTATCTCTCTCTCTCTCTCTCTCTCTCTTTCAAAATGCATTGAAAATTAATAATTTTTTCTTCTCTCCTCTTTTTCAAATGTCATCTTATATTTTTATCGTTATAAAGCAAAATACACATTTCCCTTTATCTCTATCTAGCGAAATTCCAAATTTTCTTTTCATTCGAATTTAATAATACCCAAACGCTCGTGCACACACACGAGGGAATTTATGTAACGCACGTATATAAAGTGCATACACACACATATATATATACGGGGGAGCGCGTATTACTCGGTCAATAACACCACCGCACACAAGGTAAGCGACCCAATTAGAACTGAAACTTTTAATTAGACGAGTGGCATTCTCGAGATTTATGTATATATACATATATACAACGCAGATGAGAGTAGAATCTCTTTGAGAAAGCGCAACTGTACTATATGCGCGCCAATGCGCGGGCGCTTGGCAGGCTTTTTTCATATATATACACCACCGCGCTGCGAACTTCGAAATTCAAAGTAATTCCACTTGCACCCGTCCAAGAGTTGAGTGTATCATGCCGCAATGATATACGACTGCACAACTGCAATTAGTCCTCGAGGCCTATTGCTATATACGCTAGAGCGAACGACAGTCGCACAGGCAGTTATGTATATTCGTGCAGGGAAAACTTGTACGAATGTATATAGATATAACCACAAGATTGAACCTATAGCTATTATTCCAGCACTCGCGTCTATTATAGAGAATGAATAAATAAATAATCCTCTTACAAATACACATACATGTTGTAAAATTTGTCTCGAATGAGGTCGTCGTGAAAATTTTCTCTGTTGTCTCGCGCTACGTCTCCTAAAACTCGACATACATTGGGCAACTGGCAACTCACACAGTTTCGAAATTCAAATCCGATAAAGCCTCACCTTTTCAATCATGCACACACACACACGTATACAGTATTAAGTATATATAGGCAAGAAGAGAACTCGTATAATATGTAGTTCACGCGAGAAACCTTCGTATCCGAAATCCCCCCGCCTCTGCGCGTATACCGCGCTGTGCAGACAGCTACAGTCTCTCAGCTTTCGACAGACAAGCTTGGGTAGCTGTCTATATATATATATTGCATACACTGCGCACGCGACTCTTTAACCATTACTATTATTATTAAACAGCTGTTACGTAACTATATACGATTCATAACGCGCATCTACCATTATTCGTCCTACACCCGTGGCACGGCCCTTTTTTTTCCTTACGTGCATATATAGAGAGATAGCAAATAACGCAATGTATATAAGCTGTCGTCGTCGTCGTCTTGGATATATATCCAATGATGCCCGGGGAGATGAATCATCAGGACGGAAACGCGCTTTCATTCAAAACAAATCGTTGCGACAGGCCTGCCTGTTCATTCATAGAGAGAGGCAGGCAGAGAGTTGTACGAAATTTTCTCGGTGTGTGAGTCAATGGACCTCGCGCTTGTATATAACGAGGTGTGGAGAATTAATGGTGCAAGAATCAAACTTATGCTACGGTGGGATATAGTACGAGAAAATATATAAATATATATAGTCGACGATTGATCGTTTAATTACTTTAAATGCGTTTATTACGCGGTTGTTGCGGCTAAAAGTATAGTCGTATATACATGAGTGTTAAGATATTATAGGTCATAATAATAATATAAGATAAGAAGTAGAAAAAAAAAACATATTTAAACGAATGATTCGTGTTATAATGCCTTTTTTTTTTCTTTCTCACATATATATATACAGAGCATATTATATACTATACTGCGCACGCGATTCGATAAAACTCAACAATGAACGGACGCGCGATTCGATAACCGAAGCGTGTCGCGCGCGCCGCGTAATTCATATACACATTTCTTCCCCCTCCTCCTCCTTCTCTCTAATCAATTTTTAGCGTCTAGACGTGTATATACAAGAGACGAGAGAGAGAAAAAAAAGGAGGAAAGAAAAGAATAATAACGAGACCGCAGCCATGGGAAATCAACGGTTGTCGAAAACACGTTGCGCCTCGTCCACGCTCTACTTACTTCATTAATGTTTCTATACTTTTCGTATGTATACGGTTCGCTGTTTTTTTTTCTTCTTATCATCGTCATGTATATAGTTGCTACTATACTACTGCAGCAGCAGACAATTTGAATACACACTCAATGACTCATTGACTTATTCATCTGGGCGCGTATATATATATATATACGAACCGAGCGACGTTGTTGCGTCCCTTCTATAGAAGCAAAGTCCGTCTGCTGCTGTACGCGCCCGGATGATAATAATATATAAATATTAATTGCTCATTACGCCGCTAGCGACGGCGACTTACCACCACCTCCACTAATTGATCTTACGCTATAATGCTGTTGCTACTGGTAAAAGCTCCCCGGTTCGTGTATAATTACTTACCTAAAACAGAAAATAAAGGGTGTCTCGTTAGTATTCAGGTTGTGACATTGTTATATTATTTGTATATATATGCAACGATGTATTATATATTTGATTAGACATGTATATATTAGTTAATTATTGTTTATTTATAGCAATATCTAGATGCATCATCATTATCATTATTAATATTATTATTTGTATTAGACACAAAAAAGTTGTAGAGAAACTATGCGTTTCGAAATAGCAGCAACGCCGCGAGTTCGAACACACACACATACATAAATATATATACAAGTACCAGCGGTCGGTAAGTTTGCAATTAACCGCGAGACTCACGACCCTTCTTATACGTATATATGTAACACATTCGGTAGAAACTTCAAACCCATGGTTCACATGTATATACATATATTTTTAGAATTAGGATATATCCATCCAAGTCGCAGAGAAAATGTAACATACACACACACACGCATCTCGTGATTGACGAGACCGAGTGCACGCATTCGCTCTCTGTATACGCATACCGTAATGCTCGTAAAGTTCATTGGACCAGTACGAGTATAAGTATATATACAAGCGTCTCTCTCTCACTTATGGGTTGAATAAATGCGAGTAAGAGAGGAGAGAGCATTTTTTTTTCATCTCGTAAAAGAGAGGAGCGTGCCAATGTAACGGTAAAATAACGAAAGCGAAACGACCCTGCTTGCGCTCTCTCGCGATTCTTTTGTCCGCGTATATATGTACGCATAAGTATAATATGCGTGTTTATGGGTTTTGTTTTTCCTTTTTGTTCGAGGTGAAAAAAAAAATGTGCAGTTAACGCGTATATATAATGGCTTCAGCGTGCGCGCAGAGTCACGTTAAGAGGAAATTTGTAAAAAAAAGAGAGAGAAAAAAACAACAATGCGTATATGAAGTTTGGTTTTTTTATTAGTCGACCGATGGTTATATATATAAACATCCGGGGATGAGACGTTTTGGTGACCTGGTTGTATAGTACAAAGACAATGCGGCATATATTATATAGCGTTGGAGGGGCTGGATTTTTCAGATGGTTTTCTTTGAGATGAGCATTGCTTAAATGTTGTGGATATATATATATGTCCGTGAAATCTCGGTTTGGTGTATCGACTTTTTTTTAAAAACTTTTCTTATAGGTATATGTATAGGTACTATTGTAGGCGCATTTTTTTTGCAGATATTAAAATGAAAAAAGAGCCAGAAAAACATACCGCGCGGAAAAGGTAATAAAAAAAAGAAGAAGAAACGATGTCATGAATTTTTTAATATTAAAAAAACGACCCGACTATATATACGTTTCATCATGGAGTTATTATTATACAATCCTCTCTCATTAACGCGGCCAAACAACGCGAAACATTGAATTTTTCTTCGCTCACTCGCGCGCATCAAGTATAATTAATTCTTTACAAACTTTCCGTACCTCGACACTAATTATACAAAATTCAATATAATCCACACGAGTATAAAATATATAAATTTCCCTCTCCCTCACTCTCTCTCTATCCCGAAAATTTACGACGGCCGTATCTCCCGTCAGCTCTAATGAACCTACCACCCACATGCATCGCCATTACTACTACTACTACGACGTTGCTACGACGCGCAAGCTTCGTGTGGTGTCTAAAGAGGATTTCCCGCCTTCTATAGCGACACATGCACTCACACTTTCTTGTATACCTACTATCTATATAACGTGTGTGTCTATATGTGCGTATATTACGCGGCGGCGCCTACATCATATATACATTTGAATATTTAACATCGCGTAAGAGGCTTAAAAGGCCTTTTTCGATATGAGCATACAATACATATAAATATACATATAATAATAATAATATATGTATATATTGACCGCGAGCAAACTCTCGCGTTTCCGCGTTCGCTTAAAACACGCATATACGCATGCACGAGGAATTTTTCGTATAAAGGTCAGTGTCGACGCGAATGTATAAGAAAGAAAGAAAAAAGAAAAGAAAAGAAAAGTGTATATAATGAGGTTTTTACCGTACAGTGGAAAGAGAGAGAGAGAATGCACGCGCGACGGGGTCAATTGACCGATTACGCGGAACGCTCGGTCAGGCGATAATTATTATCGGCCCATTATTCTTCGCCTGCACATACTCGTATATGTGTATATAAGTATATACATATATGCATCATACACGGTCTTATCTCTCTATCTATATATACGTATATGTATATATACACGCATCTGTGTATCTTTCTCACTCGCGCTCACATCGCGCGTGTGGTTTTTCGCTGCGGTATAACAATGGATCGAAAGAGAGTGCGAGGGTTTCTTTTTACACTCGAGCTAATGAAGCGAACCGTCGGATTTTAATTTTCACCGATGGGTGTGGGAGTATATCTCTCTCTCTCTCTCTCTGTGCATATAATACACGAGAATCGAAGAGTAATAATTATACGCGTGCGGGCCTTCTTGTTTGTGTGTACACATATACTATAATCGTATGTACACAAGCCAAAGCGACTAATGCGCAGTGTAAATTCCGCGTTATTAGGTATAAAATTGCACTGTTTACACACGAGAGAGCTCGCCGCCGCCGCTTATTCGATTGTTTGCACGAGGCTCGGCGCGAGGTGCGATTGGAGGCCAAACAAAAGTTCGCGGAATCGAACATATATATGAGAGAGAGAGATGAGTACGTAAGTTTATTAATTTTACGGAACCTTCGCGCGGCGTATATAATAAAGATTTCTGATTATACACACGTATAGGTATAAACAATAACACCAACATATATACGTATGTATGAACGTATACGTAAACAATGTTGACGCAGCACGTAATATACCCGAGAGAGCGCGCGCAGGCCGTAAACCTAGGCCTTTAATTACAACCGCCTATATACACGCGCTCGCGGGGTATAAAGAAGCGGTAAAACGCGAAATCATCCGAAGTAAACGGCGCGGCGGCGTCGGGCCATTCGTTATATTTTTAGTTCATTGCCGAGAGAGAGAGAGAGAGAGAGAGAGAGAGAGAACCGCCCACGGAGTAAGAGAGATAACGACCGTGTATATATGTACACACGTATATATGTGCGTGTAACTTCCCATCGGCTTGCAGTAAAAATTGCGTAATTACGTTAAGGTTTTCCAATCGCCTTGGTTTTCGCTCGTGTTATATATACGAAACTAAGTCATGTCGATAATAATGCGTGGCATGTGCATGCACGTAGATATAACGTATATGTAATACGCGATGAGACAGACACACATATATATGCGAGTGCATTGCATTACCAACGAAGCGGAAGCTTGTTGTTAATTTGATTGTTTCCACAAGTTTTTCCTGATTCATCTAACTATAACCGTTCGCGACGACGAAGACACATGCACGTACAGTATATATAGCGTGATTCACGCGAGCCTCGCGTCGTCGTTTTTTCTTTTGCATTTGGTTCTTTTAAGTAGCGGCGTGCCTTGTTCTTTATTATTTTCTTTTTTGTAGTTGCAGCTGTACAGCCGCGGGTTTCTTTGTTTCATCGTGCGGCGATTTTCGTATGCGAGTGTGTTGTATAGACAATGATGGGAAGAGAGAAGACTATACTGCACAAAGGAAATTTGCGAATGGACAAAGTTTAATGGTAATAATTCAAGCGAGTCCCGTCGCGATTGATTAGATGAATCTTTCGTGTGAGAAAAAAAAGAACGAGATCTGTTTGACGCCGATTGACGCATTGCATAATCTAATTAAAATTATCTTTTTGTTTGTAATATGTATATAGATATGTACATTCCAGTAGCGTGAGTCGGCGTATTAATAATTACGATTATTTGCAAAAACTAGAATATGTGCATTTCAATACTATGAATAATAAACTATAGTATAGAAATACCTTATATATATCTCGATTAAATGAGTTTAGAAATGTATATCGTAGCTTAAATGTTGTATATATATATAAAATTCATGTCTATATAGCGTATTACCCATCGCGCGGGGGGGGGGGGGGTTTATCCGCTTATACGCGATAGTTGCGAAATTTTTAATTAAAATTCCCTTCGCTAAGACCTCGCGAAACGCAATCATCCACAACGCGCCTCTCTATAGACTTTTATTTTTACCCTTTCTTGTGTAGAAGAATTAATATCATATATATAGTATATGTAAGCTCGTCTTTTTGAACGAGTTATTAGCACGCAGCTCAATTCTTTGCACATCATGTCTATATAGTAATCCGCAATTCGCTAGTAACGCATATATATATATACCCGCGTGCGTCTATTTTTTCATATATAGCAAGAATCACTTTCTCACGGGAAAGAAAGTCACACACACACACACGTATAAAGCAAAGATGAAAGAGAGCAGTTGGGTATATAGAAGCCAATTAAAGCAACTCGCGCGTATATATATCTCCACACACATAAGAGGCAGACGGACAAACTCATCACAAAGCTTAATGATCATTGGCAGTGTGTATGTGTATATAGTACATATCACACGCAGAGACAAGCGTTAGAATTATAGAGCTAAGAGAATGCACGCGCGTATCGCGAAGAGCAAAAAAAAAAGGCAAAGTAAAAAGAGCGCGCGACACACATATCTCCCTAATATGTGCTTCTCTGTCTATGTATCTCTCGCTCACCGAGAACTTGACGCTGAGGAGCTCGTAGTACTTGACCAGAAATTTCATCGTCCTGTCTCTCGTGTCGCGCTACTGCAACGCAACAATGTCACTTCTCCTCTTCTCGTCTTGTCAATTCGCGCGCGAAACTACACACGCCCGTGCATCAATTCTCATTAGACGTATATATATAGTATGTACGTGTGTGTATATATATGTATGCGTCTACTCTGATATACAACGCCTTTGCGTGTGTCCTCGTATGGCGCCGCCGTCGCTGAAACAGCAGCAGCATCGATTTGCAAATTGCCAATTGAACGTCGTATATATATGTCTGTGCGGTGATGTTGGGGTTTCCGCGATGATTGATTATGTAAATATATAGTGAACCACGCGGCGCCCGCGTATATGTGTTTTTCTTTCTTTATATATTTTTTTTTGTCTTCTGTCGTGTGTGCGATGATGTGCGACTATATACCATCCTGTCGCGCTACTTGTCGCGTTGCGTTGACACGTTGCTTATATACGTATGCAAACCCGTGTAGCTCATGAATTTTCGTATAATATGCGCGTTTATGAAAAAGAAAATCAATCTGGACACTGCGCGGTAATTGAAATTTATAATTGCATTATATCATTTTCATCACGCGCGTGGTGTTGTTTTTTTTTTAATTGAAACACGCCCGTATCCGATATATAAATATTCAAAATATTCAAATATCGTATTCGATGTGACGTTATATTATAATGTTCGTATATAGGATTGAAACGAAAAGAAAGGCGCAGGTTTGTCGGTATACACGTGTTTCTGAAGCTGTCACGTATATGCGCGCGTACCGATCTATCGGAGAAAGTGCATAATGCTAATCGATTAGCAAAGGAAAATCTGAATTCCCATGTATAACCACGCGAGATACACCCAATTTGCATTCCACACGCGTTATACAAAAAGGTATGTATGGTAATACATCGCGATCTCTCGTCGTTCCTCCACTTATATACATATATATATGTAAATTGATTTGATAATCAAAACTGTCAATCCTATCAGAGATTTCTCTATACTGCATACATACTATAACCACCACCGCGCGCGACACGATCAACCGCGTGTCATCCAACTTAATATACGTTACGTGCATGCGGTCGACCGGTATAGTATATACACCGATGTGTGATCCTGATTCCTGTGGTCATCCTCGCCTTTTTCCACTATCACCACCACTATGTACCACCACCGTTCACCAGCACCATACCGCGCACTTGTCGTCAACGGAGCGCGCTAACGAAGCGCGTCGCTAATCGACGCCACGACACTACCACCATGTATCTACACCAACCCAACATGTATATACACACAAATACACACATGGAGAGAGAGAGAGAGAGGAAGAGGAAGAGAGAAGACACAATCGCATCAATCAATGTAAATACCCATTTGCGACGGGGTCATCAATCGATATATATATATATCGTGTGCGTGATCGATTAATAATCAATCCGTTCGGCGTATATTTGTATCGTTAAATTTACAGTACACACATGTGCGTATACGCGGACGCGTACGAGACACCGAGCGATAGTAGTATATGTAAAATACGTTATTAATAATATAATACTATATATGTATACACACTGAGCGCGAGAGATAAAACAGCTGATTGCACAGCGCGCGCGTTCGAAACGGAATGAGAGGAGAAGAGAGAGCAGCTGAAAGAGAGGAGATGGGGGATGAGTATAGGTTGCGCAAGATTCGCTACTGCTGCTGCTGCTGCTCCGCTGCATTTATTTCGGCCTGCGGCCTCTCTCTTTCTCTCGCGTGTGTGTGTATTTTTGGGGTGGAGTTTAGCACGTATATATAGGTACATGTGTGTGTTTTGGGGTTCTTTAATTCCGCACCGATGGGATATGTACTACTACTACTGCAGGTGTTTCGTATATATATAGTGTAGTAATAACGCGTACATGCATATACATGCGTAGCAGGTACAAAATACGACCTAGATTATATATAGATAGATATATTTATATATATATGGTGGCGCTAAAATATTCGTACCCCGGGTTTATTATGCCATACGCAACAAAGTAAACTTCAAAGCTATAAACAAACGTACGTACGGTGTTTTTCCTGAAAAAAGAAAAAGGAAACACGTTGCGGACTGAAACGATTCGCATAAACTGTATGAAATAATACACATATATGCGAACGAGTATAAACGCGCGCATACCATCGGCTATATATGCGATTACACAACTGCGCGTGTGTTAATGTAGGCCGAACGTATAGGCGCAGTCGTCGTCGTCGGGTTAGACTGCCGTGCCAGAAAGCCGAAAATACACAAGCCCTATGCCCGGGGTTCTTGTCCTCCCCATATGCGCGAGCCAAATGTTGAATAAGAACGTGTGCTGCCGCTGCTGCGCGTATAGTTTTGTGTGCATGCGTCGCCGTCAGGTGTTTAATTAACGCGGATGGAATGTGTAGGAAATTTTTATGTGTTGAGATGCGCAATTGTGCAATGATATGTGTGGTTTCAGGTGTATAGAGCTGTGGGGTGATTCAGCGTGGCGTTTCCTAACATACATGTGTAATAGTGGTTACACTATATATGTATGTAATAGGGTGAGTGTGTGGGTGTCGTTTAGAAGGTGATTTTTGAAGCTGCAAGTGAGAGAAACGAGGTTAATTTTAGAGAAGATGTTTTTTTTTTGAGAACGAGAGAAGGTCGAGATTGAGAAATAACGTGCAGCTATTATGGTATATAGATATGTCGTCGTCACTTGATGATGTATTGTATATGTATGTCTGTGTGTCAGATTTTTGTAGTGACTCGTGTCGAATTGAGTCAGAGTATTTTTCTGTACACCGAGGGTCGAATCATCATCGAAAAGTACGTCCAATATATTATATACCTGTTTGGCGTGTCAAGCATATGTGATCAAGTGCTGAAAAGACAGCCAAAAATATTATCGTGTAATAATACGATTAGTAATAAATGTTCATTATAGCAATGAAACACATCTGTTATAACGCCTGCAACGGAATCAGCTCTCCTATCATCATATCAAAACTTGAACCAAGCTAACAATTCATCGTTCGATTATAAAAGTAAAAAAGGAAAGAAAATTATAACTCTAAAATAGAATCAAGCTAAATAATTCACGTAGTATATAACTTCTCTTATACTCTCACAGGGTTAAATCCATTTTCACCTCTCGCGATATATATATGCAAACTTCCATCGTACACACATACACCTCGCTGCTCGCGCGGGGTGGTCCCTAAACTTCTCTCTCCTCTGCACACACACACACACACCTCTACATCTATCCACCTTTCGTAATTGAGTTTCCTCCTCCTCCTTCTCATTCGCTTTGACGTTCACACACAGCGGAAACCGCAACGACCGCGACAATAGAATTGCTAGACGCTCTAACGCGAAATCCTTCTTTCCCCCCCCCGCGTGAAACCTAACAGAAGACCACCTTATTATACACACGTATACTACTACTACACTCGCACGTGCGCGTCAGCTAATCTCTACGGATTTGGGAGAGGTGTTGTTATACGTGTACATACACACACGTGATAGTACCGTTGCTGTGTGGTGTATATATGTGATACTCGCACGTGCATATACGACGTTTTGGCAAGGTCGTCGCGAGGGAATAGCGATGCGTGCGTATGTTTAATTAGTGCGGCCGTGTACGGATGTAGGTATTATACGCGGAAATCTTTCGTTTAGAGAAAGAGAGAGAATTTATGTCGAGGTATGTTGTGTATAGCGAGAAGCGGGATGAGTTTTCGCTTTGCGAGTGAAATTTTACGCGAAAGTCGGTCGTGATGTTGTGTCGATGAGGAGAACAAAAAAACGGTGAAATGGAATGACACGTGGAATGATAAAATTAGTGAAGTTGTGTTTGGTACGTGGAAAAGTTAAGTTTCTAGGTTGGCAATGCGGTTACGGACGATGATTGTTATATAGTACTGTTAAGACGGTGTGTAGTGATAGAATTGTTTTACGCCGGTTGGCGTACCCCACGCGTGTAGGATCTTATATTGCGTAAAAACGTAAAAGATCTTAACGATGATATTTGACGATTTGAAAAGTAATGGAAATAATTTGGACGAAAAATTAATGACACCGCTTAAATAAGCGGTATATAATATAAATAAGAGATAAGAATTCGATCATTTTTAAATTCAGCAAATTAGAGCTGCAATTCAGCGCTATTTACATTGTTCTGGATAACAAAGGGTCAGTATCACGAAACCAAGAGGAGAGAATTTTTTCCTTGAAACTGTTTTTAATCCATGTATATATATAAGCTTCCAATGAGCACGTCGACATCTAATCCGCGCACATGACCGCTGATTTATGCTCAGACGCGCGGGTTAGCGCATGTGCTCGATAGTGAGGCTTTTCTAAATAAGTGGGAGCGTTAAATCGGCTCTTTGTACAGATGTAATTTATCACTCTCGTGCGCGGCGAAAAGTGAATCCATTCATTCCATTATCACGTCGCTGATGCATTATCGAAAATAACTACCATTGCGGTGATGTATTTATACGTCCGCATATATATAAATATACGCAGCCGCCACACGGCATATGAAGATTTATATATAAAAAAGCGTATATAGTATAATTAATAAATTAAGTGCTCAAAAAGTCAAATGAATAATATATACGCATACGTTTGAACTTAAATCATTATTACGTTGATTAAGCGCGCAGCTGTAACAAAGTTGGTGCAGATTTGAGTAAAAAACAAATTTACAAACAAACTTCGATCTTTTTTTTTTCATCACGGATTCAAAAGTTTATATATACACGTGCGGGGATATAGAAGGTAAATTCATTTGGGACGAAAAGTACGGTTAGGAGAAAAGTTAAAACTTTACAGATTTCCGTGCAATTTATGCAAACAGCTGTAATTCGAGCGAGATCACCGCTGCTGCTACTGCCGCTTTGTAACGATTATATTATATCCCTTGCTGATGCAGCAGCAGTACTACATGTATATATACATATCCAAGAAATATATATATCAGTTACGCAAAAACTCGCTGATTTATAATACTTTAATCGCGCTTTATTATCACCATCGCAACCTCGGGAAACCGATCCCATCGCGTACAATACACGACTACAGATATATACATACATAAACGAAAGGAAAAAGTCCAAACTATAATTACACGGCCGTACGCGGCGTTTCCTTTTATTTCCTCTCCAAAAAGAAAAGAAAGCACAGCTCGCACATGACCAAGCTCGATACATAATTACGCCGGTTCTCGTGATTTTTCATATATATACATATCGTGCGCGGTCGATCCTGTTACGGGAAAATCGTTAATACACCAAGATCGAGGTATATATATACGCGGGCGCGTTGGATCGTATAATTTGCCTTAATTTTGATTTACATGATAATCAAGAACGCGCACGCATACACCACGTCGCCGTCACTTTCCATTTTACGCGCGTATATATACGCGTTGTGTCGGACGGACGACGACGGCGACGTTCTGTTTGTTCTCTTTCGCCTCTCTCAAGTGAAATATATAACATCGCGGTGGTCGCTGACTGTATATACGTAGTATACGCGCGCGCGCTTATGTTTCTAAAAATATACTCGTATAGTGTGTGATGGCTACTTTCGCGCTTGTAACAACTACTGACCATATGCGCGCGCAGTATGTGTGTGTGTATATAATTGAATATATACTATACGTGAGTGTGTGTGTGTGTGCGAAAAGTATACATTATGTACATATACACACGAGAGTAGAAATTTAATGGGCCAGTAAAATATTCCTCTTTAAATACGTTAAAATAGAACGGGCTCACACACACATACACGCGTGCGCATCCAAACTTAACGGCAACCTTCTCACTCTCGTTCGCTCATTTCACTTTCCTGCGCTGTTCTAAACATAGCGAAAGTGCGCTATACTGGCGGGCTATACTACTATACGAGCTCTCGGCCCGAATATTCTCTCTTCTCTTCTCTCTCTCTCTCTCTCTCCCCTACTCTCCAAGTTTCAAAATATTATTCCAACGTAATAACTCCTCTTATCGACAATCCCATTAAATCCCTGCTGCTGCCCTCTTCTCTTCCCTCTTATATATACATATATATATATACATATATTCATCGACAATTAACGAGCACCCGAATAGAAAACTTTAGCAGCTCGCTCGAGCGCGCACAGCTGCAGAGACGAGGGCGACAGAGACAAACACGCATACACATATATATATATATATATACAGACACATTGGGTCACAGAGAGTCGGGGCCGGTCAGTAGGTCAAGGGTGTAGCTCACTCTCCTCTCCCGTAACACATTGGTGTCACACACTACTACTACTACTACTACGCGCGCAAGCGGGGGTGGTAAAAGCGCGGTCGGGGGGAACGAGAAAATTACTATACTACTACTCCCCTCGTCCCCTTGCCGGGTTATCCTCCGCGATCCCCTTTTTCTTCATATGTGTGTGTGTGTATATATATATAGATGTGTGTGTGTGTGTGTTCACCATATAAACGAAAAAAAAAATAATACACGTATAACATACCAAGGTCGGAGTGCAATAAACGTATACGTGTGCACGCATACACATACATACACTAGGGGGTACCTAGTATGTATCGCGCGAAAAACTCGTTTAATACCGAAATTACCCTGCTGCACGCTCAAGAGAGAGAGAGAGAGAGAGTCAAGTGCATGCACACTTGGCTCGATTTTCTCGGTATCTCGTTGCTGCTATACAACGTCTGTATATATATATATATATATATATATACTTTCAAACGTACACCCAAGGGAGGTAGATTTTTCACAAGAGAGAGAGAGAGGGAGCTTTCTTTTACGTAGTCTTGTTGCTATATGGTGAACAAGAAGGGGGATAACCGGTTATCCGAGAACCGGACCCTGCGTTGCTGCTGCTGCTGCTGCTACGCGAGTACATGCGCTTTTTGGGACGCGCGAGCGCGCGTGTAAAGCATGGGGGAGATTCAAGGACCGCTGCGGGAGAGGGAGAGAAAGAGAGAACTGGACGACGCGGAACTCAGGCAGGATAATATAGCGTTCCTCTCTCTCTCTCTCTCTCTCTCTCTCTCGCACGCGCGTGAGCTGCATTTTTCATCGATGATGTGTATATGTATGTATGTATGTGTGTGTGTGTGGATTGTGAAGCACGATGGGGTGAGATTTATAGAGGATTATTATGGCGTTTTTTTTTGTTTTTACCGATTGGTAATGTGTATACGATGTATGGTATTATTAAGGGTCAACAGCATCGTATAGTCAGGCGATTATTACTATGAAGATTATCGATTGTTATCTTGCTGCCATGGTATAAAAATTATCGATACTCATACACACACACACACACACACACACGCATACAGACAAGCATTTATATAGACGAATGCAAAAAAAAGGGACATTACCAGTATATCCTGCAGCGACACCGGCATCACGGAGCACGTTGACATGTCACAACAAAAATCTCCTTCTACCACCTTTAATCAATCTCTCGGTATATAATACTAAACCGACCACCTCACCGTCTCGCACAACACTATTATACGTAGAGCGTCTTTCTCTGATATCCCCCACCTTCCCTCAGCTGCAGCTCATCGTATCTCCGTACATCAACAGAAAAAAAACAACAAAGCGAAAAAACTGAATCGCGTCGTGAAAGCTGCTGCTACTGCTGTGTAGAGATCTCTTCTCTCCTCTTCTCTCTCAACACACCGGTTACTCTTCTCCTCGTTTCGATTTTCTAAAAAAAAACTGGAACGACAAAGCTACTACTACTATTGCTCTCTCGTGTACATATATATATATATACGCGTTGTTGTTGTTGAAGAAGTAGAAGAAGAAGAAGCGCGCTACTACTACTGCCTGCTGCTGCTGGCGGCAGCTCGGCCGGCCGGACACTGTCCGCGGTTCCGCGGAAGCCAGTGTGTATAGGTAGCCCCCGCGGAGTTTTCTTGTGTAGTGTGTGCGAGAGCGCAGCGCACAGCAGCAGCAGACATATATATATATACACAGACAGACATGCCGCGTGTGAGAGCGTCTCCCCCGCGAGTAGCAGCAGCAGCAGTAGGCTATATTAAATTAAGCGCTTGACTTTGGTGAGCGCCTATATGTACACATGTGTGTATGTATGTGTAGTTGTAATCCAATATATGTCGGGGTTTTTCTCTTTTCTCTCTCTCGCGTTCTCGGTGGTTCTTTATTTCGTTTCTGCAAGTGTGTAGAGTGGGGAGGGAGGGTAGGTATTGATTGATGTTATACAGGGAACAAAAAGAAGAAGAGAGGTGATATGGTGTAAGTACGGGAGTAGATGTCGGTAATAGCGGGGAAAATCGCGAAAGTGATTTATGGAAAAGATGGTATAGTCAATCTATACATTTCAATGTACTTCAAACCCTTTCACTCTATTAATTTATACCTGTCGGAACTTAAAGGTAATTGGCTGATTGATCGATTCAGTTTGTAGGAATGAAGTTGTATAGATATCGGAGGGTATTCGTATAGCCAATCGGTTGTTCATTGTCGATGAGTTTTGACAGATCCTATGGATGTAATGAACAATCGTTTGGAATGGAATAGAATTTTATTACGGAATAATTCTATATAACAAACTGTCGAGCGAAATTATGGTCACACGTAATCTAACCAATTTTCTCACTATCTAACGACGTAAGTTGATTTAACTGAAGATTTCGACAGTTTTAATGTTTCTTCTTTTTTTCTTCTTCTTCGGTGCGAATGAGGTTTTACGCGAGAGCTGAGGGCACAGTTATTGCGAAAGTTTGCGACGCGACGGACAGACAGAAACGAGAGAGACGTGTTATATATATATATGTATATGTATGGCCAGCTGGTTAATATAACGAGGAGAAGGCGGCGGCGTCGACTTTGCGAGTATTGACTTTTCGAAGCAGTGGCAGGAGTTTACGTGAGACCCGGAGGGAATTGGTCAGTAGGATGGATTAATTTTCGGGAGTGCGCGCTATAGCGCTAACGGAGAAGAGATAGATATATTCGGGTTGTTTGATGTTGCAGTCCGCGCGTATTTATTCGTTTCTCATTAATTAAGGTAGAGTGTATTATTATTATTATTATTATTATATATACGCGAAGATAAGTACTAGTTCACCAGGTAATGTTAAAATAAAAAATTTCGTGTATGTGTGTGTGTATATGTCGGGAATATAAAGTGGAAGCTATCAAGTAATCTGGAAAAGCGTTCAACAAAGATCCTTCAGTTTGATTAGAACTTGACTTATTGCGAATTTCCGAATAACTTCATTTACCATCTATTATACTGGCCGAATTTCGCGAAATTTACCGACAATTATTCAACCGAATGAATTTTACTCGTACAAGAGAGAGAGAGAGACAGAGTTAAAACGACGGGAAATTATTCTTCCGAGATAAGCCAAAAGAATAATTTCCATCGTTAGTAGTGCGCAAAAGTCACGCTGATGCATATAACAAGCTGAATTTACTCGTCTCTGGTACTTAACGAATTTATCAACCTCTCGTCTTTTTCTCTCTTACACACTCGTTGTGGTATACAGTATCCACACATATGCGTACGTACATAAATCGCTCGTGTGGCTTTCCAGATAGAGAAACCCGTCGGTATAGGGTAGAAGAGACACAGAAGAACCAGAGGTAAAAAAAAACGGGAACGCGCGCGTCGAAGAATCGTGCTTTGTCGCGCGCAGCGCGCGTTTGCAGGTGTATATAATACGTGTGTAGGTGGTCTTGTACACCACGACGCGTACTCTACTACTGCGCTACGACGACGACGACGACGGCAATCGATTTTTCGGCTCGAGACTCCCCTGTGTCCATTGACCTCGATTCTAGCCGCCTCTCTCTTGCGTCGAGAGAGTGAAGTATATGTACGCGCGGACTGAAAGAGGGAGTATTTTTCTTCTCGATGCAAATAATGCAAAAGAAGAAGAAGAAATAGGTGGAGGTACGCGCGGGTGGGTGGGTGAGAATTTTCATTTGGTGAGTGAGTGAGAGAAGAAGAGGAAAAGGAGAGAGAGAGGGAATGAAAGAAACAAACAAAGAACGAAAGAAGCTGCGCGGCGGTGGTGGGTTTTTCTTATTTCGAGGGCGGCGGGTACGAGAGAGAGAGAGAGAGAGAAAAAGAAAAAAAGGCGGGTTTCTCAGGGACGGCGTAGAAAGGGTGAAAAAGAGCGTGAGGGAGGGAGAGATAGCGGAGGTTTCCCGGTAATGGATTTTCACGGTTGGCCGCGAGAAAAGCACACACACACACACACACGGTACGTGCACGCAGGCAAGAGGGTCGAATAATTACGTTCCTTATTTTTTCTTCTTCTTTACTTCTTCTACCTCCAACCTCTATCTCTCTCTCACTCTCGTCTGCCTCTGATGCTTTAAGTTCGACGATAAATTAGTTTTTAGCGAGGTAGTAAACCACTCTCGCGCGAATAGTTTACAACCCGCGCGCAGCAGAGCTTCTATATACCGTTATATACCCTCGAAAATTTACACTTCCTTACGGCTTGAAATAACCACCACCACCACTACTACTACTACTACTACTCGCTTATATAATAATTTCGAAATTTTAACGTTAGCAGGGTGATATGTATATATGCACCCTCTCGAAATTACGACAACGACGATCCCCGAATTTTCACATATACCTTTGCACATATACACGTAAAGGAGAGGTAGTTGGGTGCACATATGCCCATACCACACCACCACCTCCTCTTCAGTCGGCACTCTCGACGTGGGTAATTCGATACTGGCGCTGGGCCAGGCCGGTAGCAAGCGGGCGCCCGGAAAATAACTCCTCTCTCGACAGCCCCCCGCGCGGTTCTAGCTGCGCTATTTCACCGACGTTCGCGGCGCGCACTCGTGTGCTAGTTGCAAGCGTATAGGGAGTATAGTAGTAGTAGTAGTAGCTAACGGGAGCATTAACAGCAGCCGTGGTGCAGAGAGAGAGAGAGAGAGAGAGAAGGTATAGGTGTTCGATCTCTATACGATAGCACACGTTCGTATTATAGGCCTATAGGGATTAAGCTTGTTTCTTTTTGTTTTGGGCTGGTGAACGCGTGAATCACTGAATATAGTAGTACGCTTTGTAGGGAGTTAGTGAGCATTTTGGGTTTAGTGCAAGGTGGGGTATGGCTAGGGTGAAGTAAGAAATAATTGGAGAATGATATAGAAAAAACACACATTGCCAGTGGGTATAGACAAATTTAATTATACGCGGGAGAATTTCCAGTTACAAGTCGCGGTTTATATATATACCCAATCACGATGCGCACGAGATAATACCACAGAGCAGCAGCAGCTGCAGCACAGAACTACATTGGTACAATGTATTCACATGTAGGTATATGTATACACACAACGCGAACCGAACAGCCTGTGTCGCGAAAGCAGGCTGGACACTTACTGATCGCGGGATGCACTTGTTCATGCCGATCTTACTCTTTCTCCCTTCAAGCTTTGGCCTCGCTAGCAGGAAGTGTCATTGTTCTCTCTCTCTCTCTCTCTCTCTCTCTCTCTCTCTGTCTGCATCTTTAAGGAATTCGTGCAAGAAGAAGTAGAGTGGGGGGAGTATGTCTATATACATATATATGTATACGTGTAAGGCTATATACTACTTCGTTAAATGACCGGCGATGAGTGAAAGAGTATAAGCGAGCGAGAGTGGGTTTGATTGTCGGTCGTGTCGAGTACGTGATGATATGCCTCGGTGCCGCCGCCGCGCTTAATTGATCGAAGGAGAGTGAGAGTGGTGGTGGGAGATTATGCGGAGAGAGTCATTATAACGTGTTTGTTTTTCAGTGCGACCGTAAATATAAAAAAAAAAGCTTCGCGTATGGAAATGGTGAGGAGGAACCCATTTTAGTAAAAAGTAAAAAAAAAGGAATGTGAACGTAAAAGAGAGAAAGAGAGAGAGAGGAAATGTGGTCTACGTGCATGTATATGTTTAATATATATGATCGTATACGAGGACGCGCGCGTTCCGTGTTTAATCAAGTGACACATACACCCATACACACGAAACTCTTGAGCGACGTCGTGTCCGCGGATATGTGACATTCGTTCGGTTCACCGCGCGAACGTTTACTTATCGTCAATAAACCCAAGTTTACCTTCTTTAAAGTCCCATTATTATTATGTACCTATATATATGTATACACATTTAATTTAAAATACGTTTTAAAGCCGCTGCAATTAAAAACCGCTCCTCGCGTCGTTCACGGAATTACGATATATATATATACACCACGCGAGTGTGGCTATATACATATACATATAAACTCGCGTTTATCCGCTAGAAAGCCAAACATCCGGGTTTCCCGATCTTTAATCCGGATAACTTCTCTCTCGGTTCCCTACTTATATATACATATATACACGCACATACCTACGCATACATATCACGTGTATAGTATAATATCACGTGTATAGACCTAACTCGTCACACGTGTGCAGACGGCACGGATATATTTTTTTTCGTCGCGATTTCTCGCTATGTTTATTGACGTGCACACACGCGACTGTCGTCGTCAACGACGGTATATATAAATACGACGGAGACAACATACCACGTGGCACGGAAACGACACCCCGCGTCAAATCTCGTTTGGACAAAGCTTCTTTCGAACTTTACTGTTGCGTTGTTGCTGCTACTGTGGTTCGAGGTTACCTCGATGTATGTATATGTATATATGTACGATGGACGAGGGTATGGGACTCTACCGAGGTTTTGGAATATTAATGGATCGATTGGTGATTGCATAATATCGCGTGTGTGTAGTTGACGATCGATGGCTATAATGAGAGAGAACGATAGCAGCGAGGGGGTATTTTTTTCCTTTTTTTTTTATTGAAAGCGGTAATCGCTAGTTCAACTGTATATCGACATAATGGCACACAACTCGCGGTTGCGAATCCGAAGGGCGAAGAATAATTAAACGTTAATGTACCGTTATGCTACTCGCTGCGCGCTTTTTTTTCGACCAATTCATCCAATAAATCGTTGCAAAAGTGATCTCGGCATAGTACACGTATAACGAGGATAATTCGCTTCATTGTGCGTTTACATTACATATATATATATACGTATAAAATCATTTCGACAACCAAAGACAATGAGCCGTAACCTCACTCGGTTCATATAGACTGCACGCGATTTAATCAATCGCTGCGAGCTCTCCGTCTTTATTAAAACGATATCGATTAACGTATGTTTTCTCCCTCTATACTATACGGAACACGCTATATGTATATATATACATATTATGCGCAACGACTATCAACCTAATGACATCGTTAAAATTCACTCGCGCGTGTATGTGCGCCTCTGCTTTATGCCCCTCATATTAAAGGATAATGCCGCAGAAGTCAGGGCCGCCCGTATATATGTGTGTATCTATCTATATATATCTATTTCTCTCTTCATAATACACACGCGTATAATATCATAGAGAGCCTGTGCCGCACGGCCCTCGATAATCGATTACGTCGCGTATGTCGCCGAACGATGTCTCTAATTCGCACTGTCTCTCTCTCGCTCGTGTACACACGCGATGATAAAATCTAATTACGCCGGCCATGCGGTCGAGGATAATTTATATATATATATATGCGCGCGAAAGATGCGAGATGCTCGCAGGTTAATAGTGTGTATGTGTGCGTATTCTAGCGATTTACCGTGATGATGGGAAAAAATAAAAAAGAGGTGGGGAGATCAACCTCGTTATTCAATTTGGCACGTGAGGCTTGTATTCTCGCGGGGTCAGGTATTTAGGTTCGAGCAATTAACATTTTTTTTCTGCCAAGCAATGTGTAGAGGTAATCTATTTTATATTATTTGCGGATGCCAAATGGCTGAATGAATGAAATGAAATTGGGAGTATGAATATGAAAAGTTGTATTTATAGGTCATATATAGGTATTTTGTGGTGATAAAAGAGTTTATTAACTTTGTAAGTTTTATAAAATTAGAAACAATGCGATACGCCGCTAGTCGGGTATGTTATTTGAAGAAAAAAAAAACCGCATTTATAAGCAATCAGCTTTTGCTATTACAGCGATAAGTTAGCGAGATAAAATATATCAGATGTAGAAATAAACGTTTTAGATGTTGTCTATGGAAAAGGTATATTAAATGTACATATATCCCGAATGATTTTTCAATTTATCGTTTTCTTATTTAGATTTCGATAAGCTATATCGTAATGCAGTCGTAGATAAATTCGCGTGTATATATATATTATTGTGAAAGATTAACTTCCTATTCAAATCTACAAACATATCTACATTTCATAAACATAGTTACTACATATTCTATTTTTCATATAAACTTCCAAACGAACGAATTCAACTAGCGGAAAAAAGTATTCCCCGTCAAGCGTATAAAAACTATCGCGTGCGTGGTTCCAGTGGACCAAACGTATGTAACATCCCTTTCTCTCTATATACATTACTTTTGATGAATCCACTCACCTCGCTCTAATCTCATAATCTCTGCGTCTGACATTTATCCATATTCCCGAGCAAAAGCTCGAAAAAGGATACTTTCCAATTGCCCTATACGTCATATATATATACTCGCAAAACCAAAGTGCTGTCGAAAATCTCTATACGTATATGACCGCCACAGCTTTTGCTCTCGCAAGGGATCAAACGCTACGTGTCAAAGACAGCTCTCGAACCTCGCACGTGTATAGTCATACACACGCGGGGCTATTTTCAACCGACCGGTCGGAGGTATATAACGGTGCGCGCGTTCATCGAAAAAACATCGAATTTTCCGGCCCTCGCATCGTGAAAGTAAAAGCGAAGTGAAAAAAAAAGAACGGGAGCTACTATACGATTGAAGGCTCTCGAGATATATAACTTTCATTTTTTTGTTCCGACACTGTCTGTCTGTCTGTCTGTCTGTCTGTGTGCACACGAGCGAATTCAATGACTTTATATATTGTACGTATAGTGCGGGTATAACGTCAGAGAGAAAGGATGCATTAATCAAATTAGGCGGTTCTGTCATATATAAAATAGGAGAGAGAAGCATTTGAGCGGATTGGTGAAAAAAAGAGAAAGAGAAATCGATAGCAGATTTGGGTGTAGACCGACACTACTACTACTACTACTGCTGAAAATTCGCACTGCCTCGTGCGTGTGCAACGATTCAAGTTCAATAACGAGCGTCCGCCGCGTGGGATAATTAGCGCGCGTTATTCGTCGTGCATCATGTGTGAATGTGCATATATTTATATACACACATACAGACAACTCGCAGCCATCATCTGCGAACGACGCTGTCAAGTGGACGGCGAGAGTGGGGAAGGCTTTAGGATCTAGCCTCATTACCGGCGGCGCACTCGAGAGAACCTTGCACAAGTACATATACGTGTGGGTGTCTCTCTCATATATATATATACGTGTGATACGACTTTTCTTTATCTCGCCGCGTCGCGCTTTTTTTCTCTCCCCCTCTTCGGTTCGTTATTAACCCGATTTGGAAGCTTGATTATAAAGCCACGTTTATTAATTAATCATTAACAGGGAGCGATATAACGTCGTTTCCATTAATATATTATAAAATATATCTTTATTTATGTGCTTTTTAGAGCAAATATCAGCAATAGTAGCTCGCTAAGTTTTCCGGGAAACGATTTTCATGAGCCATGCGCGCACACGGCCTGTCAGTGTATATATATATCGTTGGTCGATGACGTTTTTGCACGCGCACGCGCGATACGTGCGGCCTTGTCTCACACACAGAGCAGCGCCGCGGGAGAATATAGGAATTTGTGTGACTTCTCGTCGTCGTCGTTCAGCCGATTTACTCTGATTCCCGCTTAATTGTGTACCATAATGTCGGTTCCGAGACATATCGTGTATGTATATACGCACACACGTATACTTGCGAAACTTATTCACTTTATGTATATACGTATGTATATTAATATCGGTTGATATAGCCCATGATAAAAGTAAATGCATGTGCGTGTGTATAAACACGTGGTTGCGGGGGCTCTGATTTCATCGAGGAACTATGCGCGCGGCGCAGAGCAGCGATGAATTAAACGCGCAATTTAAATAAATCCCGTGTAGTTCAAAGGCTACCGTGTATTGTGCATGTGTATATGCAAGCTGCTGCTATATATGCACGTATATCATTTCGTCTTGAGCAACGAGAGTTCGCGAAAGAAGTAAAGAACAAAAGAAATAAATCGAAGATTTGTATTATAATTACGCAGATAAGCTGCGTGCTTCAACTGTGTGTGTATATATATAGCCTATATCCTAATTATTACCGAGCTTTCGCGATAATAAATCAATTCTCGTGCTCTGCGGAACTTCGGCAGCTGCTGCCGTTGTTGCATTTAATTAGACCAAGACAATGGGCATAAGTGATAAACGATCTTTAGAGAGGAGAACAACCCGCCGTCGTTCGGTGCACGCGTGCATGCGCGATTTTTCGGTCGACTTGTATAATTGAAACGGTTCTATACGTATATATATATATGTGTGTGTATGTCTATATGTCTTTAGATTCACTGTGCAGCCACTTTAACTAATCAATGGAAATCCAATCTGGTTTTGTCATTCTCGTATGGAACGTATTCTAAGTGAGCATATAGAGTGAGCGGTTGTTATATATATATATACAGACGTACGGGTTCTCGCTGATTAGATTTCGGACGGTGTGTTTTATACTGGTCGAGCGAAGTGTACTAATAAAAAGTACCTCTCTCTCTGTATACTTGATAAGATTTAGGATTGACTTTATTATGGTAGCGAGTGTTGCGCAAGTAAAAATGTAATTGCTCTCACAAGTGTGTGTGTATGTGTGTGGGTCACGAGGGTGGACAAAAATATCAATGGTCGCTCTCTCTTTTTTGTTAATGAGGTGGTAAGTGTATAAGATATGTCGTTGCGGTAATTGTAAAGAAGATGTCTTTTGCCAAGAGTTGAAATGTTTAATTAGAAAAGGAAACGGTTGATTTATCGCGGAAATGAGAATTCACACTTGAAATGTTTAAATGTGAGAAAAGATTGAGAAGAAAAGTTTTGGTTGAAATTGCTACAAGGATGATTTGTAATTATTAATCGTCTAATGTACAGTCAACAATAATAAATGTTTATATTATCAAAAGTTTCACAACAAATCAGTGTCGAAGTATAGATGTGTTTCTATTTTATATTATAAAATATTTATGATCTTCAAAACAAACATTATTTCGATGTTTTTAAATACGCATCTGGCGAGGTTGTATTAAGATTTTGTTCATATAATTACGAAACTTTCGCGAACTTCATCTAACTTTTATTTCTAAATTGTTCGGGTAAAGTTTCTCAGGTGAAAATTAAAAAATGATTAGAAAAGAAAATAACTAACTCTAACAATAAAGAGTTTCTTCCACTCCATCTGTATTGGCAAATTAAAATGGATTCCTTATATATTATATACTGATATGTAATCCATTCTTAATAAAATATGGTAAGATCAAAGTATTCCATTTCATTTAGCAGGCTTTTCCATCATACCTTTACCAGCTTATTAAACCACAAATACCCCAACATGTTCCTTATATTGTACACTCCCCATTTACCCATAAACCCTTCATAAACCAAAAACTTCAGCTTTTACGAATGGTTTCAGAAAACTTTAGGAATTTACTCATAACAACAACAACAACAACAACAACGTCAACTTACCGCACGGCTCTTATGATGCAGAGTATGATGATGATGATGATGCAGATGATGATAACGTTTCTCCTTAGCCAGATGCTTCTCCTTAATATGATGCTTGCCAGCCCGATGGGGCGGATACGTATGGTAAATCATGTTGACGCCAATGCAACCCGGCTGACGTCACCTCACCTCAGCCAGGTTACACTTTAACGGCTGTGTCCCCGTTGTCTGATGATGATGATGGTGCGTCTGACCGCTACCCTTTCGCGTCGCCGTTGTTGTATTGTTCACCGTTGCCGTTGTCGTCACCTGCTGCTGCTGCTGAGCATTGTGAGCATTCTGAATTGTAAGATCAGCTTCGTCCAGGTTGGCGTTGGTATAACCAAGCTGTTGTTGCTGTTGAGCAACAAGGTTAACATGTGACCCAATCGGCGTAACTGTTGTCGCCGGGTCGAGCTTCACCAGGGCGGCTTGTAGCTCGAGCGCGTCCATACCCTGGCTGTCAGTCTGTCCCTTTTTTTTATTTTTTTGGTCTTATCTGTCTTTAACCCAGTTTCCGGTGCTGCGAAGTCCCAGTATTATATACTTTGGCGATGGTGTTGGAAAACAGCCGACACCACTTTTCTCTGTTTTATACTAAGCGCAGCACTATATACTCAGGTCTTTCTCTGATGTCTCTCTCTTTATCTTTCTTTTTGGAAGGTAACTCGCTGTTCGCGAAACTAGAGCTGCTGGCACACGTTGCACTGTTGAGCTTTAAGGGAGAAGAGCAGAGTGGTTTTACGTTAATACGCCCTGTGGTTTGGTATATATATATGTAATACTCTGTTAAAGAGTATAGGCGTTTTAAGCGAATTGCTATTATGCTCTGTTAGTGAAACTTCGAGATTACGGAGATATTTTTTTTTCGGAATGGACCGTATTTAGAATCGGTAGCTCATAAATCTCGAAGCTTCTTGGAAATCGGAGAGAGACACAGAAGACGCAAAACGAAAAACCACTGTAATCCCCTCCGGCTACCAAAACGCAGAGGAAGAAGAAGAATTTGTCGGAATTCGAAGAAGAAGAAGCAGAAGCGCAAAACTTATATTCAGGAATTTCCGTTTTCCGAAGGACACACACACACACATACACATTCATACATCTACGTTGACGTAAGTGTCCCATCGAGTACCATAATTATCATCAACATCGGAGATTAACGGCTCTCGTAATTAGAATTTCATTGTTTAGACCTCACTCGATTATTTATTTATACACCCTGGAGTGTAGAAAGAGAGAGAGAGAAAGGACGCTATATATCTATACGGAAACGTTCGGAAAGTTTTCCAATTAAACGAGTGAGGTTGCCTCGTGGCAGCAGCAACGCGACTGCATGTCCCCGGCGCACGCCCCGGAAGACCCATTATTCAGCATTATTCAAAACGAATCGTGTCGCGTGGTTTTCGTTACACACTTATATATATATGTGTATATACGTACACATTATATACATACATGTGTGTGTTGTGTATAGGTAAAAACACGCTGCGTATATATATCGTAATTCGCGATGATCCAGTTCTCTCTCTCTCATTATCGTAAAACGAGCGTAATATCCGCGAGGTGGTAATAATAATAATACGAGTTTTCACGAGGTATATATATATATATATACGTATGTACTATACGATATACAAGGAAAAATGGCAAAAGTTGGTGCTAACACGTTTTTCTTTTTTTTTGCCTTTTCGCGTAAGTATACATAAACGTTATATATACTCTACAGAGAGGAATATTATGAAAGTGGTCTTGCACGCGTGTAAGTATAAGCGAGATATTATATTATTTTTCACGATGTCACTTTCCTTAGTTTCGCGCGTTTATCTTTGCGCGTGTCTCTGACCGAGCGACACAGCGAGCGAAACGAGTTTCTTTCGATATATATACAGACTATGCTGTCCAGACAACCGGGCTTATTATTACACGAGCTACTATAACGTATATATACGAGTCCCTCGTGTATATGAACAGCGCTACACTTTGTGTTGTATATACGGTTGTTATATACGCTGCTGCACCACACACATATATGTACGAGACAGAAAGAGAAAATGTCATCGGCGTATGTGTGTGTGGATCGAGTTCAAATCGGGGCTAATAACCGTCATTGCACGCGCGCGCGAACGCGATCTTTCGTGCCGCTGACGATTATTAAGCGGTATCCTTTCTTTCGATTTCCCCTCGTTAACCTCTCTTTACGACTACACTGTTGTTCTTGTGTGTACCACTACTATATACACTAGGTGTATGTGTATGTGTAATCTATAAAGTGCACATGTGTATTATATACGCGTGTCCACTTTGCTTTTCTCTACAGCACCGCGGTTCTAACAATCGAACACACATACGTGTATACACAACATACACGCACACGTATACATATATGTATGTGCACTCGCGTGCGAGAAACAGAGAAAGAGAGAGAGAGGAGAAGAGAAGGCCGGTAGCTTTAACGTGCCACTAAATAGCCGTCCGCTTCATTACCGCTCTCGTTTTCCATTCATGTGCGCGGACAGGTATATATATATACATATAGCAATATATATAACAACACGCAAACGTTAGTGTGCTATTGCCACTCGCCCTCTGGCTTTTTTAAAACCGTTTCGAATGTTTTATTATTGAAAGTATAATCGCGCCTACTGTGTGTGTGTACCGTTCCGTGTGCACTCGTTCGTATATATCATGTATGCACGTGGAGAGTATAGTAGTAGTCTTCTCGCGAGCGAGAGCGAGAGAGAGAGAGAGAGAGAAACGAGGGAACAAAGAACGCGAAATCGCTACCGAGAAGAGCGAGCCAAGAGTAATTAAGGACCTTGAAAATTAGCCCATTGTTGGTGTGGCTGGGATGCTTTTCTCTCTCCCTCTCTCTCTCTCTCTCGTATGTACGTGTATCGCAGAGTGCAAGTTTTCTGTTGTTTTCAAACTACACGATGGAACAATTACTCGTCAATTGCTTATACAGAGAGAGAGAGAGAGAGAGAGAGAGAGAGAAAGAGAGAGAGAGCGAGAGAGAGCGAGAGAGAAAGAGAGAGAGACAGAGTTTTGTTAGAATCAAAGCATCATTGACAAACTGGTTTTTTCGACTCTCTGCCCCTGCCGAGAAACAAATATTTGCGCTTCTCATGACGCCGCTTGGATTTATTCGATTCCCTTGTGCTATATAAAGCACAGCTGATTTGAATACATTAAGGAAACGCTGGTGGTATGGAGAGAGTGAGTAAGAGAGAAAAAAAATATTGCACACGCCCGTAGTTTTTTTCTCATTCACATATTATATGGTTTACGAGCGGCCACCACCTACTAATATTTATGTATATGTACGTCTGAGTTATTTGGTTAAAAGCTTTGTTGCTCGTATAATATGTACATATATGTGCGCGTGTAATATATGTATATATATATATATAAACGTGCGCGCCTTCTTTATTTTACCTTTAACGAAAATACGGCAAGGACGTGGAGAGAGCATGAGCTATTTTCGGTTCGCGAGCAGGCACATAATATACGTAGCACATTATATATATATTATATAGTATAGAGGGGAAGAAAACAGTCTTTGGTTGTGGCTGCTACTAACGCTGCTTTTTGTATTAGACGAAAAAAAAACACGAAAATTCGCGTAAATGCAAGGCACCACCGATCATATATGTATATAAATGAGTTTCGCGAGCCCACGTGTATATATAATATATATAGCGCGCGATACTTCAAAAGTTTCTTTAAAAAACACGCGCTTATACTCTCGAGAACACAATCGACGTACGTTTCCTCTCGAAGAGGCACGAATTAACCGAAGGTATTTGCAAACTACTTTCCGAGAACTCAGCAAAACTGACCTTTTTCCCGACGATTTGGATATTCAGCTCTCACTGTCCGAGAGTCAGAGAGAGAGAGAAATGTATATTAGGTTGTACGTATATATATATATGGATATTGTAACAATCCTTTCTCCGAAACAACACGAGACGACTGGCAGAGGAGGTGAGAGAAAAATATGTATATTCGCGGTGGATGTTAATGGACCAATCGTACCGTAAAATTGCTCACGGCAATGCATTTACATATATACTCACGTATATATACAAACTCCTTTGGGAGAGAGAGAAGTAGGTTTATCGACACGGATAAAAGACGATTTTGGGATGTGCCACTGTAACGGCGAAAGTCTGAAAAATTCAGATTTTCTCTCCTATACCATCGCGATCGAAAGTTTCGCGTTGAATTTAATTCTCCATCTCTCCTATGCACTCGCGTGTGTATGTCTCTGTGTGTGTGTATCGTAAAAGTATACGAAACCATCCAATAAAAATTCATCATTAAGGATGTACGTGTATTTATATATATAAAAAAAACTCTCGTGCAATTAACCCCATGTACGTTTAATTGCGCCAATTATACAACGACGTATACGTGCGCTCGTCGTCCTCATCCTCTCGCCCGGTGCTCTCGAGAAAGCCGCAGTAGCAGTAGCAGCATCATCACCGAATTTCACCCAATTAGCATATACCAGTGTATATTATAACCCCCCGTGCGTACGACAAAACGCCCGCGAATTCGGCGAAGTGATATTATTTACGACCATGAATGCACAGCTGTATATACCTGCTGCTCCTAGAGAATTCCGTGAACAATATACCAGTACGCGACGTGTCTTGGAATTATATCCTTGACGCCCACATACGCGCGTGTGTGTGTATGTTGAGATATGTATTCGTGATGCACAGGCATTATATCAAGCATCGTCCTAATTGTTATCGAGGAAATGTAGCGTATATTTGTATGCTGGTGTGTGCATATGTATATACGTATATTCTTCTTTAATTAAGTGGCGAAGGGGAAAACTATTATACGACCGCCCGCATTAGCATAAGCGGTGATCATTAATCAGGACAAAGAGCCGTGCGCGCATGCCTTTTTTTTCTCTCTTTTTCGCTTATAGGGTGATTAACGATATATAGCTGCTAATCCTACATGGGCTTTCATGTAGATCCTTTGCGATTATTTTTATATATAGAGAAAAGAATGGGATCGCGACGATCGTGAAAAAAAAAATAGAACGTTTAGTTTTTATCGCTTGGAAAATCACTCTTTTAGTGAGCGCATTTGCTCGAGAGTCGGTTAAATAATGCAGGCACGCGGATTGGTTAGCGGTGGCGACCGATCGATCATCATCCGGCCTATACTGCTAATCGAATAAACGAATACCTTGCGGGAGCGTATACGTTCGATTGGTAACTGTATATTGGAGGAAATCTAGAATATATTTGCGCATTTATCGAGACTACAAAACTACTGGTAAAATTGCTTTTAAAATCACGTCTTATACAGACGTATTTTTCTTTTTTCTTATGTCACAAGAGTGTAGGGAAAAATTGTGTGTAATTGAAAACGACTAAGATATATAATTTTTTAAAACTAAAATTTTTAAGAAAATGAGAAATTTTAGTCGAGAAACGGTTTACTCAAGGTTTCAAAAAAGAACGTGGAACGAGAAAAAAGAGCTTTTAGTTACTGTTTTAAACATTAAAGCATGTTGATTATTTCAAAAGTTATAGCAAATCATAAATATATATTTATGCTTTTTTTGATACTGAATAGTAATCTCTTAAATACTTTTTGAGGAAAACAACCAATTTTCAAAATTTAAATGACCGCTTATTTTCTAATTTCATTTTCTTTTTTTAAATTTTCTGTAGGCCGATTTTAGTGAAAATAAAAAATTTTGTTACCAATCTTACATCGCGATAAGCGTAGATTTTTTCTGGATTTCCTCATATACATACATCACGCAGCACACATTCGCGAGAGAACGAGAAAAAGTGTACATAATGGGGGGGGGGGGGGGCGCGTGTGGTTGAATATATATATATATATGTGTG
>JAWWEQ010000010.1:27258741-27276088 GCA_035583055.1 Torymus tubicola | reverse complement strand
TATATATATACACACGGACCGCACTTCCGCTTCGGTGAATTTTCGCACGGCTCTCCCTCTCTCTCTCTGTATTCTCTCTCGTGAAATCGGGGTGTTGTTGTGGTATAAGTATACGCTCATTTTATCGGTCTCGAAACACGAGAGGTGTGAGCAGCTGTTATATTTTTTTTGTTTTTGGCTGGCGATTCAACGTCGACGACGAAATCACGCCGGCGAGGCTATAGGTATAAGTACTTAGTGGTTTTCGTTGTCTAAATCGAAAGATCGGTGTGTGGTGTAGGTATACTGTACGCGAGAGAGCGATTACTCTCGGTACGAATTTGTTGTTGTTTCAGATTAGACTGCATGCACGGTTAAAAAGGTATGTACATGTAGCTATATGTATATACATACGCGGTGTATATTTAGAATAGGTGGTGCGGATTATATTGCATTGTGTGCTGAAACGACCGTTTGATATACTTTCCGTCAGGTGAGAAAATTCGTATATATATAGGATATACACATAACAGCCTGAGAAACCTAATAACGCGGTTAATCGAACTTTTTCTTTATATATATGTATTATACACTCGCACACAGACGTTCACCACTGTTACTCAACTTATTCGCGCACTACTAAAAGAAAAAACAACATCACTTTCATTGTATAGACACAGCGACTTCGTTTCGCACGCTCATTATACTAAAAACCTAGTCAATTAATGGAATGCCAAAAGAACCGCTGACTATACAAACACACACACACACATACATATCACCGGAACTCTCCCCTTGTATATTATAAACTCGACACCACGGCAAATTCCCTTAACTTTGCGTTTTTCGCTTCCTCGCTATTATAATATATACGAAGAAGAAAAGAAAAAAGTTTCCGCAGGTTCCTCGGAGAGAATCGGCAATATACACATACACACACACGTATATTTCGGGAAGAGAGTATAGCATCATATAGGTAGAGACTGCGCTCTCGCCCGCCCCCTCGTCAAAATCTCCGCGGGCGATGTTGCAGTATGTGTGTATGTGTATGTATCTGTGCACAGGTAGGTATAGGTATTATATCTATATACACGTATACGTATATATGTACGAGCAAAGGTGAGCGGATCACCTGCGCTCGAGACCAAGACACAGAGAGAGAGAGAAACTGACTTTCGTGTCTATACCTGCGCGAATCCCATTGCGAGTAATTAATCCTTAGTATACCAGTATATACACACACACATACACTCACTTGCTTATACATATATATATATATAACGGGAATCGTTATCCAATCGGAAGAAAGTGCTCTCGAGCGCTTGCGCTTTCTTCCTTTTTTTCCGCAATCAAACATGTATGTATACTCACACGCGTATCTCTCTATATATAGGTAAGTATATAAGACATATACATAAAACATGTCTACATATATGTATACTCATATATTAAAAGTAAAAAAGAAAGAAGAAAAAGATCGGTTGAGAACGCGCACAAATACATGTATATATATATAATATAGCAACTACTACTCACCATGCAGAAGGACGAATCAGGCTGCTCGAGGGGAAGAACAGCGGCGGTTCTGCGGTGGCGGCGTCGCCGCTGTTGCTGCTGTTGCTGCTGGTTGTTGTTACTATTACGGTGCAGGCCAATGCGGCCGCCGCCGGCCGCGCAACACAGCGAGACGCCCGTCGTCGTTGTCGTCGTCCTCGTCGTATAGCCGTCGAGACGCCGGCAACTCGCGCAGCAGCAGTAGCAACGAGATGATATTGTAAACCGCACACGCACGCTACGTCTTCGTATATGCGGGTATACTATATATATATGCGCGCACACTGTAGTATAGATGAGATGTGTATATATATATATATATATATACTTTGCTCGATCTCTTCTCGCACCTCACTTTCGCCTCCGATGCATTATATTATTATTATTATTATATTACTCGTCGGCCGATTTCTTTCTTTCTCTCTATATCTCTGCGTTGTTGTTTTTTTTTTATACACACCACCTCTGTATTATTATTATTATTATATTATAGGCACACTGCGCGCAGTATTTATATTATTATTATTATTGCTGCTTATTGTTGCACGTATACCAGTTGTTACTATATACATATACACGCGTATATCAAACGTGAACGTATATTATAGTATAGAGAGATGATAAAAGGGAGAACGCGCGCGCGCTTGGCCGATTTCACGTTACCACACCGCGATATCGTTGTGTATATATATATATATATGTGTATGTATTATATATATATAGGGAGAGTAGATTGATAATAATACGAGAACTATATTATACTACTACTGATAAGGATGAGAGGGAGATGAAGTATATTATAGAAACGGCAGCGAGACGACGGTACTCGCGACCAAACGGTGCGCGGCGGGTTCAGCGCCCGACTGAACTGAGGATGCAATCGGCCGCTCCGCCATGGCCATCGTCCGCTCTCTCTCTCTCTTTTTCTCTCTCCCTCTCCTGCTGCGCTCGCGGTGTGTAGTGTGTGGACCCCTGCTTATACTTGCCTGCCTATGCTCGCTCTCTCTCTCTCTCTCGACTCGACGGCGAGTTGCCGCGTGCTCGCCCCACCACTGTATAACACACACACAGACACATGGTATACTCTATACTCTTTCGCGAAAGAGAGAGAAAGAGAGAGAGAGAGCGGAGCAGACAAAGCGGCTGCGCGCGCACCGACGCGCGTTCCATCACCCCCTCTAATGCCGGAGCGCAGTGTATATATGTATGTGTACTTATGTATATATATATATATATATAAATGTGTGGGTATATAGCGTGTATGCGGCGCCACTGCTCGAAGAGTTGCTGCTGGCTGCTGCTGCTGCTGCTGTTGCCTGCTGCACTGCACGCTTACAGCCCTCCTGCGTCTTTTTCTCTTTCTTTGTAGGAGAAAGAGAGAGAAAGAGCGAGAGGAGAGTCTCTTTCGATCCTACGAATTCGATGTGTATAAGTATGGAAAGAGAGAGAGAGAGAGAGAGAGAAAGATCCTTTCGCGATCAGAGGCCGACGGCCTAGGAGCTGTACAGTTCTCTGCTGCTGCAGCATGCACACGCGGCGTGGAGAGGAGAAGAGAGGACTTCGCGAGAGACGACGGCGACGAGTATAACCTGTATATAACAGTGTGTATATGTTGTATATATATATATATACACGCCGTCGCTGCTGTAGCGCAGGATATATATATGCGTGCTATATATGTGTAAGAGGGAGAGAGAGAGAGAGTGCAATGGGTACTTGTTGCTATAGAGGCGCGGTTACGAGAAAAGAGAGAGGGAGAGACGACGTGGGGGTACGAAAAACGGGTTGTGTGTGTTATATATATGTATATGTTTGAAGATAGATAAGAGGAAGTTCGCGAGGAGAGATCCTGCGCACGAGCGTTTTGTCTTCGGGAACGGTGAGATTATGACGGCGATCGGTATGGGTATAATAACGAAGAAAGACTTCGAAGTATAGTTTAGCACAAGGTCATAGTATAATTATCTCGATAGTTCAATATAGAGAATAATATAATAATAATAATTTAAGTACCTAAATTTATAGATATATATTACGTCATCGAGGTCTATGGACTTTTACATCCACTTTATAATAATAATAATAATAATTATAGATCTATATATCCTTGTACATTTTTATTAATCCTCGCATCCTTTTTGAAGCTGCGAAAATTTCGAAACCCATCCGCGACGACAAAAGAACCTGCGAAATTCCCCTCCCACATATAGAAGAATCTATCGTACAGTGGCTCGGGGGCATCCGTTATCCGGTGCCTGCTGCAGCACGCGCGCGGTCCACACACGCGTCGTGCATGCACGCGAGAAGAGAGAACCACAGCAGCGGCAGCAGCCGTCGCCGTATATTATATCGAACGAGAGAGAGTGAGAAAGAGGAACGGGAGGGAAGAGTTTTGCGTGAATTGATATATAGTTCCGGATGGTAAGGTAGGTGGATGTGGGAGTGTAGGTTGCCGGTTGAGGTTCGGTCGGTAAATTGTGCTGGTGCGGTTATTTTGGAGGGGTTTTGAAAGCTTGGGTATAATGTTGAAGTTGTTGAGTTAACGAGGGTCAATGTCGAGTGATTTGTAAAAGAAGCGTGGTCATTTTTTTAAGTGGGTGGGGTAAAGATTTTTTTTAAGCACTAGCGGGGTTTAGAAGTTATAATGTTTGTATAATTTAATCGCTTATTATTCTGTATAAGACTTACATATAGGTAGGACTTTTGTAAGTTTACCACGTAGATTTAAAAATACTTTTTCTGCTTAATAAATAGATAAATAAACTAAAAAGTATAGAGGAAACCTACATTGTTCTTCTAAATAGAAATGAAACAACTCACGAGTTTATTTGAAATCCAATTAGAATAAGAGTTAAATCTGATGCAACCCTTAACAGCGTTATCCTTTTTTGAAATCGTACGTCTTCTTATCGAAACGGAGTCTCAGTTTACCGTTTTTAGCCGGGAATGACGTTATATTTACGAATTTTTTTTTGTTACTGATAAAACAGCAATAATGTCGTTATCATTTTTCATAACAGTTTAGTTATTTTGAGATGTAGATACAATTAATTTAATTATATCAATGTTTTCTAATATACGTTCATTTATAAATGAATATACAATTTAAATAGACAAACGCAAGTGATCTGTAAACTAAAAATAAAATAATATTAAAATTTATAATAAGAACTAATGATAAGATATATAACTAAAATATGGCTAAACATCTACAAAAAAAGTATTTCACTTGAAATGAAAAAGATATTTTATTATACAAGAGAAACAATAACAACATGAAAATTTATAATTTATAATAAAATAATGAAAACGAAAAAAATTTAGAAACATTAACAGTTTTTATGACTTACATGACTAACAGCATCTAAATATATGCCTCAACAATATTAACGACACGAGTGTTACTTTCAAACATTCAACAACACGAAATCGTAAATTTTGTTTCGCAACACTTAATTTTCAACAATTTAGGTCGATTGTCATTTAAAAAAAAGTCAAAATATCGTTTAACAAATCTGTTGAAAAATTCTAATGCCATGTTTGACAGTTTCTGATTACTTGGCACGCGATATGTTCACAGGCGCCGGTTACGTAAGACAAACTGGCACTACTTCAAATTTTTTTTTCGACATTCGAATTCCTATACAGAACAGTTTAATTACAGTGTTTTTTTTAATACGATTGCTTCACATACATTTACATGCTTGCTGCTCTTTGACTTATAAAAACTTAATGAAATTATTTTGGCAACAACATCGTTTTATTGTAAAAATAGTTATATACTTTAATAAACTATTCTTATTTATATTTGTACATGTAAAGGTTTAACTTCATAACAATGTTCGTTTAAACATTACTTACAAATGATAACAATGAAAGCTGGATATCTAAAAGTTATTAAATGATTGTATTGAACATATAAGCTGGAGCATTTAGATTCGTACCTGACGATTCTTATATTATAAAAGAATGCATAAAGAATGTATCGTTTCTCAAAAGCGTAAAAAAAAAAATAAAATAAAAAAATAATTGAAGCAATATGTATCTGTATACGCGCCGTTCGATAATATGGAATCAATTGAAATGATTAGTTTCATTTATGTGATCATGCGAGTCTGGCTTTATAGGCAGACGTCATTTGTTCTAAGAAGATAAATGTCAGCACAGTATGAGGTCCCAAACGTGCATAGTAAGGGAAGAATCCCTTCCATAATGCAAATATTCCTTCATGACGTACAACTTTGGTTAATACATCAATGGCACCTGTGAATTCTGGCTTTCCATTTATTGTCTTCATGTTTTGTATTCTAAAATTATAAAAAGGAATAATTAAAATTTGCAATTAAAATGTATAGGAAAGAGGGTTTCAAAGAATGTTTACCTTGTTTTAGCAATATCAACTGGCATTGATGCTGCTGTTGTGACTAGACCAGATATCATAGAACTTGCAAAGTGCAAAGTTATATTGTCCTGGAAGTAACCTGGAGTAAACAAAGTTTTTATTAGACTTAATGTAATGCAAGATCTACATAGTCATGAATTTAACAATAGTTATACCTGTATCGAGAAGAGCTTGCTTAGCTTGAGAGTATGAAGCTAATTGGGCTGCGTTGACAACCATTGCACGGCCCATTGTGGGAATTGCACCTCTCCATAATGTGAATAGCCCTTCTTCCTTTGTGATACGGATCAGAGCATTGAAAACATTGGTATAATTTCTTCTTTCGGCTAAACAAAAGTTATTAGTTTAGATGAAGGCCACAAAACAATGCCACTTTATTGGCAAATTTCCAAGAGCATGATTTCATAGACATTTTGATTTGAGATAAAACTACTCATCAAATAAAAATAGCTGTTTCTAAAAAAAAAAAATAAAAAAAATAACTTTTTCTTTTCCTCACCAGCAGGTAATCTGCCATCAGCTGTCATGCGAATCAATGCAACTTCAGCAGGTGTTCCAACAAAAGCACCAACGCATCCAGCAGCCATACCGAGGCCTGCTTTGACCAAAAAGCTTGGCTGTCCATCTTTCCTATTGAATTTTACAGTTATATTATTAAATGTTTAAGTTACATAAATACAACTAAAATTAAAAAACTTACGATGCCAGTTCAAACAGCCATGTGTATATTCCCAGTCTTGTAGTGGTATAAGTTGCTTGACGCATCAGTCCAGCAGACAAACCAGAATACATAGCCAGTACACCTTCATTTTTGACAATCGATGAGACAACAGACAAAGTAGATGTTTTGGTGCCGCTCAGTTGCATACGATTTTTTATGAGATCCAAAGGTTGCACGAAGCATGTTGCAGCCATCCTATTTTTGAAAAAAAAAATCATAAAATGAGTAAATCAGTTGATGTAATTTCGAAAGTAAGCAGTCTCTCAAAAAAATTTCTTTGCAAATCAATTCGCGCATAATATTATCCGTTCATTATTCAAGGCTCCATTACGTAAAGTTATAAAAATTGAAAGTGCGCCTCTTAGGTAACAATGATAATATACAGCACTATACATGCATATTACTTACTATATACGTATTGTATCTACATCTACAAATACGTCGCATTCTAGTGCAATACAAAGTATACACATGTCTGTTTACCGAGTACGCACTCTTGGCAACCCGTTTTCATTACGTTTGCTCACCGCCCTATCAATCAAGAAAGTATATGTATATATATATATATATATATATATATTAACGCGCCGATTAAGCAATCGGCACCGCACTTCATTGATATGACGTGCGTGCTTTCGCGACGACGAAAAAAAAAGCAAGTAAACAAGTATGTATGAAAAGTATCGAGAACTTCGACCTCGCGCGCATATATTCATGTACCAGTTCATGCATTTATGTATTCGAACCGTCTGCGTTTGTATTTCCTCGAAATTCGCTAATAGCCACTATATCCTATTAACAAGTATACACACATATATGGATGTGTACGTACGCGCTACAATTAAATATTCCACTTACCCCGAGGTTCCACCGATGAGGAATTTAACAGCGTTCGGTACACTTTTCTCGCCCATTTTCGTTGCTTGCACTTATAAATCCTTCACTATATATATATTCACCAAATCCTCGAAAAAGCTCTTCCTCTGTTGTTCGGGGTCGACCAGCGACGACCGCCGCCTCGTGGGATCTGATGTCCGCTCTCTATGGCCGCGCGTATTCGGGAGGCTCGCTCTCTCTCTCTCTCTCTCACTCCCACACGGCCTTCGCGATAATAATATATAGATCGGAGAGTGCGGGAAGGACAGACGCGTCGCGGGGGTTCCGACGCACGTACGTCACAGAAAGACCACCGTCGTTGTGTACTGATCAGGCAGGCGTGTGGACTTTGGACGAAGTCTTCTCTCAGTCAATGAAGAGGATTTTATTTATTGGCACAGTGGCCAGCAGCCAGCGGTATGCGCCGCGCATAGTGGTTTCGTAGACAGAGCAGACAGCTGATTATAGTGAGAAGATGGCGCCGTCAAGCGGAGAATTATTGGAACTAAAGAAGCTGCCGCGTGACGACGAGGTGTTAAGAGAATGCAGCAGCGGTTTCTGTTTTACCTTGAGTTGGGTGACTTTTATACTTGGAGAGGGGATTTTTTGGTTTTGATACGGTGTTGTTTTTTTTTTTGTTGGTGTTCGGTGTAGCGAAGTGTGACGGTATATAGCTGTTGTGTAATAGTGGGGAATTCGAAGTGGATAGGTATATGTATATATTTTTTGGGAAAGTCGTTCGAGTCGAAGGCATTTTTATAGAGATAAACGTGTTCTCGTGGTTGGAATTGAATTTGCGAGAAATGTTATACAGAGAAGTAATATTGTACATTTTTATGTAATCGTTGTTCATTGGAAAAATATGAAAAAATTTAACTAATCACAAAATTTGAAGTATTTGGCGAATTAATTAAGATAATTAAAAAAATTAAAAATACTATTTTTTTTCTCAAATTATGAATCCCATCATATTGAGACTATTGATTATTAGCCACTACATTATCGTGTATTAATTTATTTCATCTTTACGTTACAAAAAAAAACATACACTTTTATGTGCAATATCTCGGTATTATCACATATTGCTATTAGAAGGCCTATAGTACCCAATATTTTTTTAAAATAAACAAGATAAAATAAACCATATTAAGTATCATCGTCCAGTATCCATTAAAACGTATATTTACACCCAAACTCATTGCTCGACAAGAACTATATACTTTAAAAGACATTTATATATATCAATCGTAATTTCCTCGAAAACGAAAAAAAACACAACCATAAACGCATTCTCCAACCCTTCAATCCATGCAATACTGCCTGTAAAGTTTAGCAAACTGCTCGTTAAACATAAACGTAAGTACTGTATGCGGTCCGATTCTACAATAAGTCGGTAAGAAACCCTTCCACAATGCCCTTACACCCTCAGCCTTCGCTATACTCAGCATCATACTAATAGTCCCAGGCATCTTTCCCGTACTCTTCAGATTCTGCAACCTCGTCTTTGTCACGTCGAACGGCATGGAATTCAAAACCGTCACGAAGCCTGATAGCATCGCCGCGTAGAAGTACAGCAGGTAACCGTCCGGCACGTTAACTATATATAGATAGATTGTGAGGTAACGTAAGAGAGTAAAAAATATATAGGAATGGGAAAAATAATATGCATACAGTGTGAAGCGACTGCAAGTTTCGTTTGTGTATAGGTTGCCAATTGGGAGACGTTCACAACTGCGGCACGACCCATCGTCGCGACGGTGCCGCGCCACAATGCCGTCGTACCCTCCTCCTTCACGATGCGGATGAAGGCGTCGACGACGTTCTTGTAGTTGCGTCGTTGGTCTCGTGTTTTTTAGAAGGGAAGAGGAGAAGTTAGTGTTGTGGATAGTTGGGTTTGGGAATTATAATAGGGGAAATTGTGAGGATGAAGATTTTAATTTGGCGTAAAGAGATGAAAGTCTTTTTTTCAATGCTCATCTCCGGTCGCAGGTAATGAGTTTGTTCAATGCTTTCTGGGTAGTAACCAATCGTGATAATAGTCTATTCAGTAAGGTCGTTGGGTGTGTAAGTCGTTCGTTTCCGCTGTAAGTCTATTAGATGAAAAAAGCTAACTAGAAAAAATAACGACCTTCGGATTATCGATTTCGCTCGAATTGGGTACTAGTTTTAATGTTGTTTTTTTTAAATCATTAGAAATAGGCGTTACTTAAAGTGAATTAGCGAATTAGATAACGTATGAGTAATTCCATAAAATTGGTAGAAACGAGCTTTCATTTCCTTTTTTTTTTGCTAAGTTTTGCAATGAATGTGAATTAAAATATCATACCGATATCGACGGTCAGATTTTAACAACTTGTTAACTTATTTTCATTGTACAATTGGGACTTGAGATAACCTTGACTCAATTTAAATGTTTTTTAACTTTCCAAACGAAAGGTTGTTTTCGCTTTTTCTTTATTTAATTTCCTTCTTTGGAATGTTAGCTGGCGTTTTCCTAATATGGTCGATTATTTAAGTAGAGTCGAACAAGTTTAAAAAAAAACTGATATAAATATTTATAAAATTATATTTTCAAAGCTTTCACTCGTGCGACCCTTACTTTAATTTTTGATCATTAAAAAGATATCCTTAAAGAAAGTTGCTAATGGTCATAAACTGTTTCCTAATTTAAATATTGTAAAAACATGAATTTAAAAACATAATTGAGTTTCTTAGCCTGGCAGCAAAATGAGATATTTTTCTTTAATGTTAGCAATAATATAAATTAGTTTTTACATTGAAAAAAATGCTTGTTAAAAAAAATTAACACTTTTCATCCATAAAATAATCATTAACTAAATTTAATAGAAAAATGTTAAATAAAAACCCTAACCAGGTGGTAACCTCCCATCTGACGTCATCCTGACGAGAGCGACTTCCGCAGGTGTACCGACGAAGGCACCTGAGCATCCAGCCGTGCAGGCCATTACTGCCGATATAAGGAACGTGGGTTTTTCCGTTGGATAACGTGTCCTATATTAAAAAAACCATCATACATACATCGATATACATATATACACATACATTTCTATTACCGCTTTCAACCTACTCATCAATAGAAAAATGAACCTTCACCTGAACATATCCTGAAGCTGATTATAAATGCCCAACCTGGTGGTAGTATAGGTCGCCTGACGCACGAGACCGGCAGTAAGGCCCGCGTAAAACTTAAAGATACCCTCGTTGCGAAAGACAGTGCTAACAGTGCGACCTATGGTCGTACCCTCTTTACTCATCTGCATACGGTTCTTCACTACGTCCATTGGATGTACAAAGCATGTCGCGCACATTCTGAAGGATAAGGATGGTTATACAGTATGTTGAGTTAAAGGATTTGGTTGAGGTATATAGGTTAGAATTTACCCGGATAGTCCGCCGTTGAAGAAATTAAAAGCTGGTGGAAACGGTTTTAGCGGTGGTGGAGCCTCATCTTTCTTCGACATTGTTGGATTATTTTGTTATTACGGTTCGTATAGGTCGATGGTTTGTTGATATCTTTTTACATGGTATAAGTTTACGTGGTTATTTTGGCGCGAGTCGCATTACGGTAAGGATTTAACCTCCTTATTTTTTTTGGAATTGACAGTACGAAATACGCAAGTGAGAAACAAATGAACATTAAGTACAACATGTATAGGTATATGTAGTATATAAATAATAACTTCCAATATACACCATATAATAACAGTAATTGAACACAAGTAGTTCATTTGTACCATGTTTTTATTATTGTATGATTATATATATAAATAAATAAAAAACTTCATTCTAGGAAAAGCTTTTAGCCCAGAGACAAAACACTATCCTCGCCGACCGGTTTTGTACATCCAAGACGTTTTCCTCGTTTCCTCCTTGGAACTTCAGGTGTATCGTAATCCTCTGGTCCTTTGTATGATGGTGCCAATCCTGCATCTCTTTTGAATTGCTGCAATTCATTACAATAAACTTTATTAATAAAAGATTCTATCGGTAAGCTTGGTATACGTTCAGAGCTTATATTGATAATGTAAGGAGCACAGAATATAGATTATTATTTTCATATATTATGTATTCACATACACATAGTATGCATAATTTAAAAATGCAGATAACTTTGAATATAATAAATCAGTTTCGATGAACATAAAATTCATAAAACATGAACTAAATCGATTATCTACCTGGATGGCCTTTTGAATGGGAAATAGAGGACGGACACCCCGAGATTCTTGCAAAACGCTCTCCCCATAGGCCAGAACTTTTTCGTTGGCTCTGCTTATCATCTCTTTAACGTCGACGGAATCGTCCGCTTCTATACGAGCCTGTCTCCTCTCAGCCTCTTTTTGTGCCTATGAACAAACGATGATATTAATCTGTATTTACACTTTTTTTTATTAGCGGTCGTAATTGTCATAACGATGTGATATACCATTTGCTTTTTCAGTATTTCTCCATAATTCAATCGCTGATTCTTATCCTCCTCTTGGCATTTTGCATTCCACTCTTTATTGAACTCGTCTCGCTTGTATCTTTGCAATGTCTCCCATAGTCTTATTTCTTCCTCTTCTTTTTTACGTCTTTCCTGTTCCTCCTCTAGATCTTTTAATTGTTGCTGCATTTGGGCACGAGCCTTTTCTCTCTTTTTCTTCTGCTCCTCAGCCCTATCCAAATTTTCTTTTCTTCGCTTTTCTTCCATCTCCCTTTCCTCGGCTTCTTTCCTTTTTAAATCTTCCTTTTTAGTCATGCGATTCTTTCTTTCGATGTTCTTCCCTATCTTTTTTGCTGAAAATAGAAAAGAACTGCAATGAGAGGAAAATATTGCTAGTATAAATTAAAAGCGACGGAGCATACCTAGTGTTTCTATTTTGCGAGTTCTTTCTGCTCTTGACTGTTTAATTTTCTGTTTTGCTATTTGTTCCATATCTTCTTTCATTGCACGGTAAATTTTTAAATGTTTCTCTTGGAACTCGTCCTCTTGTTGGTTTTTCAATTCTTGCTGATGTTTCTCCTCAATGGCTTCAAGGAACATTTTTTTCAAAGCTTCCTTTTTCTGCAGCGTCTATTGTGATTTTTCAATGTACAAAAGTAAGTTGAATACTTTCTTTATATATCATAATTAGCATTCCAATATTTAAGTAATGACTATACCTCTTCCAGTTCCTTTTTTTGAATATCTTCTATTTCTTTGGTCATATTGTGCAGATCATTGAGCTCACATTTCCTTATTGATTCATTGAGTTTATCCAAATAACGTTTATTCTGTTCAATTCTAAAATAATACAAATACGAATTTAATAATATCATTATATTTATTTATAATATACACCAATATTTTGTCTACAAACTGTTTTTCTAATTCTTTTTTATTCCTCATTATTTTGTTCAATTTGGCTTCGCGTTTCGTCTTCTCCTCTTCGTGGAATTTCTCAACGTCCTCTATAACTTTCTGAGCCTGGTCTTCTTCAAACTTCTTAAGAACGTCCTTCAACGTGCTTTGAAATTTAACTTGTTCGTTTAATTCTCTTAGACACTGTGAGAAAGCAATTTCAATTTACTCTACAGTATTATTCAACTTACAAGGAGAATCTATGGTCTTTGACAAAAGGAATTTTAAGTCATCGTCCATATTACAAAATTATTTTTGTTATCTAAAAGTGAATCCCATTATCGTTACTTTGCAATTTGCATCGAAAATATTGTTTTTTTTCAATGTATTAATAATTAAATAGAAATTTCTTTTGAAAATAATTAAAATTAAAAGTAAAATTTTGAACCATCTTGTTACTAATCTTAGAACGTTTTTAACAAACCAAGATTTAAAACTCAATGTCTAATATCGTTTGGTTGTTTTTGTGAATTAAACCTTTGTTCCACGATTTTCATGTATCAGAAATCGATTTTCTATTTTCCATTAAATTCTTACTCCGAAGACACGCGTACGTTTTGTTACTTTAATTACCATACCTCTGACGACAAAAGAGCTCGATTTATCATTCTGCATTCTGGTTTCCTGTACAAAATCAATTCCTTTGCCTGTTTGACAATTTCGGCGCGTTCTAATGCCTTTTTAACAGCCATTTCTTTAGCAAATTTAATCCTTTCGGCTTCTTCAACCTTTTTCCGCGACAGTAATTCCCCTTTTCGACGTTTCTGTATATTCTGCATATTTGTTTTTCAACAAAAAAAAAAACATATTTAAGAGAAATTGTTCAGCAAAGAGGTATATAATTATGCATTAACGATAAAACTAATACCTCTGCCGTATCTTGCCACGTTTTCGACATATTGTACGTAGCTTCTTTGAGCGCAGCCAATCTTTTAGCTTCTCTCTCAGCGAGCAGTGCAACTTTTTCGCTTTCATTAGCATAGTCGGTGAAACGTTCGTATATTGGTCTCGGAACAAGTAACGCCAACTCTCTCTCGGAAGGCTTTAAATAGGTATCTCAATTAGCAAGTTAATTTGCGATTTAACGTTTTCAAATGTATATATTATATATCATCATAATAAGCTTACTTTTGTATTCTCCAATGTTTGTCCGGGCTTGAAATGATATATCGTGCGCGCTTCGGGTCCCCTGCTTTTCATTCTCACCATTTTGCTAATGAAGCACTTTAATAATTTTTACACAAACGAAGAATAATAAATAATCTACACAGCAACAGCGGCAGAAGCACGCAGGTTAACCAAAACGCCGCGACTCTCTACGTTGACCTACAGTGGCTCGTTGCTATAGCATCCAAACAATAGGCGGGAATCAGTATTCGTATCGCATGTGAACGATCAAGCATATATAACAATACCGTATATATTTTTATTCATTTATTTCTTATTGAACTGCGGAGTTATTGATAAATTGTATACCAGTTCATTCTTGAATGAAAACGTTTCCTGAGTTGAAGTTTATGAAAAACTTTTAGGTTTGATTGTTTCTCGTTAATAAAATTTTAAACAAAGAAGAAATTAACTAAATAATTACAAAGTATGGTAAGTGTTATTAGGTGGGGGAGTTAAAAATAAAAGAACATCCACTTTATAATATGAATATGATTTATTATCTGTTTGTATTGATGAACAGTCATTAAATGATGAAAAAACTATTTGTACGTAGTTGAGATCGATGATATACAACTATACTTAATAATGCTGAGAGCTATTTAAATAAATTTATTTATCTGAGTATAACGGTATTCGTAGTTACAAAAATAGAGCTAAAAGCGTTCATTTTCACTGCGAATATCGTCACACCGAAGTACAAAAATTATCGTTTAGAGGTAGCGTTATGTTATGAAAAAGACTATATAATTTAAGTATATATACATATACTTTTTTTTTCATTGGCGATTATTTTGCAATGGTATATAATGTTGAAGCCAGCTTCATGCATTCGATTTTGATGATAATGAATTTTGATCTACATTTTGACGAAGTTTCACGAGCAATTTAATGACACATACATTAAGGGGATGTTGAATCCGTATGCTTTCGTACATTCATTTTTATATAACGAATAAAAATTGTTCGATTTTTATATAATAATATCTTCTTTCCTTTACGCGAATAGATTAAATCACTTCGCTATATATGAGTATTCGAATTTTAATAATATTAAATTTTTCAAAATCAGCCCAACATTCCCTTAAACTTAACGTTTGCATAAAATTTTCTTCTGCTTATACGAATAATAGCAACTTTTTTTTTTGTTTTTCTGCCTGTCGATGATTCAATGCCAAATGATAATATATATACCATACATGTACATACGCAGCAGCTTCCGAAATGTCATGAACATCGATATATTATATAGGTATACACGCGCTGGTAATACATACATATACATATCGGTGAGTATTTTCGTCCCTCGAGTACAATGTTATTGGATTTACTTTGTTTTTAACCATTATTTCACTATTTATACTGCTACATGAGTACGGATTATTATACATGTACATATAGGAATCATATGTATTTTGGTTGTTCCTGTCTATAGAGCATGACGCATTGATAAATTTATCTAGAGCATGCAGAGTTATTATTTGCATTTGTAGGGTGTAATTTGCGGATCAAGGAAACGACTGTTAATCATAGATTTACGTAAAAGGTACACATTTACTTAAATGATAGTTAATAAACAGTTAAGTATACAGTGAACTGTAAAAAGAATGGATATTAATTGGAATTTGTATAATTTTCCAGTTTATACTATAGAAATAATAAAATTAAATATTATTATATAAATTTTGATAATCAAATTCATACAGATTCAATGAAATTACAACGGTCGTTTGCTCAATCCGCGCATTAAGGCTGCGTATGTATATAACTTGATACACTTATGCTCGAGACACAACAATACGACGGCAACATCGAAATATATATGTGTATATATATATAACAACAACGGCAACAATATGTATACAACGGCTGTGTAAATGCAACAACGACTTAATTTTTTGTTTCTTGTCATTTTTTTTTGTCTCGGAAATAGATAATATATAGACGCTTCGCGCGGGTGTGACACGGTGGGGATAATAAAAGGAGTTTTGAACATTCAAAGTGTTTCATGGTCGAAGTGTGTCGAATGTACATACGCCACTATAATATATTATATTTGTGATATGATAACTGGAAGTTCGGATAAATGTGTGTATATATATATAATATAACTTTCATCTTTTTTCTGATATAGATATATTGATATATGTATAATGCGTGTGTCTCTCTTTATAGACTCTGAGACGAGAGAAGGTATAGAAATTGAAAAAGTGCCAGTGTCTGTGATATGTGCACGTTCATATATATATATTTATACTTGTTTTGTTGGAGGGGAGAAATGCGTATATGACACTATATAGTTGTTTTTTTATATCTCGTTCGAATCGTGCTATACAAAAGCCGTTACCATTTCTTATACATATATATAATATACGCGCAGGCAACTTTTTCGTAAAATTCTTCGCGAAATATTTTCACAAAATTTTCACGACAACTTTTACAAAAAGAGAAGAAAAAATAAATCCAGGTTTTGCGCTTAAACACGCGATACGTACACGTGTGTACACTTAAGTATAATCCCTTTGAAAAATACGGTCTGAAAAATAGCATATATCTCTCTTTTCCTATATATGTACATATTATATTTGTACCGCATATATATAGAAGTGTATGAAAAGTGGTGCCGCTTGGGAACTTTGGCATACACACGTGTACGTACCCATGCATATATTCTCGTTGACCAAACGTGTGCGTATATATACTTTGCAGTAATATACTCTCTGTCTGTCTCTCTTTCTCTCTCTCTTCAAAACTCTCTCGATACTGGTGCCTGGCAGTGAGAGATTCGAATTTGAATAAAAGCAGTATAGCAAAGCAGTATAGCGTATTACATACATATGGCTTCGAGAAACTTAATAATGAGTCGAAAAAAGCACGCTTTCCTTTTGTTCTCTCTCTCTTTTTATTTTATATGCATTATACATAGTTATATATGTATATACGTTAAACCGGCGATGATGATTCGACACGACACTATTAAACTACTTATAGAGCTGTATTAAAAATAGATGTCTCAATTCCTATAGACGCCATGCCATTGATCGCATCATTTGTTTTGTGTACTATATATTTTGTTTTGTTTTTTTTTTATTTTTCTTCATCTCTATGCAGAGTGATACAACTACTCTCTTGCTCATGGCTACGGCAATCGCGCGCGTATACACATCCACACTGAGAGAAATGATATAGGAAATTTTAATATAACTCTACTAAAAATTACTATATTTTATATCAACGGTGGGAT
>JAWWEQ010000010.1:27236383-27258641 GCA_035583055.1 Torymus tubicola | reverse complement strand
ATCCCACCGTTTGTATAAAATATAGTAATTTTTACTAAAGTTGTATTAAAATTTCCTAGACCATTTCTCTCAGTGCAGACATGCGCAAAGGAAAAAAATATCTGCGGTTCATTCGCACATTTGTCTATATATGTATTATGCGATAAAGTTTATGCATTTTCATTTGTCTGTCAACTATAATGTATCTGCTATAGAGTTACATCGATGAGCGATGAAAAGCGTCGATTGCATCGGCTGTGTTTGCGATTGCTGGAACGAATCATATGTATATACGCAAGAGGCAGTATTGCAGTGCCTATTATACGCAAAGATATTATAATTAGTACTATACAGATTAACAACTAAACGTCAGCCTTGATCAACTAAACTATAACAATTATATAAGTAAGTATACATATGGCGCTCTATCTCTCTCTGTTTATCTGCGGAAACGGCGTGTATTTTGAATTTTCTCTCTCGCTTCGTCTTCTTTCAAGTACAAAATGTGTTTAAAAAACATATCTCTCTCTCTCTCTCTCTCTTTCGTTCTCTCTCCCAAGTTACAAATCAGTCGAATCTCTAAAATTATCTAAAAAAACCGGCGAGTGAAAGAACAAAAAAGAATCAATCGATTAGTAAAAGGTGGCGGGTATAGAGGTGTATATATATAGGAAGCATACGGATATCGCATCACTCGGACACACACCGACAAAGATACAGAGAGACAATATTATATATGTATGCGCATATACATAATGTATATCCACACAATATATATAATGATAATAATGACATAACGTATATGACATCGAACTTAGAACTTGTGCGTCTTGTAGAGCCAGACGAGATTAGCGAGCCGGCCTTCCTGTCTCAGCACCATCCTTATATAAAGTCCCGATCTACTAGTATCCGCTTGTTCTTGCGTTTGTTCCTGTGGTTCCACTAACACCGATGGCGGTGGTGGTGGTGGTGGCGGTGGTGGCGGTGGTGGTAACGGAGGCGACTGTCTACGCGTTGGCACTACTTCCACATCCGCTTGCACAATTATCTTATTCCCATGCTGTTGTTTTCTTAATTCTACAGGCGGTGGTGGTGGTGGTGTCACATGTTGTTGTTGTTGTCGTCGTCGTCGTTCCTCTTCCTCAGCATGTTCTTCTTCGATACTAAGCGATTCGGCGCCAGATCCGGAACTAGCGTGATGGGATCGGGATTGATGTTGTTGTTGTTGTTGTTGGTGCTTGGTACATTGCAGGCATTGCTCGTCCTGCGCCGCGGCGACGGCTTCGAGAGCCGCCGCCGCGGGGGCCAGAGGTTAGTTGCTACCCGAGTGTTGACGGTGATCGCTGCTGGAGCCGGCATCGCTACCCAATGAGTTTAGTGTGACGCTACTGCCGTATGGATCGAGGGACGATTGTACCGACATACTCCGGCCTTGACGTCTCACTCGGTGGGGTGACAGCTGCCCTGGATCGACGCTTGTGGGGTCTGCCTGCAACAGGCATAATGGTCAGTAGTGAAGTGATAATTGATATATGTGATTTAAGGGTTGTTAAGTAATGTTATATTTAGGGGCGTGGTGATGAATAATTTTTATATGCGATGCTAAGTAGCTGTCAAGTGCGAAAGTAATTTGTCTGATGTTTAACGATGTTTTTGCTAAGGCCATAGTAATATTATTACTCTATCAAGTACTCAAGTTTAGTTTACAGAAGAGTTAATTCAACGTGCCGTGTAAGTTAGTTAGCTGAGAAATGTAACAATGTAATCAAAACTATAACTGGTAAATTATTTAAAAATATTTAGAATCTTTGTCACCTTGTTGATATACAAGAGTACCAATCTGAAACCCGACCGTTATATGATTTAATTCATTAACGTATGTAGGTTAACTTTTTTTTCAGTAAATTTTTCAAGGTAGTTTAATTAGTCGGACTTATCTTGTTATCTTTGTGGCTATTTAATGCATAATGCAAAATATTCCATGTTTGCTCGTATTGGGTTTTCTTTATAATGGGTGGGAATTGTAACATTATATATGCCGTATCAGAAAATATATATCTTATTTGTAACGCGAAATAACAATTGAATTTATATAGGCCATAAATCAGAACTGTTAAAAGTATATTCTTAATTAAATATGCCTTTTTATACTCACGCGCGTACTAAATTTAATCTCTCTCTGATTTAAATATGTATTTATTCACGTGCCATAAAACTTTATCCGCAAATACACTTCGACATGCTTGTACTCGTAATGAAATCATTGAAAAAGGAAAATGAAAAGTAATAAAATTCGTCAAATGAAATAATATATTAAATTTCACAGGCAGTGAATAAATTTTGAATATTTTCATATATATATTTTAAACATTTCCACTTGTTAACGGTAAATATGCAATGATTTTCAAATAAGAAAACAATCTACCGGCATATATACAATACAAACTTTTCCACAGTCTTATAAAGGCTTATATCTAATAAAGAAAACTAAAAAATAACTCTAGACGCACCTGATAGGCCAGAGCATTAACGAAGATATCGTTGGGCACCAATCCGAGTGGATGTACCTCGTGCATGAGCACGTTAGCTGGAATCTTATGGAACTGTATATATTCGATGAAGTTGCCAATGACGTCCTTCAAGTCTGTATTGCTGTTGCTGTCGCAGTATTTCTTACTCCACATCAGCGCAGCCTAAACAATGTTCGTATAAATTTAAAGTTTTTAGGAGATTTTTAATTATCAAATTATTGGGTACGTATATATACCTGAAACTTGGTGAACTCATCGGCGCGTAGCTCATCGCGCGCTAGGATCAAACGAACCACATGCTGTGGGAGCAGCGTAAACGAGCCAAGGTTCAACACCTCGTTGCCACGCTCGTCGACAAACTCAAGTACCTATTGGAAGCGAATGAAATTGTTTAGTTAGTTAATTGTATAGATTTTTTTTAATTAGTAAAAATAGAATGTAAAAGTAGTATTATTCATTTAAATATATGAATTTTTATTAAATCAGTGAGAAATACTACTTTGTCAATTATTGTTTATAATAATTTTGCTAATTTCTTTTAAATAGTTCGAACGTTAATATACGTAGAAAAGAGTTATTGTATATAAGCTGCGTCTTAATGCAGACGATGGTCTTACCATACCCGACTTATTCTACTTAAAGACCATTTAATGGGCATTGAATAAGCTTTCATTATGTTTCTTATAAATATTTACTACAATTAAAAATATGTAACATTTCATTTTCTATTATGCGCCACTAGACCAGTGCTCCAGATTTCATAAGTTTTCCCGGGCGCGTAACATATAAAAACGCTTTCATTTAATGAACGTTCTATTGTTTTCTCTGCGACCGTCGTTAAGAATTTTATAAGCTATCAAGTTTGTTTTATTAAAGTATCGTAAACACAGTGCATTTCATAATAACGAGATAATTATAGAAATAAATTATCAATTCGCTTTATCGACGCGTGCAAATAAATATATTGTAATATATATATTGTAAGATTAAAATACCGTATCAAAAACTAGTTTCGCGAGCAAAAAATGTACTCAAATCTTGTATAGTAACGACGTGTTTATATTTTAATTAAAGTTATGTTATATAGCATTGTAAACACTGTTGTGACAAATTATATTTACGATACACCTTGTTTAGAATTTTACGAGAACGTCGTTTCTTACGACTATTAAAGTTATTTCACAATAAATACTACTACTATTATCAAATCGCTTATACAACTTTACCGACGTTCAAATCCCATCAACATAGACAAAAAATTATTATTATTATTCTCGATCATTACCTTCTGTACCAGAGACTTGGTGCACTTGTACTGAATGTACCTCTCAGCAGAGGCGAGCAAAGCGCAAACCGTGTCCACGGTGATGCAGCATTGCACGAATCCAGCACAAGCACGGCGCAACTCGTCCAGTCCATAATAATCCGCTGCGTTCATCACCCCTGTATACACGAACACAATCATATTACAAGGGCTTCAAATATACAAGCGCAGGAAAAAGGATACGAGCTATAGGGAGAGACATAAAAAAAAAGCAACAACGACTTTACCGAGTAGCGTGCGCGGTTGTAGAGTCACGCATCCCGTGTGAATGTACTCGATCAGCTGGCGGAACACGTCCGGCTCGAATTCCTCGATGATGAGCGTGTGGTGTTGGTTAGACTGAGGCTAATACAAAGCCGCCAAATGTTAATTATTGCGGTATGAGAGAGAGAGAGGGAGAGTTGATGTATAGGGTCTATAATGTGCATGGGGTGTCGTATATTATATGAAGTTTCGAAAGATACAAGAATATTATAATATATATATAGATGCGCTATACCAAAGTGCGAAAGATGAAGTTTAAACGTTTATAAATGTATATATAATGATAATTTTACGTATATCTTGTACTATATAACGAGAGACAACGTAAAAAAAGGTGTACAATGTTGATGTCGAGGGAGAATTATATATACTCTTTGATGTGCGACCACAACCATGGCTCGACTAAAGTATAATACAGGTATATATATCTATACGTAGGTTTAAAACTCAATCAAAAAGCCCGCTTGTGACCTACATCCGAGGACGCGGCTCTGTCCTACTTCTCCTCGAAATTGCGTTATTATAAGTTGTGTGTAGCGCCTAGGCAGCCAGTCGCGCAAGCATGAAGACCGAGCAATGAAAATATTAGAAACGCACGGCTGGCTATATGTGAATTGTGTCGTTTATTCAGAGAGATGGTTAATAAACTTTTGAATGAAAAGCGAATGAAACTTCACCTCGCCGTGGTATATGCATGTACATATAAATGTATTATATAAGAATAAAAATTTTACTATTTGGGAGGCAATATATGGTATACAAAGCTCGTATAATAATTCATATATTAAGTGAGAAATGCTGAATTTCTATTACGTGTATTATTATTATTCATTATTAAATAGATGATTGTGTGGCAATTGATTAGCGCGCTATAGGCATTAATTATGGTAATTGTTTACTCGGCGAATCAATTAGTCATAATTGTCAGCCATTAGTTGATTAAACTATAATATATATATACATATAGCGATTATTAATTATTATACGAGCGGTGTATAGTGGCGTAATCTAATCCAATCAAAGGGCAAATCACCTATAATAAATATATGTATATATATAAGAGAACGAAGAGTAATAATAATAAAAATAACAAACACACACACATCACACGTGTCTCGCCATTTCGCTAATGTGCTCTCGTGAAAAAAAAAAATAATCGATGCGCTAGTCGCAAACTCACTGGTGTGAGAGTGAGTGGGTGAATTATAATATTAATGCATAACAATCTAATGGCGTACGGCATCGTATACTGGTGCAGGTTGCTCTATATGGTGCTACTTACGAGAGAAAAAGAGAGTGATGAGTCGATGATAATTTGTTGCGACTTTCGACTACGTGTGGATTATTACAATTTATCACTACTGATATGTAGATATATATGTGGGTATGGTAAATTTACACGAAAAAAATTACATTTAAAGCGGTCTCAAAATAAGTCAAAATTATTTTTTTTTTAATTGTATACGAATACCTTCCAGGCGTGTTTTTTTTCTTCAGAAAGGATTCTTATATCATAAAATAAAAGGACAAAAAATTTATGTCTCGACCATTTAACTAGAGAAACCCAGCTCTCATTAGATTTTTAAAAATTAAGAAATTTTGTTCAAAAGTTATAAGCTGTGTTTAAATACTTTAAAATTGACTAGGATTAAACATTTTAACAAAAAGCTTAGCAATATCTCCTTAACTGAAAAAACGCAAGTCATGGAAAGGATCCCACCAAAAAGATCTATACCAATTTTGAAACCAACTTAAACGTAAATTTTTTCCCAAATTCTCCCATACGTACCCAACGTATATATCAAAATATTCGTGTTAGTGCTGCAGCATGCGCATGCGTATATAATAATAATAATAATAATGCTCCAACGTGGCTCTATACAGACGCCACCTCATGTGTACACAGGAATTTTACAAATTCCCCGGTCTACCAAACTATGATGCATAAAAAAAACTAATACCTACATGTCTATTTTTACGCTACTATATAATACTTCGTGGACAGAAAAAATTGAAAGAATGCGAATATAATGGATGCATCGTCGAAAAAGTGGGTCGTCGCTGCGTATTACAAAATATGCATGTATATATGTATGTGCATTGTATCGATGATTTAAAGGTGGTTGTGGTATAGCTGCGAGACTGGCAATAATACTCGCCTCGTGTATTATATGTGTATGCGGAAGCAATCTACAAGGTGTTCTAGATCGAAGTGGCAAAAAAAAAAGAATGATGGTGAGAATGAAAAAAAAGGGGGGCGAGAAAAAAAAATCTATATACAACGTATAGTTGCAGACTCTAAGTATATTATTATTATAATGAAGTATAGTATAGTGGTGCAGAATAATTGTATACCTCTTGTATCGGAGCCAGCTCCTGCCTGAACCCTGACCGCTACATGGCACACAACATACGGTGGGTTATAACGTGGTTTATTATATTTTAGCCAAAATTTTTAGTTTTTTTATTTGTCAAGGTTATTCTTTTTCTTTCTTTTTTTTTGGTTTGTACATATAATCATATTATTTAATTATTATATTTTACGGGTTTCAGCGTTTTTAGCGCCAGGTTTAATTATCATCTCAATCGAGTTCAAATAAATTTTTTACTTTATATCGCCACGATGTCAAATAATTTCTCGTATCATTAACATCAAACAATTCAAAACTATCAAAACCAATCAAATAATTGCAAATGAATAATACAAAAATATTCACTTTTACTATAATTGGCATCGTGACGATATACACAACGAGTATATATATATATATATATAAGTCATTCAAAACTTTATAACAACACACACAATTTGCTCACAAAGCTATAAAGCGTATATATTACACTTATCAATAATTAATGTCTAACCGCAGGTACACCGCTATATATATACCACAATCATCAATCATCACACCCTTCTTACAAATTCAACACCTGTAATACCCACACCACGCATACTTTCCCTCCAACAGTCAAAGACTATACATCCACTCATATGAACTATAACACACATCACACATACATTATCATCACACTGTCACCCATACATTTCCAAGAATACCCCACAATCGTCGTATACCAGTATATATATATGTAGTATAAAGAAAGCAAAACATATCGGCGACGGGATATAGTAGTTATACCACCCTCACAGTGTATCTACAAATTACCTGTTGCGCGGCGTTCTGCAGATTGAGCAGTGGCTCCGAGCTGCGTTTCAGGAAGTATCGTAGCTTGTTCTCTTTCGGTGGCGGCTCCTTTTTGCGCTGTGGACTTGGCGCCTGGTACAGCATCTTGTGAAAGACCCTGACACAGAGGTTTATATATATCGTTGTATAGATGTATATATGGGTCGTATAGAATGGTATAGGGAAGAAGGGGGCGGCCGGGCGTGTATACTTGTTGATTTGATGTATATATATATATACGTGTGGGAGTATGAAGAGGGTGCGATGTGTGTCGAAGGGGAGTACGGTGTAGCGTTACTTTATGGGTAAGGATCGCTTGTTTCTTTTTTCTTTTAGGTATTATAGATGGTATATCTCGAATTTTTAATAAGATTGTGCAAAATCTTGGGTCTTGGGTCGTCAATTTAATAAAAATGTATAATTTTAGTATATTTTTTTTCATATTTAAGTATATGCGAAAACGTAAAATACAAAGTGAATGAACGGCCTTTTCATTCATATAATTAAAACAGAACTATTTTACTCAGCTTATTTATTATAGCCTACCATTAACTATATACCATCTACAACAACAAAAGAACTAAACCATATCATTTCCCCATTGTTATATCCTTTTCGTATTCTACTATACACAAACACTATATATACGCAGCTTCTATATCCCACACAATATCCCTAAATGTAATTAACTCACCGCATCTCGCAGTCTCGACCTTAATCATTGTTACTCTCAGCTATATACATACACCTACCAACTTCCCCGCCTCCCAAACCGACCTTGCAAGGACAAATCCCCCTCCCACTTCTCTCTCAAAACATTTACCCATACCAACCACCCTCCTCCATTCACCAACCCCATTTCCCCTCCGCCCCTCACCTCTCAGCAAACAAAAAAACTCGCTTCAAGGTCTCACACTCCCCCTCTGTATAAAGGATCATCCTGTAATCCTCTCCCACACTGACACCCAAAAAGATTGATCGCGCTCTACACCTTATATATATATATATATACACATCAATCTATACATACTTGCTCCGGGCGGCGAGTACAGCCTTGACCGCACAGACCGGCTCTCGCGTATCACCCACGAGGAAGGTGACATCGCAAAGCTCTGGCATACGCGCGAGGAACTTCATATCCTCGGCTAAGCCACTTTTATTCTCGAACGTCGAGTGATCAGGGTCATCGGGCGGTATTGCCGAACCTGAGGTCGAGGCTTCCGGCATGGCTGCTGATGCTGGATATAAATCCTCCTCCTCGTCCTCCTCGTCGCCACTCGTCGCTGCGTTACGTCGCTGCAGCAACGGCGACGTCTACATATACATATACATATACAATACAATGCACGTATCACACAAGTTGGCGCGCAGTCGTGCTAATTAGACATGCATACATGTGTGTGTGTATAAGAGAGAATGAGAGGGAATGTGTGTATATATATATATATATATATATATATATGTAAGCATTATACCTGTTGCTGCGACGATTCAGATCCTGGAGCCCGCTCGCCCGTAGGGCTGCAGCCGCGGCTCGCGCTACGTAAGAACACTTTAACGGGCACACCGCACACACCACTGTTACAACTACTGCTACTACTGCTGATGCTGTTGCTGCGGTGCGGATATATGTGTAGAGCTTGGCCTTTTTCGCTCTCTCTCTCTCTCTCTACTCCGGACTATGGAGAGCCTCGCCCACGCGTAGTGCTGGTGGTGGCCCTTCGCTGTAACTGCTGTTGTTACTCGTCATCGTCATTGCTGATTCCTTAGGGTTCCTCGGTCTCCTATATGTGTATAGTTATTATATACTCTAGGTAGCACGTAGTAGTAGTACGTAGTAGTTAATAACGCAGTGTAGGAGGACAAGGAGAGGATACAACAACACAACGACGACGACGACGTCAACGTAGACGATGTGAAATGCGAGGCTGCTAAGGCTATCCGGGTTTTCTCTTCACGAGGGAAAGAGAGAGAGAGAGAGAGAGTAGCAGTAGCGTCCGCGCCCAGGCAGCCACTGCGCAAGCCCGAGATATATAGAGGAGTCCTTCGTGCGTGCGCACGCGGATCGAACTTGCTATGCTTCTCTCTCGCGCTCTCTCTCTTCATCCCAGTAAAGAGAGAGAGGGAGAGAACGCGATCTATACGCGTGCACACCCCCCTGGTTAGGTATATATATATATATATATATACCTATACGTGTAATATAACGCGCGCGCGTGGTGCTCGAAGTGTGACCGGAGCGAGGGCGTCGATGATAGTATATATAAGGGTTTTAGTTTAAATATCGTATAATATAATGAATTATCAAGGGTAAGCGGCAGGATACGTTGCGGTTTTGCTGTTTTTTTTTGTAAGAGGAGCGAAGGTAGACGTGAATAAATATTGAATGATGATGATGATGAAGGTTTCAGCTGGTATAGGTGTATAGATATATGTAGGATATATATGTATATATCAAAAGAAGAAATGTATGCGGCCATTCAGGAGAAACGAGGTCAAGCTCAGAATACGCGAACGCGCGGGGGATCTTGAGCGCAAGCGCCGAAATGTATATATATGTGCGTTCGCTCTCGTTCTCATTCATGATATGGCCCTGCAGCGTGGATAGGTAAAAAAAGTACTTTTGAATCCGAAAGGTGGTGCTACTGTGGCTGCGCTTCATTCAGTGAGCTTTGATTATAGCTATACCGTTGTAGTGTGTATATATGTATAGTATAAATTAATTATTAAAATGTATAATAACGCGAAGCTATTTGAAATAGGAAATGTTAAAAATTAAATGAAATTTGGCGGAATAAATAATATATACATTGTAGAATAGGATGTTAGTGTATATATATGATGAGAAAGAAAAATATGTATGTATAAAAGGGGAAGCTTTCTGATCGCAAGCTCGCAGCGAGCGACTGTGGCGACACTCCTCGGCACGCTCGATAACGCGGCTGCGCTAGAATAACGAGCGATTTCGGTTTTCGTTCGCTGACGCCTGTACCTCCCTCTCTCTCTCTCTCGCTAGCGTGAGAGATTCGCGCTTTAATCTATCCGCGGCACTTAATTGCCACGCGCTTCACTCCCCTCTCCTCTCCTCTTCTCTTCTCTCACTTTATTTACCAAAGCGAGAAATACCTATGTATGTATATATATATGTATGTATAGAGATGCGTTTACTCGTTTTCGAATGAGCTTTGTATATAGTATATAGAGATCGTTGGGAGTAGGAATTACGCTCGATGAATTAAACCGTTTGCTAGAGGCTCGCGTCGGATGTATAGGCTTTAATTTAGTGCGCACGATTGTGCGACGGTATATATATATATATATCTACGGGGGTGTGCGGTGTTCGGGAAAAATATTTACGTATACGGTGTATATATATATATATATAGAGGAAGGATAATTAGAGGTAGAAGGATGATAGTGCGCGGGAATGGCGCGAATTTGGGAGAGTGATAATAAAGAAACAGTAGACGGTTGCGTAACATAAAACAACATCGATTTTATTCAACACAAATGCTTGTACGATATCTTAGAGTTTTTTTTTATTTTTATTTTTCGTTTCGATCTTCATTCTTCTTCTTCTTCTTCTTCTTCATCTTATTCTTCGTCGTCGCTTTCGTGATGATGACAATATATAGTAGTTGTTGCTTGTTTTTATTTTTATTTTTATTTTTATTATTTTTTTTTTAATTATTATTTCCTCTTATTCCTCGTAATTCTAACTCGTAATATTTTTTTTTTTATGTACACGAAATATAAGGCACGTTCGATATTACATCGATGAGAGCACAGATTCGCGCTGTCTCTCTCATATATGTCACTTTCTCTTAAACGATATGCCACATCCTTACCAAACGTAGAAAATGTTCCTGCTTACATGTAATATGTATAATATGTATGTATAATATGTATATATTTATATAGATTTTATATAAACGCACACACATTTCTCTCATACATCGCACGCACTTATACTTGTCTTTCTCACTACATAGCTTACTCTCGGAATGAATTTCTTCTGTTTCGTCGTTACGACAACAACAACAACGACGTTAGAACGCGTATATTACCTTCTCGAACGGATACCTGATGCACGTCGATTACTCTCTCTCCCTCTCTCTCCTTCTTCTCTCTCTTTTTCCATTCGAAAACGAAAAACACAGGAATAATCGTAGCCTCTTAGTCACTATACTCTCGGCTATTCCGTGTCTGAACAAGCACGACAGGTGAACAATCGCCTCTGTAAAAATCCGTGATTCGTCGATTACAATGAAACGCCGTCGATGGCCGGAGGTAATTAAGAGTCAGAGTTAAAGAGAGAGATAGGGAGAAAGAATGAGAGAACCAGAGATCGCCTGATTACGTGTATTATTTCTCTCACCCCTCTTTCGTGTCTTATACACACGCGCGCATATGGCATGCGCTTTCTCGCAAAAGCCATGAAACGTGAAATCGACGGCTTGGAGGTGCGAGAATGAATAGATATACATATGCTTCTGTTCCCGTATATATATGTGTGTGTACAGAGAGAGAACACGAAAATAGAGGAGGGGTGAGAGGTAGCGGACGGTGCAATCACGCGAAAGGGATTGAGAGACAACAACAGATATCCGCGCGAGATCCGCCGCTCGTGGCGTGGATTGTTTGTCGGTTACAATAATTGGCAACTAGGTTGTGTGAGCTAATTTATTAAAGTACCGCTCTCTCTTTTTTTTACTCTCGTTGCTCTCTCGTACATGTACACAATGTTTTTTAACATGCATACCTATAACATACGTACACAAATTGCACTCCAATCGTTATTCTATATACTTTATTTGTCTCTCGCTCGCACAGCACCTTGCATATATATTTGTGTATAATAATAATATAATAATAATAATTATAATAATAATAATAATCTCCTCGAATAGATTGCGGTATATCTCTTCTCGGGAATCTTTCTCTCTTTCTTTCACCCTCTCTCATACATTTGTCCCTCACCCACGTTCTCTCTCTCCCTTTCTCTCTTTCTTTCTTTCTTATAATAATCTCTCTTCTGCAATCTCGGCAGCTCGACTTAATAATTCTAGAAACAAACTGGCATTGATCGTAGTCTGGAATATCGTATTATTTTACAAGAAATGTACAACGCCTCATTCTCTCATTCTCTCAATTTTTTTTTCTCACTCTCTCACACTTGCACTCTTTCTCTCTATTATATAGAAAAAATATAAAAATAATCTGTCAACGTGTGGTTATATATATCTATATATATATACGTGCACGCTGGCCGCACAAACTGAACGCGTTAAGCCCATCACTCGTCACCATATACATATATACTTCTCTTTTCAACTTCGTCGTCGTCGTCGTCATCATCATCATTCCTCTCTCTTATTCTCTTAAAGTAGAAGAAATGTCCAACATGAAGGGGGACGAGAGTGGAGTTGCGTGTGTCCCTCTGGGACAGTAGTAGCATCTGCTACTCTTTCTTTCTCTCCCTCTTTCTCTCCCTCTTTCTTACGTTCTACATACACAACATACACTTACAATAATAATCATAATCATCATCATCATCATCATCATAATAATAACTCTCTTTCTTTCATTCTTTCTCTCACCCTACACATATAGGGAACAACAACAACAACTCGGAATATATCTCCTGTACAGCACAAACGTCGTCGTCGTCTTTGTCGTCGTAGTCGTTGTCATCGTCGTCTTGTGTATACATATCATTACAATAACGCCATCACAGCGCCAGTATAATATAACTTGAGCAGTGTCGTAGCATATCGGAATGTCGTCGTAGTAGTAGTCATCGTCGTGTCTCAGAGGAGCGGTGGCGCTGGCATCATCATCATCGTGTCTTGCGGCTGCTGCTGCACTGGCTGCGACTGCTGCTGCTGGCGTAATCGACGATGATGATGCTGTTGCAATGCTCTGAGTGGCACGCGGTATCACAGCTTCGAGGGATCGTAGTTCTCGAAGGCCCACCTCTGACGTGCTGAGGCTGAGCTGCATTCTTCCATTAGCAGACGTTGTTTGCTTTCCGTTATGGCTAGGCACTTGCCGCTACTCTCGTGCCTGATCTGCTTCGTCTGGAATTTTAAGATATAAATATTGGGGTGTGTGAAGAATTTTTGAAAGATGATATGAGGTATAAATTTTAAAGGTTATCGATTTGAATGTATATTGAAGATTATGGAGGGGTTGAAGGTGTTTCGGGGTATTGGTTGAGTTGATTGTAATATATATGGTTCGTAAACTATGCGCGGGTATAAACAAAATGTATAGTACCCTGTGTCAAGGATCAGGTTAGTAATACGAAATCAATGAAGCAGTAATGAAATACGGTATGCTGTTCTGAGCGTAATTAGAATCCGATGGCGAAAAATGGATGTTGAAAAGTTTTACTTGTAAAAATTCGAAAGTATTGATTGACTAATTACGGAAAAGTTTGTTCGGAAGTGTTATCTACTTTTACATAATATCGGATTCAAATTTTGCAAATCGCTTCAGTATTACGTTATACAGGGAGTATCATGTTCTAGTTTTACTTGTAACGTAATAGTTTTTTTTTAAATTATATACTTTCATTAAAACTTGTGGCATGTTCTCTAATTAGTTATTGGAAATTTTATAATAATTTTGTTTCAAAGTATATTGTTCTTAAATGAATTAATTTTATAATTGACCATCCTTATCCAATACAGCACTCTGTATCCGTAGAAAAATTTAATTAAGCTCTTATAAAATATTACAATCTTTCGCGTTTTCATTATTGTTATAAGGTTCGATTATTCCTGTAGTTAATTTCTATGCAATAATATGTAACCCATATTGGTATAATACGGTTACAATATTCTACAGAGATAAAATGAAAATAATGGAAAAATTAAAAAAAAAAATAGCTTGCGGCAATATCGCCCAAAGAATTCTTTAATATTCCGTAATATCTATAGAATATTGTTACCTCTCAACAACTTACAAAATAAAATCAAAATATTGTACAAAGATTGACTCTTATATGCAAGTTTACTAAATACACAAAGATGTTATTAAATAAAATTGATATGTTTATACTAAATACAAAAAGGTATTATTAAACAAAATTGAGTATCCTGCATGAAATTAAAAAAAAGATCTTACACGTATTCTAACTACACGGTCAATAATTAAAAAAAAAATAATCATGACATTTGTTATATATTATTGTATTCAATAGCAGCTTGATAGAAAATATATACCTTAAGCGTTTTATTGATCGCTATTATTACACAGTGGCAATAAAACAATCACTATATCAAATCAATATAAACTTGTATTCGCTTGCAATAAAATTAAATTGCTTCAACAGACTTAGCCAAGTGTTAAAAGTCAAACGTTTCTTTGCAATTAAACGACCCATATATATATATATATATATATCCGAAATATCATAAATTTTGCATCTCGTTAACTTGCTTCAATAACCTTGTTTACGCTCATCAGACCTATAAAACACACGGTCCTTCGAAAATCATCATATCGCAAGCTGCAATTATTTCCAAACGCGTATACGTATAAAGCTCCCTTGTTTATACTCAATATACTAAAAGAATTGCCGCGTTAAATTTATAACCCCGTTAGTTATATTATTTACATACTTATTGACAATACACATTTTGCGTATCAAAAAATTCCCCCAAAAAGCTCTCGCAACCCTTACAATAATTACTTTACTTATCCCCACTTAAACACAAGTTAAAATCTATACGCATGCGCGTATATAGTTACTTCTCAAAAGTATCCGTAATATAAAATCGCACCGTTTCGGCATCACTAACCAGCAACACTCCCATATCGATCGTCTCTTTCCTTCCCCTTTCCACGTGAACACCGCGGGCGAAGATTTACGAGCGCAATTAGTCGATTGACGAAAATTCCCGATAAAAAGCATATCGATATGACTCTCCTACCCCTATATACTCCTCCTCACTTCCCTTTCCTTCCCTTCCACACCTCCGCACACCGTATTAATTCATCTCGCACCAATTCCGCTCGATATATATACGTGACAAAAAGCCCGCGTGACGTTGTTATTGTTGTTGTTATTATTATGCGCGTAAATAACAACATACCAACGCGAGCACCGCCTTTTCGATATTTCAACGCGACGCTGGTCGACCGGAATATGCGCTACATATGCGTTAAAAAAAAAAGAAGAAAATAAAGCAATAACAACAACAACAACAACACACGTGTATACAGGGACAATGGAACCTGCGTTCGTTCATTCTCACCGACCTGATCAATCGATGTATTGTACGAAAGGGGGTTACTTGAATATCGAGTTAATGAACGCGACAGGCAGTTGTATAGTAGTACTACTGTTCCTCTCACTCTTCCATATACCCTCTGGGAATTCGAGCGAACACGCGGTGCGGGTTTGTGTTTTTATATCGGCGATGAAATAACTGCTCTCACGCACGTACGTATATGTATATACGGCAGGGTCGAATGATAACGAGGGATTTGCATTTCACGCGTATGTCGTACACTCGATTGTGTATATATATATACATATACATGTGTTATATACGTTGACGTATATATAACGTATATAAAAGTTCAGCTCGGTGCCTCGGCGTTGTCGGTTAATTATACGCCACGTTGAAAGTTTATACTTTGACGACAGCTTGTATGTATAAATCGCGTATATAATAATCGCGTTTTACCGGGTACTCCTGTGATTATTTTATTTATCTTTTTTCGTTTCGTTACGTATACCATTGTAATATATACAACTGTGTTATAGAGAGGTAATATTATTACGCTATAATAGCCAAAATGTTATATACATATATATAGATATCGTATACGCGTCGCGCGACGTTTGATTTCCGGCAATAATATTTCAGCAAAGCGCGCGTTTAATACCTACCTATACCATCCCCCTGCTACTGCCGCGCGCGTTGAGTAATAAAAGCAAAATCAAGCGATATAGCCGTATAGTCGCGCGTTCTCTCTCTCACTCACTCGTCTATTCATAGATGAGTATGAGTATGGAGAGTGAGAGAGAGAGAGAACCGCATTGCGCTATACCAACGCGACGACGCCTCGAGAGCTTTTGTTTTGCCGCGCGCGAGCGCATTGTGGCTCTCGGGCGTTTAATGCTCTTACTATACACTAAAATTTATCGGTATATCGATATATATATACATATATAAGCGCACGCGCGAGTTGGATTAATATACGCAGAGGTTCGGGTAAAACGAACGCAAAAAAAAATATATATACGTTCGTTTATGTCACTCGCTTGGTATTATTATTATACGAATAAACAACACCGAGTGGAAGAGAGAGAGAAAAAAGAAGGATTGTTACGGTATAAGAGGTATTACGCTACGGTTATATACATATTATTTCGTCGATCGACCTCGGTCCATCTATTATAATAACTCAGCTCGCGTGAAATCGCCTTATAGCTTATATATAAATTATCACACGCCTCGTAAACTTTGCCGCACGGCTATATATGCGACGACGACGGTAAATTATATACATATAGTTATATATACTAAGGTATATTGTATATATATATATTACAAAAGCATAAACTTCGTACCTGCGGATTGTAGTTCCATTGTTGGTTACCCTTGCTACCATGGCATGGATAGAGTATGACGTCGGTACCACTGTAGTCTAGGCAGGACTCGTCTCTCCTTATCTCACCGGACTTGCTCAGCATCCAGTACTGCGCGCGGGGCGGGAAAGAAAATTAGTATCATTAGTTACAGTAAAGAAAAATCAACCACATTTGAAGGTTTTTCTTTTTCTCTATATACCAACCACATCTATATACACACACACACACAGACAGACAGACAGGTAACATTTGTATATATATACACGTATTCCAGAGGCGCACGTTTCACGAGTAATTAGCGGTCGCGTGGCAATTGACTCCACGTTTATCCAATTTCAATCGTATATATATATACACACGTGAGAGATACGCCACTGGAATATCTTTTATTTCCCGTAACCGACAACATATACACACACGCACACACACACACAAAGACGCAGACAACAAACCCGACAGACATACAAACGTACAGCCCCAAGGTGTATATATCATCATGCGAATGGTGCAGAGCGCTTCTATGTACACACAGCGTATAGTGGTAATGGTATAGTGGTAGGGGGGTTACGTAAGCTTTTGCAGGTGCGCACGTGTATACATATATATATATACATACGCGGCGTGTATATGGGTATGTGTGTATAGCCATTCTATGTATATACATATAGCGAAGCGTGCAACAGGGGGGCGGATATATATAGGTGAACGAGTGGGAGGGGGGGAGGGAAGATACGCGTATATATATACTACCGTGGGAGACTGGGAAAAGTCAAGATTAATTAGTTCGATGTATAGACGCGTGTATAATTCGTCATATAGTATAATTACGTAAATATGCACGCGCGCGAAAGAAAAAAAAACGTATAACGATTAAAAAAAAAGAAGTAACCGACCGTGTTTTAATTACACGTGTGCTTTTACCGTCTCTCTCTTTTATATACAGACATACACGGCGACTTCTTCGTTTTCTTCTAAACGAGAGAAAGACACAGAGGACTTGCGTTAAACTTGTATATATATATATATAGAGAGAGAGAGAGAGAGAGAAGGAGAAGGTTAAAGCATCCGAGAGCAAAGGCACTGCTGTATATATATACATATACACTACTGTGCACCGTTCGTTCTCATTCTACGCTCGTTACTCGCGCGCGCGAGCGCGAGCCACGCGACAAAGCTCTTTATGTCCCTCTTTCTCTCTCTCTCTTTCTCTGGCTCGCGAAATGCACACACACACATACATACACATAGAAAGACAGGAGAGGGAAGCAAACGGATTGAGGAAAAAGAAAAGCGCAGGCGTGCGCGCACGCCGACGGGGGAAAAGGAAGAGGCGGAAAGTTTAACGGGCCCGCGTCCAAGAGGCGCGTGATTGCAGAGCACACACACATACACACGAGAAAGAGAGAAAGAGAGAGAAAGACAAGCGCGGACGACGGCGTAAGCAGTTTACTCCCCGGGCCACTCGATCTCGTTATATACCTGATACGCGCGTGCCCGCTCGCCTGGAGGCAATCGGACGGGACGTGTCTTCTCCCCCCTCTCTTTAGGTATATATCTGTATGTACGTTTCTTCTTCTTTTTCTCCTACCGGAAATGACGGCCGCACGTCTCTGTGACGACGACGACGACTGAATGAAACGCGCGTCCGATGGGGATTGGTATAACGGGGCGGTGTATATATATATAAGGGAATGGAAGAAGGAAGGATATAGCAATGAGTGTGGGTGTCTCGTCTGTGATATGTTTCGTCTTAATTGAAATAAAGAAGAAGAAGAAGAGCCGGTGGTCATTGGTTTTCCGGAGCAGCGGTGGGGGGTTGGTTGCGATGATAGTGTTATTATTATTATTATTGTATATTAATGCGCGGAGGGGTATATTATGGATTAATCAGCAGCATTCAGGTTACGCACAACACCGCACACCTTTCTCTTTTATTATGTATATATATGATGCTTTCGAAGACGATATAAAAAGGTATATATATATCGATGATAGTTGAGTGTTTATATTTATGTATATAATATAGAATGAAGATTAGAAGATTAGAAGATTATATATATGTATATAAAGGCTCGTTGGGTCGAGAATTACGAGAAATGAAGAGACGAAATAGAGAGAGAGAGAGAGAGAAGCAGCGTTGTTGCTAATGCTCTTTGTGCGGCCCAGTATAATGTAATATATATATATTCGCGAGTCACCAGAATGAGTGGGGAGGAAAATGTATATTGTTAGCCTTTGAAGAGAAAGAGAAAGAGAGAGAGAAAGAGAGACAGTTCTCAAAATTAATACAATACCATCACCGAGGACGTCGTTATCCTCTCTCCGAGCTTGCGCGCGCGTGTGCCACGCGTCGTCGCGTCGCTAAATTACAGAGGGAGAGAGAGAACGCGCGCACATAGTCCGTGATTATGTACACACGTATACACACGCGAATGCGCGCATAGTGGAGAGAGAATGAGACAATAGAGCGAAAAAGAGAGAGAGAGAGAGAGAGAAAGAGAGTAAAAAAAATAAGAACCGATACGAATCATCATCGCATTGGAAATGAGAGTATATATATATATAGATAGAGTAGAAGTGTAGAGGTAGGCGGAGGCGTCGCGTGTACCTGATTGCCGCCCTGGTTATGACATTCATAGAAGCCTACGGGCTGATGCAGGTCTTCCGGGTTGCCGGGCGAGTCTATGCACAGTCCGCTAGTCAAGTGTCGGATCTGCACACGCATATATACGAAAGGCATGGAGAAAAAAACTTTTTTTTGTTTGTTTTTGTTTTTTAGTTTTTTTCGTAAGTTCGTTCGAAAAAAAAAGAAAAGATATAGTTGAAAGTGATAAAGAGAGAGATAAAAAGATAGATGTAAAGAGAGAATGAAGAAACAAAGAATATTATAAAAAAAAAAAATAAGATTATATAAGCATCGATAGTTTTAATTTTTTTTTTTTGTTTTTTTGCTTAAACGTCGCTTAGTCTCTAGTATTACGTATAGTTGATAATATATGTTGGTCCCCGCCGATTCAGGTCTCGTCTTGCTGGCGGGGGGAGATGGTATATAGGTGTTGGTGCGGACATGACGAGGACATCACGATTATTAATATTATTATTATTACATTGGAATGGTGCTTATATTACTACTATTATATGATTATTATTATTATTATTACATATCCGTAGAAACGCACATGTCTTGCAATGCTCTGTGTGCGTCTACGGTGTATATTAATTTTTTTTTTATATATGTGTGATGGAGCATATATATTATTTCGTATCGTCGTCTTATAAGTCGATTGTATTTGTTTTTTATAACATATAATATGTAAGGGGGGTGGGGGGATATAAGGTGGAGAGTAAACAAAAGCAATCGTACATTCTATCATTCACTCGTACGCAAATATAAAAAAAAAATTTGGCGGATGCATGTATACATATATAAATTTATATATATATGGTATAACGTCTGGTGCGGCTGCAGGGGCTGAAACGCATCATGCTTCGTCGTTCCAAAAAAAAATAATACAAACGTGTGGTAGTGGTGGTGTGTGTTTGTGTGTATACATGTATTGTGCAGTAGTGATGTACATATATATATTTATCGTAACTATGTGTACGTGTATACAAAGTGAAAGGAGAGAACAAACAAACAGCTCTTCGTAAACGAGTAAAGAGGAAAAAAAGGAATGAGAGAGAGAGAGAGAACGGATCGAGCACTTCTCTACGTCTCTCGTCCTGGAAATCGCGCGATTAATTACGTCTGTTTAGCGGCACGCGAGAACACCGCGCTTCCGTTTCTTTACACACACATACACTTGTACTATACAGTTCAGCGCTTCCTGTACGTGTGTGTATACCTCGATTGCCTTAATTGAACACGAGACCGAAGGCGGTAGTTATCTTTTTTTTATGTTCACTCAAACACGCGGTATTGAGAAGATTTTGTAGTTTCGCGAGATAAGATTTTCCTTTTTGTTTTTCAATAATAATCGAATCGTAGTTGTGTAATTTGAATGTCAACCCTCGCGAAGGATTTATTATCATTTCCATACTATATTGATTTCCAGAACGAGACCACGTTCGCTTATATACACTATCTCTCTTTCTCTCTCACCTTTACGGAAAGTCACACAAGAGAACAAGCAATTTTAGAAGGATAGACTGCATTGATATATATATATGGTAGCGGCGCATCTTGGTTCCATACACACTGGCTCCACGTGCTGATGCGGCGTGCAACGAGATATACATATAGAGACAGAGTTGATATATATAGAAACAAGACAGAGACAGGCAGAAACGACGATTTCGTCTCGTGTGTGTGTGTATGTGAATTGTATATTATGCGTGTACGTGTATTTGTATATGTATATATGTATGTACGCTAAATGTGTAAGTGTACATCCGACGTTGTGTACCTGGTTGCCTCCTTGGCGATGGCATGGGTAGAGCCCGGCCGGCTTGTGCAAATCGGCCTTGCGTGCCGGCGAGTCCAAACAGGTGTTGCCGCCCTCGCCCAAGTTTCGCACCTAATTGTATCAGGTTAATATCACACGGCTCGTCGTCAGATTGTTAGTACTACTACTACTTGCTATATATATATATACGTGTATATTAACTCTCGCTATATAGATATACACGTGTGTGGTCGCGTCTTACAATGTATATATACAACGGGTAGGTGTGGGGAAATTGGTCGTTGTATATTGCTAATACTATATATGTATAGACATCGCCATTAACGGTTTCGTTCGAGTACTTGTATGTAGACACGTAGTAGATGTGTTTTTTTTTGTTTTATTTTAAATGCAGCTGGCATGGATTCAACGTAGCGGTGTTCCGGATCGCAGCGTTCGATGACGAGAAAAGAGATCGCTGTATATACATGCGTGATTTTACTCATTTAAATCCGGCAGCTGCTACTGCTGCTGTTACTATACTACTGAAATTCGCGCGACAAACGTTGGTTTTTTTTGTCAAACAAACAACACCCAGCTAAGAGTTAAATATTTAAAGCGATCGACGTAATTCAGCCAGTCTCCGGATTACCGATTTCACTCGCGCCTGTATATAGTGCTCAACTACGTTGGCATCGGGGCTATTGGAAAATAAACAAAAAAAAATAAATAAATAAAGCGACACGAAAGCAAAAACACGACAGGACGCGGCGCGAGCGTATACACACAGGATTTAGCGAAAAACTCTATATATACCCTTCCCTCTTTTACTCGAAAAGTGTACTACGCACGGCGACCGCAGGAGCTTTCGGTTATATTCCATGCGGCATTAACAAACTTTTTTCTCATTCCCTTCCCTCACCCTACGGCGATCGATATACAGGAAAAATATCCCCGAGCTTGGTAGTAGTACATATATA
>JAWWEQ010000010.1:27180306-27236283 GCA_035583055.1 Torymus tubicola | reverse complement strand
TATATGAAGACACGGTCCGACAGCGTACGGCCAACGTTCTCGATTTCGCTGTACCTCGGAATGCGCCGGATACGTGCGCGTGTATATTTATATATATATATATATATATATGAGTGGGATAAAAAAGTGTTGGTATGCGTGTGCATGTAAATATATAGTATATATATATATAGAAAATAACGGGGCTCGAACGAAACCGCGTATGGCGGAAATTTCGGGCATCCTGTGAATAAAAAACAAAAAAAAATATATATATATATATATGTATAGGGGGAAAAGGGAGGTTTATTAGAGCTGTACGCGGGATGGTTTTCTACTCCTCCTCCTGTAGCTGAAACGACGATCTGGAAATATTATCGATTTCGTCTGTGGTAGTGGTCGTCCTCTCGGTACAGCGGTCGAAAGCCGATTAGCCGCTCTAATGGCTCTGGGGTATATCTTCCGTCTGTGGAAATAATGCCTCTTCTTTTCTTTTTTTTTCTTTTTATTTGCTAAAGGCTACGGGAATACGACTGAAATTTCGCGATTTGTTTGGGAGGGAGGGCCGACAGGGTAGAGAATAAAAGTGAGGTTTGCAATTTATCTACTGGAAGAGATTTTAAAATTTCTCTTTTTTTTTTTATAAGAATACATAGCTCTCGTCAGAGTTTGCCGCAGTAGATTTATTTTTTTTTTCCTCTGTGCTTTAGGTTTCTAGGAAATACTGTGAAATAAAATTCTATGAAAATAAATTATATGAAATTGAAGAAACAAAAGAAAAAATAAGTATATAAAATTTTATACCTTCACCAACGTACTCGTCGTCAATATTACCAAGACCGCGTACCGCACGAAAGCGCGAACACAATCAATCCCTCGAGCTTACGCGTATACGCGCTTATCATCTCGTATAACTATATATATATACACATCGTGATCAATCGGGTCGCGAATTCCCAGCGGAACGCGCGTAAATAAAAAAAAAAAAGCAAAGACCCAATAGCAGCAGCAGCCACTCGTCGAGCTTTCAAGCGTTTGCAATAACCGTCGCATATACGCTCTCGTATACAGCATGAGCCTTCGTCCCGATGACAGCAGCAGCAACAACAACAAGTCGGCCGCAATTATTCGCACTGTAAATCCGACGATCGAGAAACACTCGACTGTCTCTCCCGCGTGATTTAAGAGTAAAAGAGAGGAGCGAAAAAAAAATCTTCACGCTCTCGACTCGCGCTGCTTTACGAGGCCTTTATATTGTCCCTCTTACGGAATTTCTCTCTTTGTGTATATATATACACACATATACATGTGGCTTTACGCATATTTTTTTTTCGTCGTCGTCTACACGCGTCTGGATTTACCGCCGCTTAGCTCGAGTATGTGTACACGTATACGTAGAAAATACACACATACATAGAGAAGAAAACAACAAACAACTGCGCGGTGGGTGCGAAATTGGTAAAGCCTGCGCAAGAATATACTACAACGCTAAGAGGAGAAGGTGGGGGGAAGTACGGTACACATATAAAGCGCGAAAAAATATAAATCCGGCGAGAGAAATGTATGTGTGTTGTTTTTCTTTTACGTATACGTTAAAAACAGCGCTTTAAACGCGTAAATCTAGTTATCTTATACGCGATTGTGCAAAACAATTCATTATATCGGTAGGAAAAAAAACACAGACACACATACAAATAACGAAGGAAGAACAACGACACGGAATCACCGTACGGCACGAGATTGATTTCGCAATTACGCGGGCCCGGACATGGAGATAAATCAGGAAAAACAAATCAATCCTTTCTCTCTCTCTCTCGTGGCAGTCACTACACCCCTTCTATACCCGTTCGTCTATCACACCGCCCACGAAATCAATGCACCTCTGCATGTATACTTGTGTTATTTCTCCCCTTCCCCATACCACCGAGATGTGAAAAATTAAAAAATATGAATAGGCAAAGCGAATTCTAGATACGCGCGATAAACGTGGATGGATAACAATAATGTCATCGGATAACTGCAGATAAAAAGAATAGCGTATGCTTGTTTTGATTAAACGAGAGAGAGTGAGTGAGTGGAAAAAAAGGGTTGACACGAGCGACTTTCATATTTTCATACGGATGAATCGGCAGTTTTTCCGGTTATCGACGTTATTAGAGAGCGATGACCGTGCGCGGTGTATTTGATCCTGAGTACGGTGGTGAAGTATGATGTAGATTGGAACAAAGCTTGTTTGATTTTTCTCGTCGTTCATAGTGGATATAACGATTATTTACTTTTGTAGGAATGTGCAATTTTGTAGTTACAACTGAAAATAAAATTAAAATACTGTATGGTACATGCGTATAAAATTAAAGGAAAAATAAGGAGTATAACTCTAAATAAATAAATAATATCAATATAGAACGTGTCTCGTGCAATTTCTCATATAATTGAAAACTGAACGAGAGAAATCCTGTGTCAATGGGAAGAAGCAGCAGCAGCACAGCGTCACTGAACCGATGACGACTGCGATACCAGTATCCTGAAACGTCAAAAGCTTATAATACGACGACGTCGACTTTTTCCATCCACTGGCCCTCGTTTCCAGACGACCGAATCCATCATCTTGCCACTGCTGCTGTCGTGGTAGTCGTCTTCTTCGTTCTATCTGCAAACATCCGCTGCGCAGAAGGCATTTCGAACGCGTAAGAAGACTTACCTCGCCGGACGCGACAGCTTCGCCAGGAATGAAGAGCTCCGGGTAAATATTGTCGAGATACCACTTGAAGGACTTGCAGCCAAGACCTTTCCTTAGTGCTTTACGGTCCGACACGTCTCCGTAATTTCCCTGCAAGTATAAGAGAGAAAGAGAGAGGGTGAGTGAGAAGGTATATATATATATATATATAAGGGCTGAATCGTAAAACGATCGTAAACGACGAGCAGCGACGACGTTCGCTCGTACAATCGGGAAGAGAGAGAGAGAGAGAAAAAAGGAGAAAGAGTATAAGGCGCGTGTAATATAAGTGGCAGGAAAGGTGAGGGAGGAAAGTAGAGAGTAGGTGAGATGGGTTATATACGTGCGCAGTGTGAATGTACAAAAAGAGTGAGAGAGAGCGTAGCTTTTCTGAAAAAAAAAAAAAAAAAATATTCTTATAAGGCAAAAGAAGGCGACGAGTTTTATGAAGTGACGACGAGTCGACGACGACGAGACGCCTTTTCTCGCGTTCCCTGCGTGCAGCAGTTTAATTTATATAAGGCGGAGCAGAGGTCAAGGAATGGGAAATGCTGCTTAATGGGGGGGGGGGGGGGATTTGTGTTTTTATGACTGGTGAGTAGGAGAGAGAAGTGAGAGCTTGAGGTATGAATTTAGTAATTAAAAGAATGGTTAAATAGATGCTTTCAGAAATTATTGCGATTATATGGTGGTATGAATAGGGGGAACTACTGAAGTTATGGGGTTGAATGAACAATTTGATAAAAGACGGTGGGGTATAATGGATAACGGACTGGTTACTTGGTACTGAACGCAGGAAGTCCCGTATCTACTTGAGCGAATGCCAAAATTTGCTTTTGAGAATTTTATGAAAATATCGTTACGTCCTGTAGCAGTGCGTCATCCGAAAAATATTAAAGCGATAGGATGGAATATGTAGACAAATTTATAATATTTGTAACTATTGTGTAAGTGTATTTTAATATAATTTATTATTGCTATTAGCTTGTCATGTGGAGCACAGAAATTAAATTTGATGTAAAATCTTTAATGGGAATTAGGAAACAAGTTTTCCGGTTGATATGAATATGCAACGCATAGCGTAGCGTGAATTATACAAAAGTGTCTAAAAATGTACATATTGATCACAGGACTTGTTTTCTAATTCCCATTGAAGATTTTAGACTCAGCCTGTAGTTTCTGTGTATTTTGTACAACTATAGCTAATAGCAGCAACAAAGTACTCGAAAAAACTAACACAATAGTTAAAAGTAAATTATAAATTTACTTATCTTACTACAATTCAAAATAAAAAAAACACGTCCCTGTACACTTGACTATAATAACACATGTAAGGAAAGCACCAGTATACACGACCTGTTATTCAAGCTCATCGAAGATCCAAACAACGTCTCGTCAACTCATTCACGTTACAAATCTCAGCTACGACTCTCACTGCAGAAAAATCAATTCCTCGCGGTATCAAAGAAAAGAACAAGAAAAAAAAGTGATCCGGAAAGTCCACGAACGAACCCAAACAGGCGACGAATGAAGAGTAAAAGAAAGAAAGAAAGGACCAAAAAGAAAGAAAAAAACCAAGAGACCGGCTTTTACTAACCTTGTCGTGGCCTATCCTCTGGTAGTAGTACTTGGCGTACTCGTCGAGCCAGACCTCGCTGAGCCTGATGCTGTTCCTCTTGAGCACGTTCACGCCGCTGCGCCACTTGTACGGCGAGCGCTTGCGGAAGATGTGGCCCACGTGTGAGCATGGCACGATCTCCAGTGTACCTATGTATATACGTATGAAGTATGTATCATCATATATATACGTTTTTGCTTTTTTTTTTAATCAAGCGGTTATACACATTACGTATATATGGTTTCCTGGGTAGTTATATACGAAAGTATAAAGTGATGACGTGACGTATTAGTGTGCATGTGTGATAGCTATCTCAGGCTAAGATTAATTGCTATACGGTACGCTCACGTGTGAAAGTAACCGTGAGGATGTAAGATGATGATTCGATTACGATTAACGATACACCGTATATATACGTCTGTCTGCCGAGTTGATACGATTTGAATATTATGTATTATTACGTGTTATTAGTCTGTTAAAAGTCGTTTCGAAGTGGATTATATATAGATATTATGTTATATATTAACATGTAGAATTCATGCCAACGAAAGCCGGTTATCCCGTCCGATGACTGGCTTATACGTTATACTAATCTCTCGTTGCGCTTCGAAAACTAGTCCGATCACATACACAGAGAGAGAGAGAGACGACTGGCAATAAAATCGTCGAGCGATAAATATATACAGAGAGGAAATACAGTCTGCTGCTAGTACTGCGAAGTAAATAAATTATAGCTAATCGATGCAATTTGCCGTGACAATTTATACATCGCGAGAATTGACTTTATCACCCGCTTCATCCTCGATTCATTGGCATTTAGGTTCCTTTAAGCGTATACTTTTATTTATAACGGTTCGTCGCGTTAATTAGATCGAATTACATATAAAGGTTCGACTTTAATGTACATTGGTAAACTATATTGTCGTCGTTATTTTTAAGTATATCCAAAATAAAAAAAAGAAGTTACACACACATATATATATATATATATATATATATATATATATATAAAACAAAAGTAAAGCAGGACGCGCTTACCACCACACATCCAAGTCTTGAAGGAGAGCTCGAGGTTCTCACCGCCCCAGATGTCGAAGCCACTGTCGTAGGTACCAAGGCGCTCGAAGAATTCCCGGTCGATGGCGAAGAGGCCGCCAGCCATCGTTGGCGACCAGACCGGCTCAGCTGGATTCTTGTGACGCTTCTTCTCGCGCTCGGGTACTGCGTGCCAGTTGAACTATACACATATATATACACAGAGACAGTAGTGATAGAATTTGTCCTCGATTACTTTGTCGCGGCGTTGCGACGCGCTCTGGAGTGTTGAGCGCGGCCGGAAATTCAATATAAACGCGACACGCGACGATGATGCGCGGGTCTGGATAAAGAGATCGACGTGGTCGAGGGCAATAGGACGCGCATTATATAGGTTGAAAAATTGTTGAGAAGGTTATTGTGATATGTGGTGTATGATTTTTTTGTAATCTACATTGTGAAATGGATATGTCACAAGTATATGTTTAGCATTGTTTACTAGAACATTTCAGTAACTGCGTTATACACGGAAAAAATATTACTCTTAAAAGTTACTATAATCTTGAGTAATCGTGGGACAAACTCACCCTTTCACGAAATTTAGTAGATTTCTATTAATTATTAAGATAATTCTATTAAAAAATAATAAAAACTCTTTCAAAATTTTGTATTTTGGCTATCAAAATATGATAAAAATTTGATGTATGTAACTTTAATGGAATAGAAAACAATTTTTAGTAGAGGTTATACTTAAAGTTTAGCGGTATTGTACTATTTGATAGAATCTTAATTTGTCCTACGATTAGTAGAGCACTATAGTAAATTTTACTAGATATTTTCTGAAATTTTCATAAAATATTTCTCTCCGTGCAGTATGAGTTTTTACTTTCTTAATCTTGCTAAAGTTTATCTACTAATTTTTTGCGCTTTTTAATTTTACGTTATTATCATCAGTCATGTTTAATTATAAGAAATCATTCATATTACACTTCAACAACGCAAGCTTCAGACGTGCAAGAGACTAGGCTGATTTACGATTCTGCATAAATATATATGTATCATATACATATATACATACCCATATAATTGACTCGACTTTTTTACAACTCAGCTACTTACGGTTATACGAGCTATAAATTAAAATTTAAATATATTAAGAATCTATAAAACTTTGCGCGCGCGCGTGCTCGTGCGCTACGACGTGATTTACGAGGCGCGCGTTATAAAAAACGCGTCTACGTGTATATATACGTATATACGAAATACGATGTGGCCAACGATCAGTTCGCAATCACGCCATAATATAGCGATCTCTGCTGCATTATATTAACTTCTAACGACGTTACGAAAGTACGTCTAGCTAGGTATATTCGACCAGCTGCCGAAATAAATCTCAATCAGGTATATAATAAACAAAAGACACTCGTCTGTCTACCTCAATAGCCGATTTCTATACCATATAACGAGACACATCGTATAGTATATATATATATATATATATATATATATCGTAGCAATTACTAACTTGAAGATTCCAGTCGAATCCGCCAACGTTAACACCACCACTGTCCCTCCAGTGATACTCAAGAGTCGTGTCGTCGATGACGTCGATCACCGGACAGACGACGGTCGTCTTGTTACGAGCAATGCGGTCGAGAAGTGGCTCGAGCCAACCTTCCGTACACTCGCAATGACTGTCGAGGTAGGTAAGGACAGGCGCGGTTGCAGCAGCGGCGCCGAGGAGACGTGCACGAATCAGACCTTCACGTTTCGCAGCTCGTAAGATCTTCACCTTCGGATAGTTCATCATGTAGTCCTCAAGCTGGCGTTTCAAGTGGGCTGCAATGATATATGGATATATATGTAGAGTATAGAGTGACAAGGGGGTTCGTTAGTTAAGAGAAGTGTTGTAATGGGAATTGCGGTTTGGAGGGTTGAAGAATTCTTGTGTGAGGGTTATGGTGGATTTCGAGGAGGAATGGATGTTTTTGTTTTTCTTATGTAAGGGTGGAGGATGATGAGTGTTGAATGGAGTTGAGGAAAATTTGATATGTATAATTATGGTGTTCGAGGTTATGTACCAGGATCGCCATAGATTTATATGAAACTTCAAGAAATGCTCCTGATTAATAAATTTACTTTAAATGTATGTATTTTTCAAACATCTAGCGGAAATAGGGATTTCAGACACTCGTATAGTATTACACCTAAAAATACTTATAAAAATCTGCAACCAATGTAACATGGAAATTGTAAATAAGAACTTTCATTTCAGACCTTTTAAGTTGAAAAATTTTAATTTGTTGCAAAACCATGTAAATAAAATTACGATCACGTTTGATACTTTTCTAGCAAATAAGCTTACAGTAATTTTGTAAGGATTCTTCAATTATATACAACTATATTGAGCGAATGGAGATTTCCCAGTGTAACATATCTTAAATTAAAGTTCCTATTTTCAACTTTCACCTTACCTTGAAGTAAATCTTTGCAGAATTTTTATATGTTAACTAATCAAAGATCCTGGAAATACCTATTTCCATTAAATTTTTTGAAAAACAGAAGAACCATCCAGGAAATTCTAAGATCCATTCATTTTTAAAATAAAATATTTCCCGGAGTTTCACATACTAATCTATACAATCTATATTAATTTAGAATGTATTAACAGGATATCTAGATTATTTAAGGAGTAAATTAAAATTTTAAATAGAACAATATTATAACTGTAATATTAAATTTTGTCCCCAGCTCATTAACTCTACTGCTTTCATCATCTATCATTCCTGAGATATTACATACGAAGTAAAAATTATTTCCTAAAAGTTCCTTTCAGTTTTGAACTGACATCACTTAAGTCGTAAGAGCGAAACTATGGAGAACGGTCTCTCACTTACTTTTAGCAAAATAAAAAAAAAATAACAAGTCGCTCCAAAGTTGTAATAGTTTGAAAATTGAGTAAAGAAAATTCACGTAGTCAAAGTTACGAATTCTCGCGATACGTTGGCGAATTTTCGTAGCTCAACTTTATAAACTCTAACAACATTAGGATAACTTTCGTTTGGAATATATTTTCAAAAAGAGCTAAATACACTTTTAATTTTACTTTTGAGTTTTCTCTTTACGCGATTTTCGTAAGAAAAATAAATATACATATACCTATGTATATAACTACTAAAGCTACTCTTATACATTTGAGCATCCAAGAGAATATCCCAAAAGTTAAACCAAATTCGCGAACTTAACGCTTGACACTTAGAGGTAAATTGTACACGCTTTTAAAGCCAGAGGGGAAACTTTATAAACTTGTTAAATTTAGAGCGAAATGCTGGCGAAAGGGTGGCACGATGGGTGGAAGGTTCTAAAAAAAGAAAGGATTTTCTTTTTTACGCGGCGGCAAAAACTATTTACCATCTGAATATAAACGAATATTTTTTAACCTCATGGCCTTTTTACGAGGCTTAATAAAACCAGCCGCGACTCGCCTTTCTGCGCGCCCTAAACATTTATTTTTGTTGCCAAAAATAAAGCGTGTTATGAAACAAAAGGTAATGAAAGTTATCGCAGTGAATTTCAATAAGACGAAAAAAAAAATGAATAATCCTCTCCCGTAAACGCGTGTTTTTAGAACTTCAGCGGATAAATATCGCCATACACAATAAAAATTTTCGTATAACAACAACGTGTAACCTTCCAAATCACAATTATATACATCGGTACGTAATCTACAACTCGTAAAAAAACAAAAACACTTCGCCACCGTAATAACAACTTTTTTCCTATCGCAGCATGAAAAAACAACTTTCAAACTAAATCACTCGCAGCTGCGGATTTATTTTAAAATTTCATCGATCCAACGTCCCTTTCTCTTCATCCTCAAACCTTCGTAAAATCATCTGACGGAGGGACGAGAGAATCCACGACGATCACTATTTCATGCCGTTTAACAATGCAGATCGACGGGCTCTTATTACCGTTGCGTCTTCAACGCGAATGAAGTATATGAATAAGTCAGGTTCCTTTCCGGTAATATACGCGCGGGTACTCGTTAACCTATAAAAATCTCCTTGGCATACGAAGCTATGTGTGCGCGTATGCTAATTCTGAAAACCATGCTTGACGTGTATAAGCTATTTTCAGACACGTGACATTTAATTCGAGGAGATTTCATTTTTTTGAGGATTTCATAGAAAGTGTATTTATTTTAAACTTTGGTACGAGAACAGAAACGTATTAATGTACGACAGCTTCTATGTCTTCATTATACTTAAAACTGATGGAAAGGTATAATGTGTGGTTACTTCCTATAAATAACTTTTTAGCTGTAAAGATTGTAAAGTCACTAACATGATGACTTTTTCTTTCCACGCGAGATTGGTATATCAGTACCAAATACCACTTCTTTTTAATACTCAAGAAATAGCTGTTATACCCAAACGATTTTTTATTTCGTCCTCATGTCAAGATAAGCAGTACACATCAACGTTTGATACTCTTTCAATTACCAGATTAAGGAGTTACGAGTGTTTTAACGTCCACCATATACACTTCTATATTGCCAATCTATTAACCCAACGAATAATAATAAAAATAAAAAAAATAAAAAAAACGATTTATACAGTCTCGGTTATTTTCTATATATAGTTACCAACCGATTGCCTTATATACATAGAACCGCGTAGGCACTAAAGAATTCAAATAATCGCGGACAAAAACACATCCAATTATCCGTAAACTGCGCGCTCACTCGCCGCCGCGCGGTATCTATATATTTCATTACTCGTAAAATGCGAAAACCAATAAACAAGCAGCGTAGAGAACGCGCGCGGCTGCAAATGAGAGCCAGGAAGCGTTTACCGCCAATTTACGGCCACCTCTCTCTCCTTCTTCTTTTCCTTCTAGCCAATCCTCTCTCTCTCTCTCTCACGAGAACACACAGCTACTGCGCAATCTCAGCTATACAAACGAAAAATCACGGCGAACGGAAGAAGAAGAAGAAAATGCAAAATAAGACACTATGTGTCCTACAAAACGAGAAGAAATGGGAGGGTAGGAGAGCTACTGTTACTACTACTACTACAACTACGAGCAGTCGACGTGGTCGATTTACGAGTGACGATTAGATCGATATCACCTCTCTCTCTCTCTCTCTTCGGACTTAGTCCGCGACTTGATTTATTCGAATAACGAATGGGCTTAGGCTCTCTCTCTCTCTCTCCGCGCGTACACTCACTCGCGATCTTAAGCTCCGAGCCGACTGCCGGATTAAGCTGGCATGGGGACCAACACACACACATACACGCGTGCTGGTATAAGGGGATTCGACGGATCAGCGTGTTTCGCTCTCGTCGATACGAAAGCGGTTTAGTTGCTGCCGGTGGTGGGTAGAGAGAGAGAGAGAGAGAGAGGCGGCCGTATATAGTGCGGGTTGTATAGTATAGTAGGAGCGATGCACAATGCACGCAATCGTGTCGTTTCGCGCGCCGCAGAAAATCACCGGCCTATTACGCGAGCGCGCCGCTGAATTTACATGACAAGCCGTGTGAGTGTGTATGTATGTATGTGCGTGTGTGTGTATAAGAGAGAGAGAAGCCGAAGGGGCTGGGTTACATGAGCCAATCATCCTAAGCTCCTTCGCACCTTGCCCCTAAGAGGGGAAGAGGGTGTAAGAGGCGTGTGTGTGTGTGTTTGGATGCAGTGTCAGGGGGATTTTTTTTTGTTTTTGGAACTGAAGGAGGGGCAAGGTTGTTTATAGAGCGCGGAATATAGGATTGTAATATGTCTTTCTTTTTTTTCGTATAAGTGGTGAGGTTAGAATAAGAAATTCAGGGTTGTTGAAGTAACAGTTCTATGAATTGCTGCTGGTATCTATGTAGTGATAAGAAGGGTTATAGTACATATTTGAATATTTTGCGAGAGATGGGCACCTGGTGGAAATTGGTTTCACTTTTTTCAACTAGTGGAAAATGGCATGCAATCGAACTAAATCAGTTTTGTTGCAATCCTCAAGCTAATAAAATATGATGTATTATAGTCAGAGGGAGAGAGACAAAATTAGATAACAAAATGGATATTTTTATAAATACCTGTTGAAACACTATATACAAGTAACCTTTTTAATTATTTAAACAGTAAACGTATAAAGAAATATTTTTAAATATAGAAGCAATTAACTACAGAAATTAAATTTTTCTTCTAATTTTAATTAAAATAAATTTGACATTATCTTGGTTCCATTAAATGGGAGAGAATAAACGTTTCACCACGTAACAGTTAATTTTCACCTATACATACTTGTAGTAATAAAAATATATTATCGATTGCGCTGTAAATTATTGTATCTACCGATGTATAGTTTTTATGTAAAAAAATGTATTATCGGATTCAAAAGTGTAGCAATAATATGTAGGTTGGCCTTATCACCTGATCTTAACTCGCATACCCGCAGTATACATACATACTGATATTAGAAAAATAATATACATTTATCCGAGTTAATCTAAATGAACAATTTCTATTAATATTTTCTCTTCTTACGCAGCCACGCGTGCAATGTAGCAATGGGAAAAGTCAGTTTAGAAACGAACGGAAGCTTTTATCTCAACCTCGTATAATCATTCGCGCACCACGCACCTCATCCTCTGTTTCTCTATCCTCTATCTCTTTCTCGTTCTCTATCTTTGTAATTCTTTTTGCGGATCGGCAAGCGCTTTGCGATAACCCTGCCCAAAGTATCGTTATGAATTATTTCTTGCACTTAAAAATATTACTTTGCTTTTGAGCGAAGGTAGAAAGAGAGAGAGAGAGACAGGGAGATGAGAAGGATTGCACATTTCCATTCAGACGAGCCAGAGCTTTCGTGAATCTTGAATTAAAAGTTCTTTGAAGTATGTAACCTCGAGGTAAAAAAAAACACACACACGCGTTCATAATATATGTATATAACCGAGTACGTGTGTGCGTACAAAACGCCCAGTTGCGAGAGGTACTCCATATACGAATTCTTCTCAAATATACTTATATTTTCATACGGCTTTTTAAAAAAGCCTGAGAGGTATCTAACAGAGAAAACGTCGCACTTTAAAACAAAAACAAACAAAAAAAAAAGAAAGTGAGAAAAAGACAGACACGCAACGTTTGTGTCAATGAAGATATACGTTTGAAAGCTTATTAGCAAACTAATTACGTTTAATGTCCATAGAAACTAGGCGTCAAATTATCACTCATATACTCGCTGTTTCAACAGAAAAATACTAAATCCTTATACACACCTTCGCGTATGTCACAGTCTCAGTAAAAACGCGTTACGTTATTATACGCGCGATGCGACTGCGCGAATATTATATAAAGATGAAAAAAAGGAGAGAGAGAGAGAAAGAAAAAGAAAAAACGTGCTCGTTTCCTCGTTAGTCCTCTACGTTTCCGATTCTCTAATTAAAAATAATAAAGCTCGGGGCACCGATGATAAAGCAATCAGCGCCGCGCAGGCGCTAATGGGGAAAGGACGAAGACCGGTGAGTTGGAGAGTAAGAGAGAGGAGAGCTTAGGAGTCGGAAGCGAGTATGTTTATGAGACTGAAGAGGAAGAAGGAGAGAGAGAGAGAGAGTTCCGGTCCAGTGAGCTCACTCTCGGCGCTTATCTCTCTCTCTCCGAGCTTTTAAGGGCCGGACTTTGAGAAACTTCTCGCCCTAAGGCTAGTCGTACATACATATATACATTGAAATTATAAAGCTCTCCAACTGCCAGAGGTATACGTTTTGCACGCACGCGCTCACGTGTACGTAATTAACACAAAAGAAAATAAATAGAATTACTATATATGGTCAGAAAAGAGAAGAAAACGAAGAGAATGAAAAAACACTCACGCATGTCTGAGAAATCGTCGACCAGAATAATCTCCTGGATGAGATGGTCGGGTGACCTGTCCAGTACAGAGTGCACGGTACGTAACAGTACCGACCATGCTTCGTTGTGGAAACAGATGATGACCGCTGTCGCTGGTAACTCACCCATGTATCTACCTGGTTCCTTGCACCTTGACAAAAGAAAATGAATTTTTTCGTTGTTATTATTATTATTATTATTATTATTATTATTATTATTATTATTATTGCGAGTGTATATAATTTAATGCACTCCACTTTTTCGAGAGAAGGGATAAGTGCAGCACTTCGCTTGTGGAATTTCGAGGATAATTTTTTTTTAAAGAGAGAGAGAGATTTTCGAGTGCACAATTGCGTGCCGAGACCGAGGGAGCAGAGAATTTCATTTGGGGATTGCAGGAGAGAGAGAGAGAGTAGGTCGGAGAGAGAGAGAGAGAGAGCGGGCTGTAAAAGTGCATTTTGAGGGACTCGCTTTGATGGGTGTAATAACCGCGGTTAATTGGACCGCGAGCTGTGTAATGGTGCGCGTTAGAGTGAGTGTATATAGGATTTTTTGATTTTCGTAATTTAGAGAAATTGTTATATATACTTATGTGTATATATATAAGTATAATATACTTTTCTCTCTCACTCTCTCTTCTACTATATTTTTTTATACTTTTAGGTAGTTTATTAAAGCGAGAGTACGTTACGCGCGGAACGATATAATATATTTTACTGTGCGATGGTAGACGTCGCTGCCGTAAACTTTATGAATAAATTTTTCATTATTTTCTTTTTATAAGATCTATATAAAAAGATAGCGCGAGTGCGCGTATATACGCATGCGAGTGTAATATAATGAACTCGGGGAGGTAAAATGAAAATTTCGCTTTTGACTGGAAAAGTTATATATATGTAGATATATAAGCGGATGATGTTATATAGTTTTTGTATATAACTAATATATATAAAACTCAGTGTATAAACGTATATGCGTGTATGTGTATATGTATATATACATACGTCGCACAAATGAGAAATTCACGTTCTGACCTAATTAAATTTTAATTAAGTCGGCGTTGCACTTATGTGTACGTATATATGTGTATATGTATATATTATTCAATGAAAACCCAAGCTCCCTAGACGATAACCGACGCATGCAATTCCGATACATTCCAGAGACTTTTAATATTAAACATACTTGTACGAAACATTGAGCCAATCAATATATATATCATAACCATATATATATATGATATATTAAAAAAAAAACAACTAGAGATAATATAATAGAACCCGATAATTAATCGGATAATAATCAGCGGCAGCACTAAACAGACGTCAACCCTTTTGGCGTAAGAAGAAGAAGGAGGAGGCGCGAAAATCCGATTAAAAATAAAGCCACTCGATATCAAACGAGCCTCATCTCACCAACGGTTATAACAGTGTCAGCAGCAGCACGTGAAGACACGTGGGGGGGGGGGGGGGGGGTAATCAAACATCCTGGAAAATGCACTCGTCGTCGTCGTCGTATAGCTCAGCTGCCACTATACCGCCGTTGTCACTGTCGTGCGCGTAATAAGAATCGAGGGCCTCTGAGAGAGAGATAGAAGAAGAAGAAGAAGTGCCAAAGGAGAGGAGGAGGAGAAAGCTGCTCTGGTATTCCGCTGAACGCGGTGAAAATCGCAGATGCGCGTCATTCGATATCTGCAGCGTCTGATTTTCGTGTCTCCTCTCACCCCCCCTTCCATCGAAGAGAGAGAGAGGGACGAGAAGGCGGCGATTTAAAAGACGGCCCCTCCTCTCTTTTGTCACTTCCTCGATCACGACAGAGAGGAAAGCGGATGTCTCCGCGCGCGAGCGCCCGTTGAAGGCCAATCGAGCTGAAAGAATCGACCGAGTTTTCGAGGCTTAAGAGCCTTATTCCGAGCTCAGCCGCCTCTTCTCCCCTATACCCTGAGAGAGATTTTCACGTAGTAGTATAGTAGTAATAGAAGATACTAGGGAGGATAGTCATTTCGCGAAAAGTCAAGTAGCAGTGTAGCGGGCCGATTGTATCTTGTGTCGGGGCGCTAATTGAATATTTCGTAGCAGCAGCTTTGAGCGAAAGATACGAGTATGTATATTTCCATGCGTCGATAAATTATCATCGATCTTTCGCGTGTATTTTGTAAGGTGAAACGAACTCAATTCGATTGATGGTGGTGTGATCGAAAGTCGAAGGTGTTGAATGGTTTGGGATTTTATGGACGCGTTGGGTGTTTGATAGATGTCGTCGATAGGTCACTCGATGTAAAAGAGCGAGTTGTTATTCATTCTATAGATTTTGATGATATATTGTAGTTATTTGAATTTTCTCGTGTAGTTTATTTAGATCGCGCTTGTAAGATAAGAATGATGAATAATATATTTTTTTTATTGAATCTTATTAAATTAAGAAGTTAATGCATATATATGTGTTTGCAGATTTTTGTGAAATGCGCAGTGCAAGCATTTACCAAATTTTCATTCGCTGATGATTTATATTAAAATTTGGTTATACTTGAAAGTTTTGAATTTAAATTTTAATATAATGTAAAATTCAACACGCGCAAATTCGTCTATATATAGCAGGATGGTGAATAATGAAACATAAAAGCGGAAAAAGTAGAAACAAGATTAAAATGTTTTAATAATTTAAATTTCGGAAAATTCGGATGAACTTAACTAAATTAACATGGTGCAAAGTGAAATTCATCCGGTTACCATACTTTTTCTCGTATTATAATTCATTTACCTAAATTTCTACTCTTATTTATTCACCGCTGAAAAAAGCCACATTTCACCAGACATATATTTTTTTTATAAAATTGAACGTAAAAATAATACGTTTCAATACTCAGCAATGCAAATACCCGTTTTCTCTCTATGAATTTTACAAACTAAAAACATTTTCAAACTCGCTTAAACGCGCATCAATTATGAATGTTCCCTTCCATTTAAAAAAAAACACACACACACAAACACACCACTTATTCACCAGTACCCGCGCGTTACTCACGTCTCCCTATACCTACAATATGCATCCCTGCACACCAACAAAAACAAAAACCTCCCTCATACGCTCGTTACACCCTCCTGTATATGCGCGTTCAACAAACTCCATACTATACGTACAACCACAACACACACACACGTCTTCACCTATCCATTTTTTACCTTATCAGATCGCACCTCTTCGTCGTCGCCCTTCGCGCATCGTCATCATCATCATCATCATTATCATTATCACCACCACGTACGTACGAGCGAACAACAAGACATGTGCGCCGATGATCGCTGCGCGTCGACGCGCTAACAAGTTGCCTCGTTTGCACATAATTTCGATGCAGCCGCCGCTGTGGTTCTCTCTTCACTTATACACATGCATGGGGGGGGGGGGGGGAGCTCGCTTGCTGCACACATACATGCACGATTACCATGCGGCCCCCTTGAATCCTAATCAGCGGCGTATAGGGGGGGATAACAGCTAGGGTGTAAGAAGAGAGGAGGTGGAGAGAGAGAGACAGAAGAAAAAAAATCTAACGAGCATGCCTTTATCGGTGTAAACCACTACCACCACTACTACCATCGTCATTGCATGTATGTACGTATATATGTATATGTATACAGCCTACTGGTATATGTGTGTGTGTGTGTATATATCACACAACGTGCACTACAGCAGCAGCAGCAGGAGCAGGAACGACGACAACGACGGTGGCGGCGTAGTCTAACTAACATAATTATCGACATCTCGAGACAATGGGAGCTCGTTAGAAGCTGCGAAACTATCGCCGTCGACGACTACGACGACTACGACGACGGGGGGTGCAAACTCCCTCTTTCGCGAAACATCGGCACAAGCGAGAGAGAAAGAGAGAGAGAGAGAGAGGTAGAGAGGAGAAGTGTACAGGCTGTGCTGCTTGCTGCACACCAAAGCCTTTGTCTGCGCGCCCGCGCGCGGTGTATTGCTTCCTTATTGGAGTACGGCCAGGGCTTTTACAGGCCTCTCTCTCTCTCTCTCTGTGTATCCCTTTTCCACTGCGCAGCGAGTCGAAATTTACGAATGGAGAAGCCCGTTAAATTGCGAGAGCCGAGATGTCGGACGAGAGTGAGAGAGAGGAAGGGAGTTCGTTAATCGAGACGAATGCACGGCAGGCTGGTATTTAGTGCCGGGCGATTAATTAATTCGGTGACGAGGTGGGAATTTCTTCTTCTTCTTTTTCTTTCTTCTGCTTCTTTTATGGTGAATCGATATAACGAGGATGTTTGAAGGAATAATAACGACGGTGACAGGAATCGATTCGTGTAGAATATACGTGTCGGAGTATAAGGGAGGACGATGGGAGGTGAAACATGAGTGAACGGTGATATGTCAAAAATATTGTATATAATAAAGAACGTTGTTGGTCTTTTTGTACACTGATAAAGGATATATTTTGTTTATTATATATCATATTTATACAAAAGATTTTGTTTACACGAAAAAACCTTACCACAGTATAGCGTATATGAATTTCAGCGCATCGCCGGTTAGATAAATTTTTTTTTTTCAGCTCGAATATTCTATTGTTACATAGACGCGACTATTATTATTATTATTATTATTACATTTTACATACACGTACCTTGTGAATGAGAAATTTTTTTTTACGTATAGCTAGAGTTTCACCCAAAACCGCACCAGCGGTGTAACGCAGGAGGAATATATATATCCAAAAGCGTCAGTGAAAAGTTGGAAATTTTGGGAAGACAATGGGATTTGGAGCGTAACGAACTTTCGTATAATTAGTGCAACGCGCAAAGCGAGTTGCAGAGAGAGAGAGTTGCAAATGGGTTCGCTTCTTCCATGCGAGAAACCTACGGTAAATCCTGGTTAATATGTTGATATTTCAATATTAACCGGTATATGCGAGTGTCGCAGTAATAATCGTTTTTGATGTGTATATACATAGTTACATACGTACACATATGTATACAGAAACAGCTTGTAAATTTGAAAAAGTTAAAAAGATTATTCGGTAAAATTATTAAGAAAATTATGTCTTTCATGTTTAAATGTAAATCGTTTGTAAATTTATAAACCGAAGCATACGAAAATCAGAGTTAGATTAGAGAGTTCAATTTCTAATCTTTCGTTTACAGCTAAACGTTATTTGTTAATATTTAAATCCAAGAGTTGAACGCAATAGAGACATAGAGAGAGAGAGAAAGGGCTATATGTTTGGTCGAACGGTAATTAAACATTAAAATTAATCTCGACGGGCATTATTTAGATTGCAGCTCTAATTATCTATTCACTAGCTACAGCGCGCGCGCGAGTTCAAGTATTAGGTACTTCGGAATATTAACCGTAAATTATTAATCCACGCTAGTATTAACTTTAGCTTTAGAGAAGCTGAGCGTGTGGCAAACGCGCGCTTACTTTGACTTTTGAACTGTAAGAGATTTTTTTTTCATAATATATTTTATATATACATATATAGGTTAATTTGTTTTTTTTTTTAATTTTTTTTTTACTAAATATTCGTGCCCTGCGCGCGACTGGCGATTAATGAGAGCTACGCGTATACGTGTATATAGATAAAAGTAATATGGTGTTCTCGTTGATTAAATTATATGAAATATCGTTAGCCACGCGTTAATTATACACTTCAAAGAATTCTCGCAGCAAGTCTGCACTTTTTAGCGAATTTTTCTGATTTATTAATAACCTTCCCACGGGATAACTTTTTTTTTCTACGAAGCCGCGAATGTCGATTTAAAACTAAATTTTTAATATATATATATATACCGTGAAACCGTGTACACTATATATTTTTAGTTAATTGAGATAAATTTTTTACTCAAGTCTTCTCTTCCTCGCTCTCTCTTCAAGCACCGTCGAAACGTCAAAAACCACAAATTGGCCGTTATATATTACGGTACGGCAAAAGCGCGCGCGCGCGCGTGTGGCATATCGCGAATATAAACATTTATCCACTTTCTCGACTTAAAAAAGTAACGCGCGCATTTCGCAACGTCTTGACTACTCAAGATGCTTCTACGTTCGTCACTCCAATATACGTATACCTATATATAGAGAAAATGTTTGTAGAGACGCGGCAGAAGAAATTGCGCGGCTTGCCAATCGAGTCTCTCTCTCCTCTTAGCGAACTTTTTCCCCTCTCCCTCTCTTTCCTCCACGCCTATATATCCACTTTTCCCGTGCGCTCACAGGCAGCTAATGGACTCGCCCTCTCTCTCTCTCTCAACCGTTCTCCAACGACTTTTTGGCTCGACCGCAAAAAACTCTACACTCCAGAGAGGAAAAAAAAAAGAGGAAGAATAACGCCGCTGCATCACGTTTGATTCGCGCTTATACTCGCCAGCCGGCGTTTCTCCCAACAACAGCGATGAATAATCTCGCAAGGAAGGATAAAAGTTGGCTCTTGTACATATATATATACACAGCAACGCGCGTATTAATCATGCCAAGCGCATCTCTTGCTCAACGTTCGCGCTAATTCCAAAGCTGCGCCCAATTAATTTCTCAGTCCCTTCGCTCTCCCTCTCCCCCTTACTCTCGAACTTTCAGCCGCGTTTGCGATTCATAAATTACAGCCGCCGTAACCGTGGCGATAAGACGACGGCGTCTCTCTCGTTTCCCTACACCCGAAAAACGAACTTAAATCACACACAAAGGCGTAGAAAAATAGAAAACCCACACACGCGCAGGGGGTCACACTGCGGATAAAAGCGTATATATAGTCTCTACACGAGATTGAATTCCACGGTATAGTGATCTCTTGGTCTTTGTGTATACGACGATGCGCACGCACACAAAACGCGAAGGTCATCTTTGCGGTACGACGAAACTCTCCGTTGCGCAGCGGTCGATTTTAATCGGTCTCCTCTCTCTCTCTCTCCTGTTCGCTGCTTATACGGAAGCGGTAGCGGCCGCGAGTAATTTCGCGCGTGCCCGGAATTGTATTAAAGTTCGCGATCAAAGGAGCGCTGCTCGCTCTCTCTCTCTCTCTGTGCCAAGCAGGCGCACACTATATATAGGGTATAGGATGGGATCTTGAACTTTGCGCGAGCATGCAAGAGAGTTGGACTTGTTCGCAGGCTGCAGTATACGCCGGCAGGTGTTTGAATTTCAAAGCTTGTGTATATGTATGTATATAGATGTATATATATACACATAAGCGAGTGAACGCGTGTGTTTAGCGTCTTTTGGATTTCTTATAAGAGGGAGAGAGAGAGAGAGGATGAGTGCAAGCGCGCGTTTGTTGTCTCGCGACTAAGTTGGTCGTGTTGTAAGTTGGCTGCAGTATGGAGAGAGGCTGTGGCATCGATTCTTGCGGTGTTCACGCGCGTGCGGTGCGGCGTTTGTGAGATGTATATTATAAGAGGCAAGCGCTGCTGTTGTATTATTATTATACGACGTGGTTTGCGAAAGCGCAGGTGAAAAGAGATGATTTCGTGTGTTTTCGTGGAAAATTCATTTAACGGTTAAGTGTATGTTTATTTTTTGAAAAAGTCAGTTTTAATGTTTCCATAAAATTGTTTAATATTATTGAATACTTTGATATATTTTTGCATACATTCGAACGTATTTATCACTGCGTATAGAATTTAATTCGAAGAAGAAGAACAATATCAGTTTACATCACAAATCATATATAAAAGAACCGATTTTTTTCTTTTTGATTGCAGAATGTAATATTAATAATGAAACCTTTGAAGCAAGAGAGAAAAGTGATCTGAAACACGTTACTCGTTAATATCTATATATACACACGGAATTTTATGTAAATAATTTTATAGGAATTTTATATAAATATAATTTTATTGGCAACATTGTATCGAGTTTTCCTGCGACAACGCAAAAAAATAGGGCAACATCCGCTCGAATTTCCAATTTCCCGAGAAACCATAAAAACAACACCATCAGCATGCACTATTTTCTCAACAAATACTCGATCTCCAATGAACGCACGCAATACACACACGTTAATTCCTTTCCCAAAATAAAATTCTACATATACCCGTACCATCGACTCTCTCACGTATACACAGAACGCTGTGCTAAAAGCATTTCGCGGGAACTTTTTCCAGCATCAAATAATTTTCATACCCCTCTCGCGTACTGCTTCGCGTATAGGTGCTCTTAAAAGCGTTTTTACTTTATTTTATATACGCGTAGAGGATACGCGAGAGAGAGAGAGGGACGCGTGCGATATCAAATTCAAGAAGCGGCGAAGGGTAGGTATAAGAAGGGGGCAAAAGGCAAGAGAGGTGGAGAGAGAGAGAGAGAGAGGAAGAGGCGAGGTAAACTTAAAGGAGCAGCTATACGCTTGTACACACATGGCGTCGTCTAACTCGAGCCTGGGTTTTACTACTGGCGCGCACTTATGTACAGGATGCGCGCGCTCTCTGCGTATATAGTAAAGGTCTATATACAGAAACGAGTACGAGAGAGAGAAAAGGTATACCTTTTCTTTTGTTTAAACAAAAGAAATTGTTATTTTGATTACTGTGGTTTAAATTACCCAACCTGTGATATTTCATTCAACCGACATACACACATTGTTTGTGTTGCTACATCGCGTGGTTCATGCGATTACAGCTGAAGCTGTTAACAAGAGTTTTACTACGACGTTTTATATTGCTAATAAGTACATGCGCCAGCTGCTACACCTATAACAATACTATCTTAACTAACTTCTCATATTGAAACATATATTGGTCTGTGTATATATTTAAGCGCGATTATCAATATTCAATTACTCTCGTTGTTGTTGCGATATACACGTACACACACACACACGCAATGGTCTGTTGTTTTCTCTGCAACAATTACCAACAACAGCAGGAGCAGTAATACTATAGTAGTAGCAAGTCGAGAAGATCCAATTTCGCAATAGCGATATAACCATCAATTTGCAATTTCATATAATCCTTGCGTGCATGATACCAGAGCATATATATATAGAGTGTCTCTCTCTGTATACTCGTAACACAGTGCAAGAGACGCGCGTGGCACCCTCCCGTTACACTATATATCCAATAATCCGAACGTTGCGCTTTTTCGCCAACTCCATTTCGCCTACCTACGTATACATATGTGAATAAAAACTTTATCATTTAAAAATTTTCCCGACCACACACACACGTAGCTGTGAAAACTTGGCATCGCGCGCGCGTTGGTTTACGACTGGACCCGCGCGCATGAGTCCATAACTCTTTCTGTTCTCTTTTTTCTCTCTTATACAGGCGGTGCTAGTTAGTTATATACTCACGCGGGTGAGGCTATAATATAGACTCTCAGCTGTTATACACGCAGGCGCGAATAAGTTTCAACGTAAAAGTATCCAACGTGCCGGTATATATACATATAGCAGTAAACGAAACACAAAAAACAAAAACAACCACATCTCTGCGGTTGGGTTTTCGTATATTCTCGTAGCAACAGTGTACCATCGACGTGTATATATCGATTCCGTTGTTCCCGTATTTTTGCGTTATAAGCGCGTAAGAAGGCAAAAGCTCTTTTACCTTCATATATATACACATACACATACGTGTGTACGGGTAAAGGAACGTACACCGTGACAGGCGAAAATAGAGCGTTTCGCACAAAGGAAGCCCCGATCTCTTCCTGTGCGTCGATTTGTCGACGACTTTGTCGAGGAAGAAAAAGAGTAGAGGTGGGGGGGGGAGACAGAGTCGCGCAAATTTACCAAATGCTCTCTGGCGTCGTCGCGAATTCTCCGAGGAAGCAGAACGCAGTTCTCGCGCGCCTTTGAAATGTCGGAACGATAACGGAGAGAGGGGGTGGAAATCGCCGTCGAATCCTCTTCATTTGGATTTGTCGCTCGACGACGACGACGACGACGTTTTCTCGCAAGTGCTGTCGGAAGAACGACGAGGAGATATGAAATGTGCGTACTTTGTTGTCGCGGAGGAAAATGGAATATGGGATTTCCCGCGGCAAACGTAGTAGGTTTATAGGGAAATGCTGCTGCTGCTGCTGCTCGATGCGCGTTGTATGTGGAAGGGATGCATCCTTTTCTGTTTCTTTTTTTTTTATATTAATAGTTTGTTGAATAGGGCGCCATGGAGGATTTGCGCTAGGCTCTATTGTTGTGCGGTAGTGTATATGTATAGATGCGCTTTCAGTTTGCGTATACGTAGTATTGTTGTTATACTTAATAATAACGAGCTGTTGGGGAATAGTTCGATGTGATATATCCGATGAATAAGGGGTGTGTTCGAATATATACTGTATAAGGTTTAATCAATCCAGCGGTATTGTGTGTAGTGTAGTAGTTGTCGAAAGTTTTTAATGTGCAATGTATACACGCGCGTGGAGAGTACAATTATTAGTATCTAAGCTCATGTATATACTAGTTACATATGTAGTTTCAAGCCTCGTTCGTATACAATTTTACCGAGAATTATTAAATACCTACATATATGAATCTAATATCGTCTCTTTCAAAGACTAAAAATCAACGGGGAAAAAAGCGTAAGCTGATATTTTTTTAACCTTTTGTCCAACTTTTCGCATCACCTAAACATATATAAATTCAAACCGCGTACATATATACTATATACCTTTCTCCAAAACAATTTTCAGAGCGAATACAAATTGCCATCTACACACGCATCTTCTTCTTCTTTCTCTCTATGAAAAATTCATGTCCGCAACTGTCCACCTATACATACCCACATATAAACTCACCATATTTTTCTCTATAAACTTTACCCTTCTGTCTATACTACTTATATACCTTTAATAAGAAAAATTCGATACACCCACTTTACAGCTGGCTTCAATTCTATTAGCTCCACTAATTCTCCCATCTGCCAGGGGACAATTAAATTTAAAGCTCCTTCTCCCCTCCCTTTTGTTTTTCTTTTCTCTTCTCTCTTACATTTTTATTTCCTTCTTTTTTCCTTCCCCCTATATACCTGTAACGTCTTAGCTGAATCGAGTGTACACAATCGCGGCTCCACTTCTCTCGTTCCCTTCTCGAAACCGAAAGAGAGAGAAAAGCGCTCGCAAGAAAATCGCAGTGTCGCGCTACTACCACTCCTATACACACACACATACGTATTTATATATATGTATATATGTATACACGAAAGGTATATATATACGACATCGATGCGGCTCGTATACGCGCGTGTGTGCCCGGGCAACAAATGGAATGGTAAATAGCGAATGGACGTTTCAAAAGCCGCTCGTGACCCGCATGCACGAGTGTGACGAGTCTCCCTAACTCCTCGTTTATCTTGTCTCTCTCTCTCGCGCGCTCCTTTCGCCTATACCCTCCCATGCGAGCGAGTGGTACGTGCGTTTTGCCCAGAGAGAGCTTCGCCGAATCGATCTCATACTCGACTATGTGCGTACGTGCGTGATATATGTGTGCACTATTCTTTTAGGGTTATGGTTTTCTATTTTCTTTTTCTTTTTTTCTTCTTTAATATAAATGTGTACTTGTCGAGTGATGTTTGGTATTATATGATTTACACGAGTTACACGTTACATCGCTGATATTATGTTATTCACCGCAGCGTACAGTCGAATTTCAAACGACGCACTAATTGATTCGTTGCATCGCGATGTTTTGATAAACACGCAGTCTCTCTCTCGCGTTCCTCTGCGCTTGAATATATATATACTACATCCTCCCCATGTGTCGAATCGCTCCCGTTACGCGTCATACCCTCTATGTATATATTTATCTAATATTGATAAATATTGGCCCAATTTGCATGCTATTATTGTCCAATGACGATCGGCAAACAACAACAACAACAACCGGTGTATATAGTTGTATGTAAACCCAATACACATTGTCGATGATCATGATAATGATGATGATGATGATAATATTATTACGTCGAGGGTAGTGCCGATGTACAGAGACAAACACTGGTGCTGCAAACATCCACGTATACTCTCTGAAATTAACTACTCCAAATCTTTTCAAACAACAACAACAACAACAATACGTGAAACTAACCTAAAAACGAATAAACTAAACAGCCAGAAGAAGAGAGAGAGAGAGAGAGAAAGAGTCAGCTCGTTAACCACCCTAAAAACATCTGCATATATACATCTACACAGGGAGAGAGAGAGAGAAACGTAAACAAAAAAACATCACAACTTCGCGTACACATACATATATATCTATACAGTTTCACGAAAAAAAAAATTCCGCAGGAGGGGAAGAAGGCCGCCGGGACTAGGAAGTCAAACGTCCGTGATTACGCGAAAACTCTCTTCTCTCTCTCTCACTACACAACGTGAAAAACGTCCATACCTCACTCTCTCTCTTTCTCTCGTGAAACTGCAGCCGCACGGAGCCTCATTTGCGCGTGTATATTTTTTCCTCTAATTAACCATTTATCTTGTTGCTCGTTAGTCCGGGGGCGGTGCCGAAGAAAAATGCACACTTTACTCTCTCTCTCTCTCTATACGCGCGGATGTATATAAAGATCCCAACCGCTGCTGCCGCCACCGCGACTGCTATATTATACATATATATATAGTATACATATCCGCGTGTATACGCGACTCATTGACCTGCTGCCTAATGAGCGACTCTGCCCGTAGACTGCTGTTATATATAGTATATATATAGCTAGCGAGAGAGAGCCAGCCAGACACGACGAGTGTACGCGGCTTGAGAGTACACTGCCGTGAGTGAGCTGCATCATCATCCTCCCTCTCTACTATAAGACACTATCTCTCAGTCTCCCTTCATCTTATTCTGCTGTGTTGGCGTGCTACTGCTGCTGGTGGTGACGGGTTCTTTCGGTCTCGTATATAGCAGCAGCACGTTATTTTTTCGTACCCGTATATATGTGGAGTTATTTATTTACCTTTTTTTTGTTTATTTGTGAATATAGTTATGAAGTAAATGAAATGTATGTAAATATGCAGGTAGCGGTGATGGTTTGAATTCGTCGTATGTGGGTGTTGAAGAAAAAAAAAATTGAAAATCAGCGAAAATGTATTTCAACGGAAAGAAACTCTCGCGAAGATTCGGTTTCGGTGAGGAATACATATATTATATATATCATGTATATGTACGTAAGCGTGTGACATAGTCAAGCGCATATAACATCGCGCGGATCCAAAATAGGATCGTATATGTGCATACATAGTATTCTAAGGGTGAAGAAAAATTGTGGAGCAGGCAACAACTACTGCAGGATTGGTTTATACGATAGACAGTCTTGTCAGTATGTGTAGAAGTAGTGTAAGGAAAATAATAACGGATCTTTTTTTGTTATTTATTTAAAATAATTGTTGCTGTTTGAAATAATGAACGGGTCGAGTGAAGAACTGTAATTTCTTCCACGCCTCTGTTTCCGGGCGCGCATGTAGTAGTTTTCTAAATACTCTATGTGTTATGTATAAGGGAGAGTTGTGAAGTGGTGGTTTCTAGAGCATTTTCGGCCGTAGCCTTTGATTTTGTAAGGTTGAAATTAAAATGCCAGAGAAAGTAATGATGTTTACACGATCTCCTAAATCTGTTGTTCTGCTCTAGGATTGTTAACTGATAGGTGAGATTTCGAGTTATAACAATCTTTAATGAACGCTAAAATGTTTTAGAAGTGTAGTGGAACATCCATAGTAATTATTACAACGGTTTTTTTGTATGTACAGTATACGAGATCGTTATTGTATACATGAGGTTTTAAGCTAAAATCTAATTTACTTTAACATCATTTTTAAAAAATATGATTTTTTTGCTGTTATTAATATTCAATTTCTGTTCATGCGTAATGTATATATAAGACCAATACTGATTTTCAATAAAAAGGCTAACAATTGATTCCCAAGTATTTCAAGAAGAACTGCAAATTATTAAAAAAAAAATATTGCATTAAACATACATAGAGAGAAAAGGCGAGAAGGCAAATATAACTTTTAACATTGACATTCTCGTTATACAATACTAAATTTCCACGTACCATTGTAACCTCTATATACATTTAAAATAACGAACTTGAACTATGTCGAATAAAATAATGCAAATTTCTTCCGAGAATGAGCATATAAATCCTCTCACATATCCACTCCACACAACTCACATAACAAAGATCTCTTTTAAAAAAACACAACCATTTCGACGGTACTACTACCATTCCACTGCTCACCAATTCTCGGCTTCCAAATTAAAGCCCCTGAAATTCCCTCACCGCATCGCAGTACAGTACAGCAACGATATAATCACGCAATCCTCCAATACCAAATCACCATTCGCTCTCTCTCTCTCTCTCTCTCTACGTCAGTCAGTCAGTCAGTCAGTCAGTTCACTTCCACTGCACCCACAGCCATTCCATTCCACGCACATAAAACCTTGAAAATTCGACGCTCGCGCGCGCGGCGTATATATACGCTTCTCCCGTCGTCGTCGTCGTCGTCGTCGTCATCATCGAGATAGAGTCCCTCTCGCAGCGCGACGTCTCTGCGAAATTCTGCTGCCTCCGCTGCTGCTGCTACTGCAGAGCCGGGGAACCACTTTACTCGGGCGCGCGAGAGGCGTGACAAAGAGAAAGGAGGATGTCGAGAAGGGATTCCTCTCTCTCTCTCTCTTTCGCAACTATGCGCGACGTCGCGAACACACCCTCCTCCTCCTCCTCTTCCCCTCGTTCGTCGTCGTCGTCGTCGTCGTCGTGCAAGCAAGCAAGCAACACCCTTTAGAATCTCAACGCGTGGCTATACACAGCAGCGTGCGCACCTGCGTGTACATAATGAAACAACGCGATGATTCTTCTTCTTCTTCTTCTTTTTTCTTCTTTTCCTTTTTTTCGGTCCATCTTCGTCCGCATCCATGAGATTAATTATATATCCGCCACATATGTACATATGTGTATATACATAATATTTTCTTTATATACATAATATATATAAAGAAACAAATCGTTACAAAGCACTCGTCGAGTGTGTATGTCAGCCATACACATACACATACACACACGTCGAATATAATGCGCGCGAACGAGCATTTGTCAGGTATTTCGCTCATACCCTTTTCCCTCACTCACTCCCCTCCCCCCACGCCACCTTCGAAGACGATTTGCCAGTAAAAACGTCTGCGCGCGTCTGCGTTGCGCACGTGAGCTAGCAACGATGCGCTTTGAATAATGGATCGAGCGAGCGAGCGAGCGAGCGTAGTAACAACTGGCAGCAGTAGCATCCACCTTTCTCTACTCCACCTCCTCCTTCTATACGTCTCGCAAATATCGGCAACGTGTGTGTTTCTTTTTTTTTTGACACACCGAAAAGCTCTTTTACTTTGAATTCTTTATGTATCGTTATACTCTCTTCTTTCCATAGTGGGAAGCTGAATTAAAAATCCGCGATGCGGATATATATGTATATGTATATTATTATATACCGAGCTCTCCTATCGTTCTCGCTTATATTCCAAAAGGACGCGCGTTGCGATTTGTCTTTACGATGCAATTACGGTCTCACTCGGCCGTAGCATACCCCTTTATATATACATATATGTGGAAAAGTGGGTATATACCTATGTATGTAACGCGCGTATGGTATAAGAAGAGAGAGAACGAACAACGCAGCGTTTCTCGTAAAACTTAATGGGCGAGAACGTGTTCTTTGCCTTTTAAGAATATATATATATGTATACGTATATATAGAGCTATATGGGTACGCGCGTGAGAGAAGCTCGAAGACGACGACGACGCGTTTTTTTCTTACGGCGATTTGCGTACACGCGTGTGCGTGCATATATATTTTACGCAGCGACGTATATTATATATATAACGGTAAGAGACGAGCGATTATTGTTCGCGTTGAGTATATACGTGTGTGTAAGGGATCCGAAAAGTAAAGCAACAAATCTTCCGATAACCACAGTGAAGGAGGAGAGAGTTCATAGGACCGGCACATATATACACACATACATACAGCTACAACTTTATGATTACCGCTGGGATAACTTTACGATGAGAAAGAAGTTAGCGCGCGCGCGCGCGCGTGCAACTTTCTTCTTCTTCTTCTTCTTCTTCTTGTTCTTCTTCGTGTTACAACTTACACGCGTTTCCCATCTTTGTTCTTACACTTACACATCCCTCTTAGTTTCATTTCCGTATACATATATATACGTTGAGCAATGGTGCTCTTCTTAAAAATAGCGTAACGGCTTTAACACTTGACGGTTCACGCGCGAAAACGTCGTATATACTACTGCTACTGCTACTCTCGGTTCCCGATCGACCGTGCGAGATAAGAAAAACCTTATTCCTACACCTTACATACTCCTCGCGTATAGGCATCTATATATATATATATATGTACGTGTAAAATTTATGTTTGAGAAGTAGGAGGAGCAGGGGGCTACACACGTAGGCACCATAACCGATAATTGAGGATCCGAAAATCGCTTAGCGTGCGCGCGCGCGTTCGCTCGCGGGATAAATCCGCCTAAAAGGGCCTCTCGCTACTGCCGCCGCTTGGCATTAGACGTTATACGGCGCTTTAATGCTCGTTATCGAATATTTATAGCGGCGCCTACGGAGAGAGAGAGAGAAAACGTAGAGAGCGATCCCAGAGGGTGATACATGCATGAGCCAACGTTACTGCTACTATACCGCTGCTGCTGCCAGCGGCAATGGCCTTACCCTCCTCCGCCTCCCTCTCTAAATGACATATCTGCTTGGATCGAGAGCCAAGAGCAAGCGTGGTGCGGTATAGCTATTTCGGCGAATTTTATCGGATACGATAAGCCTGCCTCCTATACCCCACGCCGTCGTCCTATGGTGCCGCTTCTATATTACCGTTCTCTCTCTCTCTCTCTTGGCCGATCGGAGTTATCGTTATTCACTTATGTAATAATGTTGTATTAGGGGAGGTAAGGTAGCGCGCGAGTGTGAGGTGTTTTTTTTGGGACGTTGGGGTTTTTTTTTGGTGAGAAGAGGGCGGAGGAGAAGATGGGAAGAGATCGGATGGGAATATATAGGGTGGAGGAGAGGAAGAGAGGAGTTGATGTTACTGCCTCGGGTAGGTGCTCTAAATAAGGCTTGATAGCGTTTATAAAGAGGTAGTAGCAGTGTAAGGAGGGGTGAGTTGTCGTCGTTGGTGGCGGCAGCGGTGGGGTATTGCACGCGTGTGTTATAGTAATGTATAGGAGGGGGTTGGAATTTCGGGGGATGAATGATATGTTGTTTTAATAGTATATTGCGTAGATAAAGGTGTAAAGATAATTCGATAAGTGTTTATGTGTGTGTGTGTTTTGAAAGAGAAAAATTTAGTGAGATTGGATTTATTTTGTGTAAAATTCGATTTGTGATCAACTTTATACGCTTATACTGGCAGTTAATTAAATAAAATATAGACTTGTTCCGTGCATAAACAATTTAATATTGGTATATATGGATAAATATATTGAATGAATAAAATAAATAACTGCGCATATAAAAATGAGCAATTATCATGAAAAAATGATTGGAATTTAATTTAACGATATTCGTCCGTTTAATAATCTCATATACGTATAAATATATACTAAAATTGCAATAAAATTAATGCAGTATATAAATACCTCTATAAAGTCACTAAGATCTGGTATATATATACATATATATAGCTTTATTATTTATTATTATTCCATATAATATTCGCATAAAGAATGGTAATTTTAATCATATATTTAAACAATAAAATAAAAAGTATATATAGCGTATAAAAATAACAACTTACGGTCGGAGACCGACTATTTAATTCAATTTAACTAGCTAGTTAATAATTTTACAACTCAACTATAATGAATATTAATGCTATATACCAGCGACAAAATACAGCTAAATCATACATCAAAAATACACAGTTCCGGGCCAATTTCAACCAACCATCAACATATCCATACCAAATCCTTCTCACGATGACGAATGAAAATGCATTCTTCGAAATCCACTTCTCAACGATATGTATATACCATACCGAACGTACTGGGAAATTTCATCTTTAGACCTATACTACTACTACAGCCTGTCCACTAGAAATAAACCGTCGATTATCATCAATCACATTATCGCTATATACCAAAGAACCTCGCTTCGGGACGTACAATACCACCTACAGGGGTCAACGATTCCATATATATATATACACGATGCGGAAGACGCGCACACATTTCTTACGTATATACAGCCGCGTTGTGGATAACGATTCGCGATGATTTAGCAGAAACCCAAGAGCAGCAGCAGCGCGTATACGTATATATAAGAACCGCGAACGAGCGCGTTTATAATCTTCCGGGATAGAGACCGTGCGTTATATATACACCATGATCATCGTCATTCTCTATACTACTGATTTCACTATACATATACTGTATATACTTCAATTACACGTGTGATGTAACATATTTGACGCTGCACGTGCGACTGTAAAAATTCGATAATTGCAAACGACCGAGTATATAAGAGAGAACTATATATATCGTTACATCGATGCGATAGGACAATTAAAACTTAGCAAAGAGGTGAGGCACCGCTTGTTGGCGCATACACCCACTCTTAGCCCCGCGCGCGAACGTTTCACCCTCACTCTCTGCGTGTAATACTACGAGAGTATGTCTCGACAGCAACGGCAGTTGTGGTGGTGGTAGGTTCCTTAATTGGACGTTTTGCGAGCGCGCGGCGGTGGCGGCGGGCGTATAGTGTAAATCTTGGGGGTCCGGCTTGAAGATAATACTAATTAGGCGTACGCGAGAGTGCAGAGTGCAGAGGTTGTCTGAGACACGCGGCGAGTAGAGTATATATATATGTGTGTACGGGTGTATCAAGATGACACGTGAGAGACTTTGTGTTATACTTTATATTGCGACCTGGATTATTTTTTTTTTTGGGGGGGGGGGGGGGAGAAGAAGAATGGTTGTGGGGTAAGTAAGTGTGGCTAAAAGTTATAGTCTATTTTTGTAGTTAGTTTGTTTGTAATTGGGCAATGGAGAGATATAGCGAAACGTTGTTGTTGTTGAACGGGATAATGTAATAAAAATATAGATGGGGAGCGAATACGTGGTGTATCAAATTTTTTCGTTATTTCACGAGATTTTGTTTTTCAACTTTAATTGACGGATATTGGCAATGTTTGTCAATTTGTCTGCAGAAAATAGCGGATGATTGGTTGAAATAACGAATGGACTGACGATATAATATTTTTTATATATATAAATATGATTCATTGGCTGTTATATACATGTATGATGCTCTTTCAACCGTTCTATATTTGTTTTCAGTGTATATAAGTGTTGTTATCGAAAGTTTCACAATAACCTGATGTTTGTTACACATCAAAAAGTACTCTATACCTTCGATGGTTTTGTTTACGAAAGATTTACTACCTATTCGTCCAATCCACTTTTCTCTCTTTTCTCAATACAATCCATCAACAAACAACATATACCCATAGCAACCCGATTCATACCAATAAAAAGCATAACTTTATTACCGCTCGATTAGCTCATCCCTATACGTTCCTTATTCAATCTACGCCAATTCCCATCAATTCGCACACACACTGGGTCCCCACAAACAATCACTCGTCCTTCTCACAAGTTCTTGCGTCTCCTTTCGCCTCTCTAACGACACCAGCAGGACGCGTATAGAGCAATCGCATTATTTTCCTTCTTCGTTTCGCTATACTACCCCCTCGAGGTAGAATCCCTATAGTACACACGCGAGATAAGCGTCGCTCGTTAGAACCTCGTCGTATAATACAGTGTCAAGCCTATATATACCACGTGGGTTGAGAGAAAAAAAAATAGTCTAAGAACGAGTAATTCCCATAATCTACGAGAGAGCGAGAGAGCGAGAGAAAGACGCGTTATCGATTGCTATACCTACTGTCTAGCACGAGGGTCTCGCCCCGAAACGAGTAGAACTAGAAGCCAGAGAAGAAGAAAGAAAGAGAAAGAGAAGAAGAAAAAAAACAACGTCGTACCACTATAGTACCACAGACTTGGAAGCGAAAGTGTCGAGGGTGGGTAGGAACGCGACGAGACTGTCTGACTGGCGGGCGGGCGCGAAGAGTCGAGTAGTCGTCGTCGTCGTCGTTGTCCCTCGTGTCTGAAGAAACATGGAAATAGACGTGCGCGCAAGAGAGAGAGAGAGAGGCGGTAGAGTTTCGGATAATCGAGGTTTGATTCTCCCTCACTCTCTCTCTTTCTTCCTCGAGGCGCGTATTCCGGGTATTCGGAAAATCCAATTACCCGCGAGAGCACTCTACTATCTCTCCGTGCAATTTGCGATGCATTCCCGCGGTGCGCCGCCTGCGCCCAGCCCAACGCGCGCGCGCAGCAGCAGCTTCGTAGCTATATATATATATGTATATATATATATGTATATATATATACATCAGCGTACCGCTACGGCAGCCGCGACAGAATCCTGGGCTGCCACCGACGCCTCTGCGGTCAGAATCACATACGGGGTATTTGTTATTTCGGACGTGTATGTAGATGTGTGTGTGTGGGTGTATAGGGTAGAAGGCCCGGTTAGTGTGTGCCTTTAAGCAGACGAAATGTCCGTATTAGTGTGGGTTTTTAACTATATCTATAATTAAAAAATCAGTTGTCAAACAGTGTTTTGATTGTGGTATGAATCAACATTTTGGTGCTTTTACTATTGTACTGATACTAATAGGTTATCATAATTTTTAAGGTTAGAATATTTAATTTATGTCAAATATTTCTAAAAAGATACATTAACAGGGACAGGCACACAACCCGGGACCACTACCCTAAGTATGTGAAAGGGGAGACGGTTTGAGCAGCTGAAAGATACAGATGTACAATGATGCGCGTTATGTCCTATGATGAAAGAAGGAAAGCGATTGGTTATCGAATTAACGAATTTTTTTTAGATGTAAGTTCAGAGATAGAGGATTTTTACTGATCTAAATAGTAATTTTTGCAGCAGTCACAAAAAGTATAACTATTTAAAATAAAGTAAAATTCGCTATATAAATCTTAATATTTAAAAATTAAAATTAGCTGTGAAAATTTAAAAATGACGATTTAAAACAGAAAAATCCCCACGTCAAATGTGTCCCAGCGCTACTACAAAAATAATAAATGTTTTTATTTAAAAAAAAAAACTAATCTTTGAGCAAAATAATCATTAGGGCATAACCCTCTAGCGCTAATCATCAACGCAAACGTTCATTGACCATTGCCACCAACAATTTCAATCACTAAAAAAATGTTCACCTCTCTATTTTCCATTTCAATTAATAGCAATAAACTCTATAATAAGCTTCTGTTACAAAAAGCTACAATCCTCATACCCGCATTCTATTTTTTCATATAATTCCTGCATTGTCTTTCACTCTCTCTCTTTCTTTCACTGCATGAAAAAAATCCATTTATCACAGAAAACCAACACCGCGCGTGAAACTATAGCCAGCAAACAGCATGCAGTTGTAGAAACGATATCAACTGTTCTATACTATCGAGGATCGGCCCCCCTTTGATTTGCAAATTCCGCTGGAATATATATAGAATTCCGAGAACGCGAAATATAGAGTTTTAACCGCTAACGCACGTATACATATATATATACATGGATGCATATCGAAAAGAAGACGCAGAATCCGGTCGAGCGAATTATTAACGCAAGCGGCGATTCAATATTTACGCTTTGAAAATTCATGCGCGCGGAGAGAGCGAACGATGAAGGAGACGCGCGAGGAGGAGGAGGAGGAGGAAGGGGAGTGAGAGAGAAAGTTAAGCTATGCGCTCGCTCGCAGAGAGAGATGTTGACATTTGATAACGACCCGCTCTTTTATTATTCTCCCCCTTCTAGGAAGGAAAGGGAAGAAAGGAGGAGAGAGAGAGAGAGAGAGTCGTAATATGACTTCGAAACTTTCTCAAGATCCCGAAAATAGGGAGAGTGAGAGAGAGAGAGAGAGAGAGGAATCCTTGATTATCAGTTTGAAAAGAAATTCAATTACCCTGCGGGAACGAGTGAGAGAGAGAGACAGAGAGGTTGGGAGGAAGAAGAGAGAGAGAGAGAGTCAACGTTTTTCTTAATGGAAAAGAGCTCGCGCTTCGGTATGCAGTTTCTTCTTCAAACTTGACGTTTCCAGCGTGCACACGTAAAAATGAGAGAGGGAGAGGGAGAGTAGGACCGAAGCTATATACACAAGAAAAAATATTAGGTCAGTAATTACTATGATTAAATCGTTAATATTCTATTATACTCGCGTTTTAAAGCTCACTCGGGGGTACGTATAGGGATGTAAAAAAAATATATATATAGATACAGCTACGGGTATGTATATGTCTGCTGATCGCATTAAAGCAAAGCTTAGCGGGACTATATTATACTCGTCTCCAGCAGAACGCCGATGATAACGACCTGTGCACAGGACGTACTTTTATCGTTAAATAATGGCGAGCTTCGCAGTATGCTTTAATGGCATAATTTTCATTTTTCGCCTCGGTAGATACAAGCGAAGAGAGCGAGCTCGTTCATTGTATGTGTATATATACACGCTGACGAATTTAAGGAGGCTGTTGTGTTGTTGGTTAACGACTCGTTGTCGGTTGGTTAAGCTTTTTGCCTCGGAATGCGCGCATTTCTCTCTATGTATACATATATATATATATGTTTACGTATATAATGTACGGTGCTTGACAAGTAATTTGAGGCGGATCATAGGAGATGGTTGAGAGGAAAGTTAACTGCGATCTGCGTCGGTAAATTAATATTTTGATGTATTTAAAATAAATCGTTCGGACGTTTATCAATTTTCGAAGTCGAAATATAACGTTAGTTGTGAGATGTAAAGAGAAATTTAAACGGAAATAAAGTATATGGAAAGTTATCAGATAAAAGCTTTACAGTCTATAAAGAAAAGAATAGATTATTTCAATTTCCAAACTTTTTGCACAACCGCACACACATATGGAACTAATTATCTTTTACGATTACCCCGAATCCACAAATAACTCTCTGATTCGAAATAACTCTGACCCACACTGCTTTTCAACAAATATACCCCCTTCCTTACGTATATAAAATCCATCTGCTTTCAACTCTTTTTCTCTCATTAATCCCAACATCATGCCGAGTTATTCCACTATATCTACCTCTTGCAAACACACACACATACCTACACCCACACCTCTATATACACACACACGTAGACGTCGACACCCATAGCCTCGCGGCACGCTTGAAATTTCTTGCGTTCCATTCATACCGATTTCCCAATTAGGTCGCGGGGTAGTGGCCACTCGTGCCCCCGCTAGCGTTGGCCAGCCTCCGGTTTCCATTCTCTCTCTCTCTCACACGCTCGCGCATTTGCTTCGTACTATATATACTCGAGGCTACCAAGAGAGAGAGAGAGAGAGAGAGAGAGAGAGGAGCATGTCCATCCGTTCGTCTGTCCGTCCGTCGGCCGTCATTGACCTCTGCCCGCGATAAAGTGTTCCGCAAACGTACGCGAGTGCGCATGCAGTAGCAGCAGTAGTAGTAGTATATATAGTATGCATCGTGTTGACGCTGTAATTTAGGTCGTTTACAACTCTCGTACCAAGAGAGAGAAAGAGAAGGAGAGAGTGAGTTGGACTGCGCATCGTCATTAGCATGATGCGTATATATACGCGTGTGCAAGGGATGGGTTAAGAGAGAATCGACGTGAAAGAGGAAAAAAAACGAGTCGAGTGGTAGTAGGAAGAGAGAAAGAGATACGTGGAGAACGATGATGATGCGATGCGTTGTTGCGCGAGCGCGCAAAGTTGTTGCCGCTACTGCTGCTGCTGCTGCTACAGTGGAGGGGCTGCGGAGTAGAGAGGGATGTATGGCGTTTCATTAAAGTTGCCATGCTGGGGAGCGAGAGACCGTTTCGAAGTTTAATAATATACGTCGTTACGTTGATGGTTATACACGAAGTGTTGAGCATTGTAAGTTTTTGGAATATTGTGGGCTTTTCTCTCCCTTTCTTTCTCGCTCGGGGAGAAATAAATTCGATAGCATGGATTGCTGGATTATTGTTTTTGTTTCTAGAAATATAGACGGTGATGAGCTTTTTCTTTGTTTCTCATATACAGGAGAGAAGATAAGTATACACGAGCTTATTTGTAACATCTGTATGTTACTCTCGCTAAATTGAAAATCGTCAAAGAATTCTATAAGAAAATAGCTACTATAATCACACACAACCTGCTCATACTAATCTTTTACCCCAACCTCCTATAATAACCCCTTTAAAATACATCTACCTCTTCTAAATCAATCTACCCATTATACACCCTCTGTCAAAACATCAATTCGCACGTTACAACCGCATATATTTCACTCCTCTTCCACATCCACACAGACCCACACAAGTATAACGCTTCTTCCGAAACTATACGCACACATACACAACCATCATATAATACATCTACGTATGTGCACCTCCCTTTCCGCACTCCCTTTCCTCTACAGCACACACACACCGCGCGCTAATGGAAATTATGTAGCTCCGCGCGAGCGCAAACAGCAAGACCACGCGTTGTGCGTAGAATTGATCCGTATGTGTATGTATATGTGTGCACTGTTCCTCTCTCTCTCTCTACGTATATACGCATAAGTACGCAATGCAGCGTGTACGCGTGTGTACGTATGTAGGGCGTTATCGAGGCAACGAGCGCCGGTGACACGTGCGTGCGTGCGTGCACATCCTCCTCCTCCTCCCTCCTAGTTTGTGACCGGCGGGCAGTAGCAGCGGCGACGGCATCTCATGTATATATAAATCCCAGCGCTCGTTTGCTCGTCCGTGATGGTTGTATACGCGCGGTATTAGCCTGCAAGACGCGGTGATTTCGCTATGGTTTATGTGGCTGTATGTGTGTGTGTATATAGAGCTACCTGTGGTGTAGGTTTTTTTTTATGATGATATGGTGATCATTGTTTGTAAGTTAGATTTTTAGCGAATGAATGGATAGGTGCGTAGGTCCCGTTGCTGCAGTCATGCGTAAAATTGAAAAAGAAGTTGGCGTTGTTGGCTTGATGACTTCGAGAGTGAAATCTCAGGGTTATAAACTCGAGGTCGTCCTTTGTGATGAATATTTGTCGAGGCTTTGTGTATGGAGTTGTGGACGTTGTTCTGTTTATTGAAGCAATTGAGTTATGTGATCAATGAGTTGACGACCAGAAAGCGTGAAATTTGTCCTTTGACGTGTGGGTTGGATGGGTTGTGTTTAAGGTTTGTTTTTCGTAGGAAATAGTTGGGAATATTGTATGCTATTTAAAAAATTGATAGATAATTATATTTTAACAGAAATTACAGAATTCATTACTGTGATTATAATAAATCAAGATCAATTTGATAATTATCAATTTAGAGCAAAAATTGTATATGAAGACATAAATGGTTTTTAAGAACCTGAGTCTTATATTTTTTTCCCTATAATAATATAACTCTGGTAGAAATATTAGTGATAAATTGCGTATTTTTTTGGTATTTTTACAGCAACAAGAACAACATGATGTTATTCCACAATTATATACTAATTTAATGTAAATATTGGCATTTACATTGGATAGTATAAACACTACAACTATTATAATAATACTACATGACATATTAATACATATTCATTATTGTTAAAAATGCTACCATTAAATTAATATATTGTCTATGAAATATCGTTAATTTCCTACCAGAAAAACTTATATTTAGTGTTAAACCTCCAACCCGTATATTATTATTTACTTAAAAGCAAAAAAGTTGCTGATCGCAAAATTAATCTTATACAATAAACATCCAAACAAAAATGTTTAACAGGCAGCATTCTATTCACAGAATTTACATTCGCAAATATAAATAATAATAAACACACTCGCCTGTATTTATTAATGTGTACGTTGTATAGAGTGTATATTTGCAGTTGATAATGTATGCGAGAGTTCGACATGTAAATGTAGCGAGAGCACAAGTCGAACGAACGTATACAACGAGGAGCAAAAATGCACATAATTTACTCGGGGGAAAAAGTCAATAATTGTCGAGTGCGAAATCGAGTAAACATTAAAGTATTCTACTTGAATGTAATGAACTTTTTACGAAATTCCTCTGGGACGTCGTTATACGCGTATAACTCACTTCTGTTTGCATTCTGCGGTATATATATATATATACGATATTAATGATTTTTCTTTAACATATAACGAACGTTTCTCCGTTTTATGGAAGTTAATTAAAAATCTGATTCACGATTTAGCTGGGATAGTTAATATTCTGCTTATATTCTTTACGATACGAATAAATATATGATTTAACGGCTTAATTGTTGAAAACGCGTGAATTTTAAATTGCCCGTGAAATGATTCGAGGTTTCATTTTACTGTATAAATATTTATCGTTAAAATTCAAAAGATATATCAATCGATACGAAATACGTTTTTCTCCAGCAATATATACGTCTTTATAACAAAGAACAAACAATGATCTATAAACAAAATCAACCAAGACACACACACTGATAGAAAAATGTACGAAAAATTGCTGTTTTCTAGTAATTTGGCAATATTAACGAAAAGTACAAATTTTTCCCTTAGAAAAATAGCAATTTTTACTGTTCTTCTAGTAATTTTTACTATGTTACCAGTAATTTTTACCATGTTTCCATGTAAAAATTTATACTTTTCGTTGATATTACCCAAGTACCAGAAAACATGGGAATTTTTCCCTACATTTTTCTACCAGTGCATTATATAAATTCTATATATCTACAACTAACCTTAAATCATCTAAAAACAACCCCAAACCATCTTGAAAAATCAATACGACAAATACCCTGAATTCAAAGCCCTTCTTCTCCCATTAATTACCCCCACTCCATCACCCCAATCAAATAACGCTCAGCTATACAATCCAATCCCACCCGGGTTCTCACCGGCACACCCGTAAGATCTCCCTCCTATCCTTCAAAACCACATATAGCGACCGATCACGAATACATCTATATACATATATACACATCCCCATAACCTCCAAAGTCCCGTGGACATGTCGCTTGCAAGTGGCTAGATTATTCGCGTGCGTATAATCTTCCTCCTCCCTCTCCTCTTCTGCGGTTCAACGACAAGAGTAGCAGCAGCTTCCACACTCACCACGACGCTATACTGCACACGAAACTTCTCTCACTCTCTCTCACTCTCTCTTGAGATGTCCCGATAATGTCGGTTAATATCGCGAAAACGGTAATTAATATTCCGAGGGGTTAATTTCTCCTCACACACGCGTTCAACTTGCGGTCTAACCACTCCCCTTCCCCTCGTGCACATGCACGCGCGCTCGCTGTGGAAAGTTACGCGTAAGCGCCGCGGTAACACGGCAATTTACGAGCGGGCCCCCTCCGCAAAACGTGCATTATACGAGAAGTTCATACTTCGCGAGGTAGAGAGAGAGGTTATACCCTAATATCGGGTCGGGTTCTCTTGATTTCCCTCAAGGATTCTTCCGCCCGCCGTCAATTACTACCCAGTGTATTGTAGCAGGGATGTGGTGTATATATATATTTATTATTCCCGGGGTGGTGGGCACCGCGTATACGTGTAAAAAAAAAGTACGGTGCGGTTGGTATAATCGAATAAAGCCGCGAGGCATCGTATAGGTGTTTGCTCTCTTTGTATATATATATATAGGTGGGTGGTGAGGCAAATATTTGGGTTATGTCTGCGTGTTCGTGAGAGAGGGAGGGGAAAGAAAAGAACGAGAACGAACCCCCGCTATAGCGCGCTATTGTAATATGTATGACGGGTTGTAATGGAAAGTGATGACCTGGTGGTTATCGTAAATATGTGCGAACGTCTTGTTAGCCGGGAGTAATGGGATTAAAAGAATACGAGCTGCCGTTGGTAGGCGAGGAGTTTACCTTTATATAGATATATATTGTACACATATTTGCTGATGTTAAGGCGAGGGCAGGTGTGTATATGTAGTGGTATTATATACAGGTGGTATAAGGAAATTTTGTTTGTGGCACTTTGTGGCGTTTTGATTAAGTATATTATATTACGTTTGATTTTTCATTATATAATTTTCTCTCTACATATCGCTGATATTTGCAATTTTCGTTTTGTGAATATTAAAAGATCCATTGGATTACAGCGTGCAAATGGATAACCGATACGTTACAAAGTTGAAATAAAATTTTCATCCAATAATTATTATTTCAACGTTATCCGTTATAAAAAGAAAAGAAGAACAATTTCCATCGAAAGCAATGTTTATAATTCCCCGACGTGTATTATATATTATTGAAAGCATAATTTCTCAAATTACGGTGAATCCGCTTGATGTTACCGGGTACAATGGATACATTTTGCATGACGGATAAACGACAAAGCAGGTATGTTGTGAGGTAGGGATATTTATATATACAATATTTGAAAAGACTCACCAAGGATCCCGAGGATCAGGTAGCGATCGGTGAACGGAAATCAAATCGCTGGCGTACTGATTGAAGGCATTGTTGATCCAGCCGTCGTCTACGAGTTTCTTGATTTCCGCAGTGATGTTAGTTGGCAGGATGACAGGTCGGCCCATCTCGCCAGGTGCCGAAGTGTCTTGGTCGCGTGGTGCTACCAATACTCCGCCGCCTTTTTGAAAAAAAAATTAAATAAATGAATAAAATAAGAAATAAAAAAAATTGAAAAGTTAAAAACTACGGGTATTAGTGCAAATGTACGGTTAATGACATGGAAAAGTAAATGGGAACTATTATGACAAATAATGTTCTTCAATAGATGCAATATTCTCTGTAACTCTATTTAGCGGAGATATATTTGTAGAAGATGAAAAAATTGACAGGAACTTTCAATTTTGTAAATGGAGAATTTTGAATAATTCAGTTTGGTATTGGTGAATAAATAACTGGAAAATTTGTGGAAGAAAAAAAAACTACGCGGCAAGTTTGTAAATAAATGAAGTCAATTTATTTGTTAATTTAGTGGAAATTATCAGATACGTTTTAATTGAGTTCGGTATTAATTGCCATTGTCTCGTTTCATTAAGGTAAGCATACATGCCTGCAAAATTTTGTGAATAATTCTGATTCTACAATGTCATCAATACCGAAATAAAATGAAGGATAAAGTAAAACTCATATTGCTGAATAGCGCGATGAGACCGAAATAAAAATTAAATTTTGAAAAGCTTTTTGAATATACAAAACTTTCATTTGGAAACATCAATTTAATTCTAATTTTGTGACTAACACAAAAAATAAAGTTTATCTCTTGCAGCCGACCAATTATATTTTTTCGAAATACCGGACAAGCCCACGTTTTTCGTACAAACAGAAGATAAAAAAAACCAAGATTAGATTTTTTATCATCAAGCTTTGAAAATATCCGTTTGCGAGGGAAAAATATTAAACTACGTTCATTTTACAAGTTACGTTGCATTTATTAAAAATATTTTCTCAGTATGATTAACTACGCTCTATTAATTTTGGAATATCCTTTTATAACTACTCTCAAAAAATGCAACTACTATAGATTGCACGCGAGATAAAATTGAAAAAATACGTAGCATCTTTAAATACAAATAATATGATGTTACTAAACATTTTATCTTATCCAAAGCTATATCAAGATATCAATTTAATAATTTCCTCCTTTGAGCACCATAACTTTTCAAATCTTTCTACCTTCCACCAAAATATTTACATCATTTTACCATGTCCCTATTCTTACAACAAAATCCATTTTACAAACAACCCCCCTCACCAACCAATCCACCCACTCCGCACTCACCTTGCTCAGGTCCAGCCTGATTAATCTTCGGCTTACTAGCCCCATTTCCTTGTGTCTCTCGTCTCTGCGCTTGCGCAACCGGCGGTACAAAACCATTGGCCAGTGGCAACTGCTGTTGAGCCGCCTGTTGAGCTTGTGCCTGCTGTAACCCTTGATCAGCAACAGCAGCCGCTCTATCCTCCGTGTACAGAAGGAAACAAACGGTTAACCAAACCGCTCCAGCGAGTATCGCCACCTTCAGCCATAGCGAACGTCGTCGCGGGAAGCCCATCATCGTTGTTCCGTATTATATACACACACACGTGTATGTATACGTATGTTTATATATCTCTATATCTCTATACGTAGAGCCTGTGGTCAGGGATATATATCGGAAGGAATTGTTTGTAATACACACGCGCAGCGAAGCAACGAATGTATATGTATATATATATGTATGTGTGCGAGCGAAGAAGCCTAGTCCTACCGCTGCTATCTCAACGGCATGACATGTGCATGTGCGCGCGGTGCTCGCGTGTCTTGCCGAGATGGTATATAGTGTAACAGCGACAGCTGAATTATTATATCAAAACGCGGCGGTATCTTGTTCTTTTTTTTATAAACTTGGCGAAGTAACCGTTGATGGCCGGTGGCGATGGTGATGGCGACGTTGCTGCTGATGCGACATCGTTCGCGAGCGATGGGGACGGTGATGAGCGCCGGTCATCTATGCGTTGATGGTACTCCTGGTGACAGAAAGCGTAAAGAGATTATATAGAGTAATTGTTACATTGTATTGGTATCGTTTGGGTTATATATTTATATGTATATATTTATTTGAGAGGAAACAAGGACCGAGTGTAGTGTGAAATTGACGTTCGCGCGTATATAGCTGATAGCAAAAACATTCGTGTATGTGTGTATATACGTGTCGACGCGAAATATACAACCGATGGTAGAAGAGAGAGAGAGACGCTATCGGTCGGACTCTCCGAGCTCGAACGACAAGGCACTTCCTAACGAGAGGGGAATTCCGTTTCCCGGATGTCCGCGCATCTCTTCGCTGCGCGCGCGCTTGCTATCAGTTCTCTCCTCCTCCTCACTGTTGCTCGTTCTCTTTTTCTTTCCCTTGCAGCTTGTGTATATATATATACATGTGATGTGTGTTTGTACTACTCACTCTCTCGCTCTCTACCTCATCCTAATGATATTACTACCACTGCTAAGAGCGTATTTCGGTGTTTTCTTTTTTGATTGATTGATCGATCGAGACCGATTTACATACGATTTGTCAACGTTAAGCAAATGAATTGTATATATATATATTTGTCCGCGTATTTTATCCTGTTGAATCGAGGAAGTGAGGGGCCAGTAATCGAACGCTAAATCATCTCCCATGATTATTATGCAACTCAACGCTTTTATTTAACCTCGATGTTATATATGTGTACTATATATTTATATGAAATATTACGCAGTTCGCATACTCAATGGGTTTATAATATATATACATATATACACACACATTTGGGACGTTTTTGTTAACCGACTCGTTATTATACTGTACACGCATGTATCATCGTCGTCGATGAGTTATCGACGATATAAATCTCTCTCTCTCTCTCTCTCTCTCTCTCTTTCTCTCCTCGAAATCCGATGACCAAAAGTGTTCTCTACACGTGCACGTGTATTTAAAAAAGGATATCACGGTACTCATCGTCGTTGCATACTCTTTTACGCGCACGTATGGTAAAAACTCCTCTCTGACGTATCACCTCTCGATATATATATACACGCACGTAAATAGACCTTGTCGCCTTTCCCTCTCTCTCTCTTTCTCTCTTCGCATGCGGTACTATATACACAGATAACAAGAAGAGGAGTAAAGAGGGACGCGATAAATGCTTCGCATAGGGATCGATAAACGCGAATTGTCGCTCTCTCTCTCACGGTATGCCGCGAGCATTGAAGCTCGCGCTGATCGAAAATGTCGGCCCGTTTAAAAGTACTTAGGCGTCCAATCAATCACGCGATAAAAAAAAGAGAGAGAGAGAGAGAATGAGAAAGAAAAGCGTCGTTGACGCGCCCACGCGCACGCTTTAGATATATAGATATATATATACACGTGAAGGATAGGACTGTATGTTATATACGTCATAAAAGGCGGAATTCCTTTATACTGCGCTCCCCCCGCCCCGCCCCGCGGAAAAAGAGATTATATTGAACATTAAATTTACCGTCAGGCTTATAAATTACTCGGCGTATAGCGAGTGAGCCAGTGAGGTTTTAACGAACATTACCATTTTTTAACAATGATAAAATGAGGACGGATAATTTTTCACGACTGCGACGGCTGTAGCGGCACGCACGTATATGTTAAGCTGTACCAGTGTGTGTGTGTATGTGCACGGCTTTATAACGAGTTATTTTGTGAAAATTGCGATATATACTCTTGCATTCTCTCTCGCTCTCTCTTTCAAGCCGACAATAAACCTCCCCCGTATGTGCTGTACGAGAGTGTGCATAATTCACGCGTGGCGCATTGTAAAACATTTTCGTTCAAAATGCGGCCATATAGATAAAAAGACATTGTCCATGCGTCACTCACTACGTATATATATAGTAGTTATATATATATGTGTCCTCGATAATAACGTATATAAGAGAATAATATATACTTTAGGTTAAAAAAATTAATTTTCCTCGGCAGTGCTGCTACTGCGCGGTGTCATAATGCCATACCACAGCTTGATATTAGATTATGAGAGATCAAAAAGAAAAAGAGTCTCTCTCTCTCTCTTTCTCTAGCATATAGAATAAGAGAGACGGAATCAATTTACTCACTCTCTTGCGCGGGCGAGTTGCGCGCGCGCGCGCGTACTTTTTGTTATCTGCAATTCAGATTAACTGGAATTATTCTCGCGCGGTGTGGTGCGGTGCTACTGCTGCTGCTGCTGCGAGAGTGAAATTCCATTCGACCGTTTTTGCCCGAGATCTAATTTCGCCGCAACGCGCGTGTATGTATAAGTGTGTGTATAAGGAAAGCGGTCTGTCCGAACCGGACCACCGACGTATATACGCGAAGAACTCGAATCCCGTAGTCTGTAAAGTCAGCGTATATGTGTGTGTGTGCGAGTAGCTGTGGATACGATCTAAATTGGAAGCTAAGAATATAAACGTGTATATATATATATATATCTATATAGGTATATAGATATATATATATTATACAGTGGTAGTGGAAGCAAGAGAGAGAGAGAGAGAGTGAAACTGTTTTAATTAGAAAACGATTATCGAGCCATAGTTGGAAGAGGAAAGGCGCGAAAAAGTTGTAGCACGCGTGGAACTAGGGGGGCGGCTTGACAAATGAATGCTTGACGGCTTGATAAGGCGTTGCTTCGCGCGCTATTAATATTTATGCTATCGATTATTGGGGTCGCACTGCATTGCGAATAGTAGGTAAAATAGAGAAAAAAACGATAGTAAAATTTTGCATTATAATATATATGTATAAAACGTATAAATGTAAACATTCAAATACATCTCTCTTTGCTCTCCACAAGTATACCAGTAGCAGCTGTCTATAAATATATATACACCAATCTTTATCATAATACACATTCACCTATCTTATCTCTCTCCTCTACCTCGACACCCACACGCACGTCGACGCACAAATCACTCTTCTACACTCCTCACTCATAACACTCATGCCAAACTCTCCTCCAACCGCTTGATATGCACATGTGCAGAGAGAGATGGTACATATAAAACACGCGTGTGTACAGCTCGCAGCTGGTACGCATATGCAACGTCAATAAAAAAAATCGATCCCTCCTACAACAACAACAGGACGAGAGTAGCTTGTAAAATGGACGGAAGAAAAGGGCTATACAGTAAAAAAAAATACAGAACAGAGCGTGAATGAAGCTATATACTCAAGCGCGTATACATAGCTATTCCGCATGATTGCAGCCGCAGTGGCGTACATTAGCCGCAGGTATATAAAACGAGGCTATACGTCGAGCTCTATATATATATATGTATGTATATATGTGTGAAGTGGAGGGAGGAGGAGAACTGTAATAGAGTGGAGCCGCGTGGCGGGCCGAAGTGGTTTAGGGGGTCGCTACGCTGCTGCTGCTGCTGCTGTACTCGTCAGCAGGAATTCTCGATTCGGACAGCTAGCCAACCAGTCAGTGTGCGATAATGTTGGCTGTTAAAAGCCTTGACAATGAAAAGCACTGGTTCTCACTCTCTCTATATATATATATATATATATATGTGTGTGTGTCCCTCTCGAAGGCAATAAAGAGTTAACGCGTTAACCGCTAATGGAGTAATGGACATTGCCGTCGCGTTGCCGCTCTCCTCTTTCTCTCTCTCTGGCTACCGGCCAAATAAGTACCTATATACCACCACGCGCGTCTCTATCTATCTATCTCTCTCCTTTTGTCGCGTTAGTCGTCTATATAAGAGACGTGTTTGGCTCAGCCCTAATTGCACCGCCCGCTGTCCTATAGCTTATATATATATATAGAGATCGAAGAAGGGAGCACACGCGGCGCACGTGGCCTTTTATCAAAAGGTGCAGTAGTGTGGTATAGCAGCAGCACCTACTCGAGTGGATATGTGTGTGTGTGGATATATAGAGGAACGATCGAGTAAGAGTTCATGCCCCGGAAAATCGAGACGCGCCAATGTGGAAAAGTAGTCTCTCTCTCTCGCTTATACTCGCGTCCAGTTTATATAGCAGCGGTGAGGCTCTCTTTTCTCGAGAAATCGTGCGCGAGCGATGGGAGAAAACCGGAAGGGGAAAGCGAAGAAGGAAGTATAGAAGAAGAAGAAGAAGGAAGCTGCAAAATATTTATAAGCTCGCGCGTTTGCCCACCCACACAAGCTGTATAAAGTATCCGAGTGTACCTATTTCGCATACACCCACCGCATCCTGTGCATTATAGTATATATATTCACACACACATATACGTGGTAGAGAGAGAGAGAGAGGGGATATACGTTGAATTATAAGCAGCGGTGATGAAAAATATGCGCACACCGCAGCAGCAGCAGCAGCTTGGAAATGGAAATGAAAATTCGCCAGCGGAAAATTGGGATCTCACTTCTCAGCAGAAGCAGCAGCAGCAGCAGCTTAAACCTTCCCCACTCTGCTACTACTACTACTACTACTCTCGCACACACTAATCAAATTCGAAGAGAGGGCTTCCCGTGGGACGGTTGTATCCGCGTGCATATAGCATGCTCGGTTTCCCGTGCGCGCGGAGCCGGCACACCGGCGTTAATTAATTTCCCACGAATTAGCACGGTGCGCGCGCGCGCGCGCGCGAGTGAGCGTGTCTCGCTCTGCGTGGACAGGCTATCCCTTGGATTCTTGCGAGAGGATGGTGTATATATACATATGTTGTTGTTATTTTCTCAGGTATACTGTGTGGTTGTGGAGTGCTGTGTGCCACTAGTACACGTACGTATATAAATGTGGATGTGTTGAGAGAAAGATATAATAATTTAGTGAGAGAGAGAGAGAGGTTATATTTTTTTAATTGGAAATTTAATTTTGCACAGCCTACACTTATACTTCCCCCGCCATACACGTGATTTCGTTTTAATTGTAGGGGGTAAAAGACAGCTGCTGCTGCTACTGCGCTGGGTTTCTTTTTAATTGCGGTTTGGTGTAGGCGTCGCGTCGTGGCATTTGCATTTAGATTGTCGCTTCTTTAATGGGAAGGGAGGCGAAAATCCCTATCGGGGGAATGATTTGTTTCTTTTTTTTTATTCTTTTTTTAAACAATTTTCACAAGGTTGATGGGTTACGAGGTCAATGACGATATGATTAATTTCTTTTTTACCATATATATATACGAATAAAGCGATTATTAAATTCTTTTTGACGATATAACGCGATGGTCATCAATCTTTTTTCGCGCGAATTCGTGGCTGCGTACGGACGTCGCGTACATTGTTCAAAAACTGTATAAGTGTGCGTAAAGAACGCCTTTTTTCTTTTTTTCTTTTTTTTAATTAACGAAACCTCGCTGGGTTGGTAATTACTTTTAATTCAACATTTTTTTTCACCACTCTTTGTACATTGTATATATATATATATATATATATATATGTATGTATATATATATATATAGAGGTACATTCGTCTGCCTTATACTATACTTTCTCTAGGATTTTCTGAACCAGTTCATGAAGAAAGGAGAAACGTTTTTTGCGAATAGCCCGCCGCTGCCGCTCCACGTGTTTTATATAAGCGCGCCGCGGCAGCAACAAAGCCGGTAATTTTCGCAAAACTTTTCCAGGTGAAAAAATCGCTACAGTAACTAATTTTCGCGCGTTTTGAAAAATCCTTTTTAATTAATTACGAACAATGCCACGTGCCTCCTGCAGGAGGGTAGTATAAAATTTGCACGTATGTGTAGGAGGAAAAACGCCAACTGTAACATTATAATTGGGGTCATTATGTGTTCCCTCGTTCTTTCTCTATTTTCTCTCTATATACTCTTTGAAAATAAAATACTGCAGCTTTCTTTGACTATATGTATATATTCGAATAGAATTTTATCAACGCGCCTTTTTCATCGTGATATATGCAAAATATAAAATTGCCTAAATACAAATATACAAGAAATTTTTAATAAGGCTAAATATAGTTCACCTTTGTTTATAATAACAAACATAACAACCATATACCATTGTAAATTGTGTTTTTCACATTTTTTATAAATATAAACACATAAATTTCATTAGTAACAATAAAAATCTTCCTCTACACACATATTCTACACACAAAATATAGGTAATAACCATTTCGTCCACAGTTCACCCCCTCCAGGTATATATTAATTAATTTATATTTGCCACGTAGCATACACACACATACGTCGATATTCCGAGTACGCGCACCCCGTAATATTGATTCAATTCATACGCGCGTGTAATTAAACACAAGGCCACACGCGCGTATATATACGCAATTCAAAAATACACACACACGTACATCGAGAACATTTCAAAGAACCGTATACCACTTGTTAAATAACTTCTCGATCATTCTCTCGTTTTATTTATTTATTTTTTTTTTCGTTCCACCAACGGACGACTACTACGACGACGTCAACGACGAATTCCATTAAGAGCACTCTAGCCTCTCGTCGCTCTCGCACTCACTGCAATTTTCATCGCGCTCGCGTGAAAAATTAAAGAGCGCGGTTCTATATATATGCGAGGCGCGCAAATTTCGCATAGCCTATATATATATGTACACACACCTACATCGTCTCTTCTCTACTTTTTAAAAGCAGTAGCAGTAGCAGCGTGATGTATAAATATTACAGACACACATACGTGTCCTTGGATCCGTTATACACCACCACCACACTTTCCGCGTGTGACATTTTCTCTCCTCCCGTCTTCTTTTTTTCTTCCGCATATCTTACGTGAACGTGAGCGCGTGAGTGCGCGATTCCACATGCATCCGTATAAATTTCCAACAGGGTTTAATGCGGCGAGAGAGAGAGAGAGAGAGAGCGAGGGAGAGAAAATTAAATATTCCACTCGAGCGACTGTCGCTGTGTTACGGTACTCGTATATATATATATCTGGTAAATATGTTACGCCGAGTTCGCCGAAGGGATGAATTAATTATCCAATGACGAAGCTTTCTCTCTCTCTCTCTCTCTCTCTCTCTCTCGTATGCGCATCATTCGTCCTTTCTCTCTCTCGCATCACGTACGCGTAGAGTAGCAGCAGGCACAATGTATCCATTGAAACGACGGGGGAGGAGAGAGAGAGAGAGAGAGAACGCACGCCGCAGTTGCCCAAAATGCATTAGCGTCGTGTATAATTTAGTAGGCTGAGCGCGCATGCATGCTCTCGCGTGGTGTCATTTTTAATCATGTCTGGCTGTCTCTCTCTCTCTCTCGAAAGAGCAGAACTGTCGCGAACGAGGGTGAGGTAACCGAGGAAGGGAGGGATGATGTGGACCTGTCAATCGGGATGTATTTGTGTTTTGTAATGTGTGAAAAAGTGGAATGATTTTATACGGAAGGTCTCTTGTGTGAGGGAATTGCGAGAATTGATGAACGTTTCGAGTTATCTGAAATTTATGTTTTTTCAGAAAAAAAAATCGTATATATATATACATGTGTGTGAAATCTGATGAGTTTGAAGTTTGCATGGCTGCGCAAAGACAGATTCCGGGAAAGTTTATTAAAATTATTTTATATACTCGGAGAATATGATTTTAGAGAGTAAAGGTAAAGTGTAAATTTTAATGATCGAAAATTAAAATATACAAAGTGTACTTTGTAAATTATTTCTCTCGTCGAGTAGGTTCAATCAAAATCTCTATAAAAATAAATATGTATACATTTTTAATAAAACGGATATGTATTTATATACTTTATTTTTTAACGATGCAACACCATATACTCCTCTACTCCTCTTTTTACGTACTCAATGTTAATAAATTTTCTAAAGAAAATACATGATTCATCAAATTTATAATTAAAACATAATTTTCGCGTATAAATATGTCTCTGCATAAATATATCTATAAATATATATACGAAGCTTTTGAGGTGTTCCATATTCCATATATAAAACGCCGAGCAGAGAGCGACACTTTGCAATGCACTCGCTTTGATATGAAATTAATTTTTAATTCTACAGCTTCGGTGTATATATATACACACACATATACATTTCTAAATTGCCAAACATAATTTATAATTAAAAAACGCTCAACAACGATTAATAATATCTCTCTCTCTCTCACGGATTCATCAATAATCCGCCGAAGTTGGCGAATAAATACATGAACACCAATCAATTTCCATTTGCCGCTCATAGAACATCAGTATATACGTACGCACATGCGCGCGCGCGCGCGGGCAGCTTCGAAACGGAGGATTTATCAACTATTAATAAATTATCCTCGACAGACGCGCCGCTCGACGGTATATACTCGGCCGACAAATAAATAACTTTTGTTTGTTATAATTAACGCGTTTACGGCCGTCATATTTCAGTAAAATATTTATTAAACGTGCATTCGCGCTTGCGCGCGAAGCGAATTTTATTAACTATAAATAAACCTTTTTTCACACACACACACAGACAAAGTACAGTAAGTGTTCGTATATATATATGCGCGTGTGGCTGTAAAGCTCGCCCCAGAATGTAATCAAAGTAATACAATTTTTACTCGACGCTATATAAATTTTTTACTACTCGCTCTTCGGGTGATAAAATGCGCCTTATTCACCCCCCCCCCCCCTCTCAGTACGCGTCTTTTAAAGAGTTGAAAATGAATTTTTTTCTTCCTTCCTTCGACGAAGACTCGTTTTATGTGAAATAGTCAACACTTAGTAAATGGATATGATAAATAGCTGTTTTTAAGTTATTTTTATTGACCCTTGTGTATAGTAATTTAATCATATTAACGGTTTACCACAAACACTATGATGTATACATAAATCGAATAAAATAGATTTAAAAAAGAGTACCTTCGGTTTAATACGTTAAAAAATTTGTTCTATTATATTTCACTTTTCTTGAACTTCAACTCGCTTAATAAACGTTAAGTGCACAGAAAAGATATTAGCTTCGAAACGTTCGTATATCGTTGGCACTTTGTATTTTATAGATCTTCAACTCTGAAAAAGCTAAAATAACGATATAAACGCAGTTACAGTCGTCTACAGCATTGATTCTATAAAGGTATACAACAGTATCAATAAACTGTAACGGATATTTTACAATTTTCAAAAAAATATAAACTAAGTTATAGTGACAGCTGAGAACCAAGTACACGTTTAAATTAATCTGAACTAATCCAAGTAACCCCAATTATTACATATCCAGAAAATACATTCTCTCCTTTTATATCCCAAAACCCAGCACTTCGAAAACAATTCAGTAAGAAGGCTAATCATTTTTCCAGTAGTATACTATACACGAGGAAACCCATTCTACTCACGCCAATATCAAATTATATATGTATATATACATACCCCCCATTCCCAACTCCCTAATACGTTCTCCCTAATTTACAGCCGAAAATCAATTTCTACACTGCGCGGGGCAAACTTTCCACTCATCGTTTCTCCATATATATACATATACTACACCCCAGAACAGCGGTCGCCCCGTCTTGGGACACATTAACCGCCGAAATCGATCGTCTAGCTGCGAGAATAAAACCTACCACGTCGCGCTCACCTACCACGGAGGAGGAACTGGAAAGGAAAAAAGTAGGTTATATGAAGGGCGAATAATGAGGGCTGCTACTTGCCTTGCCGTCACCTTCCCCCTTCTTACTCTCAAGATAAGCCTAGGCGCCTTTTGAGCTCTCCTGTCGGGGCAATTAAAGCAGGTGTATATATATATATATACATACCACCTCACACATACATACATACGTATACACTTGTGCCTAAACGATATATGCACACGTACATGTACACGTGTGTGTATATATATATATGTATATATACGCGAAGGGAAAACTTTGGCCGCGCGTGTATGAATGGCTTTCATTACGAGACTTATTAAAAGGCCACCTTCGCGCCCCTGGTATTAATATCGCTGGGGGTTTTGTTGTACCACCACCGTATGCAGCACCTCCGCACACACCATTCGTCTTCCTTCTCTTCTACTATACTCTCTCCCCCGGGCTCTCTCTCTCTTCCGTAGCTTTTCAGCCTCGTCGACGACGTCACCGTCGACGGAAATTACGAGTGAGAGAGAGAGAGAGCCCGTTTTTCGGGAAATTTTAACTTCCAAAGCCATATGCACTCACGTAAGCGTATCTTTATCACCCTCACGCTCTGTATATACATATATGTATATATATACACAACGCGCGCGGGCGCTTACGCGCACACACAGCAATTTTCTATCCCCGAGTTATTGCGCGCGTCGGATACAAAAATCTTTTCCGTAACTCTTATACGCTATAGAGCTATATATATATATATAGGGGAAATCTTTATACGCTGGCGCGCGCACGGAAGGGAAAGAGAGAGAGAAAGCTGAAACTGCGAAACTTGGCGTTCGCGCGCGCGCGTGTCGGTGCTTTATTGGTTCGCTGGAGAGTGAGAGAGAGAGAGAAGCATTAAAAGTTTCACGCGAGAGCTTGTGTGTATATAGTATATATATATATGTGTATGAGAGGGGTAAAAAATGCGGATCGCTCTCCGCACGCCGCGCTTGTTTATCGCTCTCGTTATAAGCGGATATTTTCATCGCAGCGTGTGTGTGTGTGTGTATATATATATTGGCTTATATACACGTGCGTTATATACGCGTTCTCGCATATATATAACCATCGAATGTGCTGAATCGGGAAATGGTTATTTTTCATACAGCCGATCGAGTGACGCCAAGAGAGTGCGGATTATTTATATACATATATACATAATACGTGTGCAATATGATATAATCTTACAGAGTAGTGTGTATATAGAGTGACAGCACAAGGAAATTCGCTAATTATCCAAGCTAAATTAGTCAGCGATCGAAGCGGTGGAACGAATAATATCGTTAATAAAGGTATAATCGTTCTCTTGCAGCGTAAGGTAGCGTCTCTCTCTCTCTCTCTCTCTACTGCGGGAAGTCCCATTATCCGCAGTGGCGGTAATCCGCTTTGTAGAAAACGCGAGGTCTGAAATTACCTTACCCTCCCTCTCTCCACGGTACTGATTCGAATTCGATCGCAAATTATCATGTGCGTTTGTGTGTGTGTCTGCGTGTGTATAATGTGGCTGGTACGGAAGGATTTGAGTTGAAGATGAATTTCAAGAAATTGTAGCAGTAGTAGTACTTAATCGAGATCGTTTGAAACGCATGATAAATGGTAAATGGAGATGATGATTTTTTTTTGTGCTTTTGGTAAGAACAGTCGTGGCGTAAAATATCTTTTTAAAAAATTCTCTGTTTTATGAGTGCGTTTTATTTCTGAGCCATTTATATACATAACGAAAGATTATATATGAAGTATTCGTTCTATATATTTTTTTATGTTTATATTCTGGGAAAATAAAGTATACGCAAAGAGTTCAGTAACGAGAACCATTTTAAACGTCAGTCAAAATTTTCCTTCTTCGCATATAGTATACCTTCCATTATATAATTCGTAATGTTCGTAACAACCATCCGATACATATAGAACAACAACGAGAGGCACTACGCTACAACCTACTATACGACAAGAGAAATAGCCGCGTAATCCGCGAAAAATCCCCCAACTATCGCTATTACAGCCTGCTGCGCCTGTATGACGAGCGTGTCAAGTGGTCCACACAGCAGCAGCCTGACGCAATAACCATCTCTATCTCTCTCTCTCTTCCTCGTGAAGACTATAACACACATACACACACACGCGTATATAGAATCACGAGACAATAAGTACCAGATGGCGGCGTCTGCTGCTACTACTGCTGCCACTACTGCAGCATCAGCGCTAGTGCAATAACAGAGCCAACCCAGCAGCAGCAGCAGCAGCAGCACCTCACCGTGCTAATTCGATCGCGCTACGTTGCTACCACCACGTCTCAATTAGCCGCAGGGCGCTACATGCAATCGCTCATTGAAAACTCTATCTCTCTCGCCCTCGCGCTTGCGTTATTACACCTATAAATCGTCACAGCGGCAGCGGCAGCCAAGAGAGAGAGAGAGAGAGAGAGAGAGTCGGTTGAGTGCTTCTTAGTCTAGCGAATATGAAGGTATAGTAACGTCGTCGTCGCGCTACGATGCAGTAGGGTTGAACTTCTGGACCGTGAGATTGGGCCACGCGCGTGGTGCTCGCATACACACTTGCGCGACTCTTTGGATGTAACGAGCGTGCGAGAAGTCGTCGTTGTTGGATACACGGAGAGAAATGTTCTTTAAAAATGACTGAACATTGAGTAATTTTTATTGAACTTCTTAGTACAGCGGTAACA
>JAWWEQ010000010.1:27151664-27180206 GCA_035583055.1 Torymus tubicola | reverse complement strand
AGTGAAAAAAATCTGAAAAAATTCAGGGTAACATATGGGATGGTTACGAAGCGATTTAGGTGATTTTAAAAGAAAAATAAATTTTGATCTCTCGATTCATCTGAGAACTGCCCATATATATATATATAAGAATTATGAAATTTAAATTACAAAAAAAAGTAGAAAAAATTAATTAACCGCGTAGAAACTGAAACAAATGCTGTCCACGCGGGTTTTACCCCCTTCGTAACTCGTACCGTAGAATACACATGCACATATATTACATACTGGACGTTACCAAAATGAGTTTTAGGAGCGCTCCGAGGTATATATACTATATAAACGCGCGTGTTCTATATACTGTCGGACAAACGCATATACATTTCCCTCGTTGCTTAATTTGCGCGATCTCACTTTGTACACGATGTCATAAGTATATAAAGAGCAAGCAGAAACCATGATACATACAAGTAATTCTCCCTTTTCATCGTCAATGCTTATACACACCCCACTTCCTATACACAATCCACAAACCAACCCCCATAGACATGTATATTTATATCTAGTCGCTATACGCGGATCCACCTGAATGTATAATAAATCCAGGACTTATCGAGCGACGTACCTACGCTTCGGTCAAGAGTGCGTGCGCGCGCGGTTAAAACAGTTAGGCGGCCCCCGCGGTAAACGAGCGCATATAGGCGCGCGCCTTCCTATATAACACGCGTTAATTCCGTTATCGGTGCCTACCGGCCGGTGAGCGCGCACATGAGGTCATGTGTGCGTGGGAGTTAAGCTCCGCGCAATATAACCACGGCTTATATACCCGTATATATGTATATATAGGTGTAGTATCAGATTTTTGTTGTTGTTGTTGTTCGGATATATATGTATATAGTAACGCGCGAGGCGCGAGAAAGAAATCACGCGCGTGAGTGCATGAGGGATAATTAGCTCGAGCGGTGCGATGCGGAAGGTATATAGTACGTGAGGGGGGGATATTGTTACAAGCGTGTGAGGTGTTGGAACGAAGGGAGTGAAAAGTTCTTGATTTTAAAAGTTGCGGAAGGGGGATAAAGGATCGTTGAGCTGATGGTTTTTTAATTGTAAGGGGGAAAATTATATTTTATTTGGTTGTACGTTGAGAAAAAAAAACGTGTACTGTATTGTATAGTTTCTTATTATATTAAATTCTGTTGCTTAGAGGTGTAGTTTCTGAGAAAAAAAGGGTTTAATGTTCAAACTTATATATAAGATTGGAAGAACCGAAATAGGGCGCGGTAGTGTATAAGTGTACTAGTCAATTGACACATTCAAAACACATGTTATGTGATATGAGTAAATTATGCATTTTTTGATAAAAATAATTGTCAAATCAATCAATTAATAATAAAATTAGTAATTGTATAACAAATTTTTATTACTTAATTACGAAAAGTTATACTTTCGTGACATTTCGAATGATTTGTAAAGGAAGTGTTAATAAGTACATATTGAAAACTCTCGAAATTTTATCTAGTTATTATGCACATTTTGTATGAAATCATGTTTATACTCAATTAGAATAGATAAAATACATCACAACTACAATAAATCAAAAAATGAGAAGGAGTTATTACGTTTTGGGTATATCTTAGCTTTAGGGCAATATTTTTGCTACTATACTAATAGTTTTAACTGAAAAAGACCTAAAGATATAAAATCTAAAGTTTTCTCGATTTTCAAAAAAAAAAAAAAAAATTAAAAGAAAAGACTAATGTGGTTATACCTCGGATGTACAGAATTGAATATATAATGGTCCATAGCATCTTTACTGGTTGAATAAATTATAAACTGTAAGGCACGGGTTTCTAGTTAAAAAATACTGCATTTTATAATATAGTTATACAGATGTGGTTGCAATACTGTACTCTCGGTGTAAGCGAAACAGAGTTATATTTTCATGGAAATTACTATACAATTTATTGACTCCAGTATGTAACCACATGAATCCAATTTTTTAAATTTTGTTCGTGGAATCAAAACGTAAGTCCATATATCATTTTATGATTTATTGTAGTTGTAATTTATTTTATCTATTCTAATTGAATATAAAAATGATTTCATATGAAATATGTACAATATCTAAATATAATTTTTAATTTTACAAACCTCAAATACATAAAGAAATTTTCAAAATATTAGTATCGACCGCTTCTTTTAACACGTACAGTATGTCAAATGATAACAAATTTAATCATGTCACGAAAATAGAAATCTTTTTGATTTTAAATAATAAGAATTCGTTAATTTTGTAATTTATTGATCCGCTTTAAAATTACATTAAAGAAGATCAGAAAGTTCGCGTAACGACATAATTTCATACTTTTTCAAGTTTTAAAGCAACAGAAAATGTATAACCACACATGTTCCGATCTTACATATATAAGTATGAACATTAAAAACTCTTCTTTCTTAGAAATACCAAAAGTGAACTTTTAATAAAATATATTTCATAACTGTTAGCAATAGATGAGCAATCGATGAGAAATAAAATTGGAAAGAGGTACAATGTAATAATACAATTTCAGGTATTGGACAGGACAGTGATGGTTACTCATTCTTACATTCTTTTCTCGTTTTTCACGTCAAATTATTCATCGTATGCCAATCAATTGAACTTTAATTAACGTAATTTAATTAAGACATTTTAGTTTGCAGTTTCGTCTGAAACGTTACAAAGCACGATTGTTCATTTATAAATTTAAAAATCAATTATGTAGCCTCAACGATATATTGTTATTAAATTCATCGTACTCTAACATAGATGTTCATCGAACGACTATAGTTTAATAGATAACGTCGTCGATTATTAGATTTAGAAGCACTCAGCTTTAAAAGCTTTTTACATTTTTATATTATAACAATTTTAAATTCGCTTAACGCTTAATTAAAGATATAGTATCGATCAATTTTATAAAAGCGTTATACACGCGTGAAAAGCCTGCAATGAGACTTTGGGAAAGTAACCAACCTTTTTTACACAAATGATAAAAAGAAAAAAGAAAGAAACCAATCAAACGTATATATCGCTTATATATAAAAGTACAATTGAAAATCATTTCGAGCTTTCCCGTAAAAATATAACATATAGGTATAGGTATTTTCAATAAAAACAAAAGATACAATTATTATACGATGTATATAATAGTACTTGGTCAACTCGAGGCTGAATTAGACAATAAAATTGATTGGCCATGAAAGTACTGCTGCTAGCGATCGCTACATGCGTATACTGCCTCGATGAAAACCCAGGATATTTGTTTACGACTTCTTGATAACGTGCTGTAAGCCGAGTGTACGCCTCGTAAAGCAACGAAGGCTGTTATTTCGACTAACCTACTCGATAAAACCGTATACGTCCCATGTTATATATATATATGAACCATATTATACAGGCCCTGAAAACAAAAAAGCTATTAATAAGTCATTTATTTATAGCTCTTTACTGTCGGCAGAGTAAAAGAGAGACATTAATAATTTCAGATCCGCGGACAAAATGACGCGCATTATAAACCACTCGTGTTAAGGGAGAAAAAACATGGCGTAATTTTGGTATTTTAACGTCGCCGTTTATATACATATAGGCCCTATTATAGCGGAGTTTCTTTGCGTGCGCTCGTGTACAACACATAGGAGTAAAAGAGGGAGAGAACGCAATGTAATTATACGAGCACTTATGTCGTACCATTAGATTACATTTTTAATTTATGTTAATCGCCCTCCCCTTGTGAATATATCGCGCTGCGCCAGATCGCGCGGCGTTACTCTCTCCTCGTGTGTGTATGTGTGTGTGTATAATTATTTTGTAAATTCTTGTACAACTTTCTTGATGATCATGATGATGATTATGATGATACCGAGGTTTATAGTCTTCGAATTTAAGCTATACATTTTTACGCTGCTGTATATATAGCGTTTAATACCTGCGGCCCGCCACCAACGTTATAATATATATATATATACATATTGGTATTTGCATAATTAATTTAATCTGAATATTTAAATATTGTCCGCGCTCGTACTGGCGCAGTTGTATATAATGTGTTATTATTCTGATTGCTGCTGCTTCGTTTAAAATCAGAACGCCTCGTGTAATATATATATGCGCGCGCGCGCACGCGACGAGCTTTTTAAACCATTTCTAGCTAACTGATTTATATAACCGTTTATAATATATATCTCCGAGTACCTACACCTTCGGGAGTAATTCTCGCAAAATTACTTGTATATGCATAATATATATATTTATACATTAAAAAAATACATTTTAACTTATTACCACGTCGTATATATGTATAATACAATTTATCGTATTTTTATCCCAAGAGTAATAATATATAACCGCACGTCTACCTTTGTAAATTTTCTTTCGCTTTACCTATATACCTATACTCACACCATCAAAGCACCAATAAATTCCCTAAAACGCCATTACTCAAACAGCGATAGCATCGTCGTATATGTCTCTCTTATATACGCAGCGGCGCGACAAAGGGACACCGTACACCAAACGCAGCCGCAAACGCGCGACGCTTCTCTCTCTCTATATATAATCCAATAAACTTTTTCACCGTATACTCGTCAGGTTTCGCGCTCACAGCACGCGTCTGTTAAGGTTCTCTCTTTTTCTCTCTCTCTCACTCTCCCTTTTGCGGTTCAATGTATATATATATATATATATCTATATACATACCACTGTTGCGTGTATATACCTATATATCTATATATATATATATAACGGCAAAAAGGGCACGAACGGACGCGCCATTCAATATTCACACCCCCACGAAGTGAAAGAGCGAAAAAGCGCGCGCGATTCCGCACTCTGAAGAAAAGTGCGCGCGTGTGTATATATATATAGAGTCTCTCGGAGGGTTTAGAAGCAAAAATATTGCGCGTATATATATATGTGTGTGTGTGTATGTAACACGTTTTCTCTTTCGCACATTTACGAATCATCGTTTTGCCTGATGCTTCTTTCTCCTCTACCATATAGGTACGAGCGCGTGCGAGAGCGAAGCTCTCCATTCATAATTCAGAAACACTGGATCCGTCCATTTGCCCCTGCGCTCCGTCTCTCTCTCTTCCTTGATCCTATCGACGCGGAAAAAGCAGCTATACTTATATATATATACACACTGTATTGTAATACAATGCGCTTCTTTTCTTTCCTTCCATTTCACCCTGTGTATATATATATATCCCTCAGAACAATATATAGTAATACTGCTATACACAGGAACGAACACGAAATCTTACTAGCTATACGAGTATAAAGAATCGTTGCAGCGCAAAGATTCCGAAGAATTTTAATATTGGCCTTTATTTCGTGTCCGTTACACACGACGGCGCGCGCGGGCAGCGTCTATATACGCGCGCGCGTGCCAGGAAAAGTACGTGACCAGCGTACTGTACTCATACTTACTCCTCGCAGTAGTGCGCGCGAGTCGCGTATAAAACTTTCGATAGAATTAATCTTGCGGTCTCGATAGGTATACTGTATGTGCGGGTATGGGTGTGTAAAGGGGCCCAACCCAAACGCATAAAGTTTGCGAGGCTCTTTCTCTCTCACCCTCGCTATAGGTTCCTTTGGCGAGTTTCAAAAGCGACGTAGGTATACGTAGACACGAGAGATGCTCTGCGGCAGTTGCTATACCCTGGCGATGCAATGTACTTGCCTCTTACGCGCTGCAGGTAGCATATATATGTTCGAGAAAGTTGCGCGTTCAAACATATAGATATGTGCTCTGTGTGTATATGTATATATATAATACTCAGCGTACAGGAGGAAGGCACGGCTACTCTTCGATAAGTATGCCAAGATCAACTTCCATACCTTTGAACATTGCAGTCTAGGTATATGTATATTATACGTCAGCTGTATATCTTTGATGCTATTATGATGAATGAATCGTTGATATATAAATAATATGCTTATTAAGCAGAGAGTTTTTTGTGGATCTTATTAACAAAGAAAAACAGTTTATTAAATGTAAATAATATTTATAATATTTATATATAGAGTTTATACGTATATATAAATGCTTTTTATGTACAGGTGGGAGAAAGTCAGGATTCCTTGTTCGACTTTGCCTTAGACTTGAACTCGGCGATCGTCATGTTGGAGTCGCGAACCGTGACGCTGGCTGGATCCTTGCCAAGATTCGTAATGCTCAGAAGTGCCATTGCCTCCTCGTATGGCGGGCTTATGGGACTTTGCGTTGGCACGCAGTACTGAAACTTTTTGCCCTCGAACTGAAATCGAGTTATTTCCAGTGAATTTATGCGAAATAAATATATACGTAAATAAAAGAAATTAAGTAATGCGACTTTGTATAGCTTACATCCAATGGATAAGTCGTATCGGAATCTGGTTGGCTGAGGTCTCCGCATATTACGAATGGAGCAATGTATTTGTTTACGCCAGTCAATTCGCTAAAATCGGAAAGCGTTGGGTCCAAAGAGGCTGGATCGAAACCTTCAGGGGGAGAGAAATCTTTACACACTACAAAAGCCTCAAAACTTGAGTTTCTTGAACTGCGAGGCTTGGCACACGAGACAGATGTGAAGAATATCTTCAGCTGTGAATATAGTAACGAAGCATCTTTAGCTCTGAAGATTTTTGCCACAAATGTGCCCTTAGGTTTCAATATTTGGGTTGTAATTTTTAAAGCAGCTAACAGCAACTGAGATTGAATGTAAATGTCCATGTCATGAAGTCCAGTGACTGTTAAAAAATTATGTTTGTAAAAGAATTTTTCTTAAATTTACATATTCTTATTGAATATAAAGTATAATCACCATCTGGTGCTCCATCGCATACTACAAGATCTGCATGCTCATTACCAAAATGAGCAATTATCTGCTCTGCAGTATTAACATTTGTAATGTCTCCTTGAATCTGCACTACTCCTTCAATTGGTGCCATAGCCTGAAGATCTACAGCAATGATCTTTGGAGCTACTACATCCTTTGTTGTTTCTTTTAGTTTTTCGTAGTTTTGACTGAATACAATTATAAGAGTATATTAGTTTTATATTTTGTTATTTTAGATTTATGGAATCAAAATATTCATACTTTAGTCGACGTGATAAAACTTGACTCCAACTTCCAGGTGCTGCACACAAGTCAACTGCTTTTGTGACTCCTGTAAAATTATTATACGAATAAAATAAAATCACTGTTAATTGAGAAAAATATGTCTATAAACTTCAACTACTCAGCTAAAGGCATTAAACCACTTTAACTACACTTACCATTAAAAATATTAAATTCATCATCTATTTGGAGTAACTTAAACGCACTTCTAGCTCGCCAACCTTCTTCTTTCGCTCTTCGATAGTAAATATCACGTTTATCCTTCGATGTTTTTCCCATTTTTATTGTTTATTTAACTTTTTATCTGTCAAAATTTAAGGTTATGTACTCCATAACCAGTGGTATGCGTCAAATGTCCGAGTCAGTAATTCAATGCATGCTATACTATACCTATATATATACATACTATATATAACACAATACGACGAAATACGCATGCGCCTTTCCTAAACTCCGAAAGATTTTTAATTTTTAACTTATTACAATAACAAAGAAATCATCATTAAAAAAATAATTTACATTTCTATTTTAAATGATGAATAATAACATTTTCTTTTATAAAAGTAATTGATTTTAAAAATACTATTTTAGGATTTTTACTTGAGAAAAATTGAAACATCCACGATAATTGAAATCTAAAATAATAGAATGTTTTTTTTACATAAAGCAGAGAATTTTATATTTACGCTTATTATTTAATGTATACAGAAATTTAAAAACATTTTAACTCGTGTGTCAAGTATATAAGTATACAACTCATCTTCGAAAAATTTGCTACAGACAGTTTGAAGGATTTTCTATTTTTTTCATTCTCACCAAAACATACTGTGATTGGTTATTTTTACTCCTTCTCTAAACACAAACAGCTGCGAATCCTGGAATCCGCCCTCTTGTCAAACATCGACATTTTAGGTTATAACTGTAGAGAGTTACGATTACGACAAAATCATAACATTGCCGATTGGTGTTACTTTTAATTTAGCGTTTCTGTACATAACTTCGATGCTAAAAGACTTATTTGATAAAAAAGAATAGCTTCCGTTTATAATTAATTGTTAAAAAAATGGCCAATGCTACTGAGTTTGGTCCGGATTCCGGCGGAAGAGTAAAGGTTAATGAATTTATTTAAAGTTATTTATTCCAAATGTTACATTGTTTATTAATATTATAACATAAAAGTGTATATTTTACAAACATAAACTTGATATTTCAACTAAATTTCAGATAATGAGTAATGGAAAACAATGTTTGATTTCAGGGAGTGACGATTGTAAAGCCTATTGTTTATGGTAATGTAGCTCGTTATTTTGGCAAGAAAAGAGAAGAGGATGGACATACTCATCAGTGGACAGTATATGTGAAACCCTATCAAAATGAGGACATGTCAGCTTATGTAAAGAAAGTTCATTTCAAGCTTCACGAGAGTTACAATAATCCAAATAGAATAGTTACAAAACCACCTTATGAACTTACAGAGACTGGATGGGGAGAGTTTGAAATTGTTATTAAAATATATTTTCATGATCCAAATGAACGACCTGTATGTATTCCAAATACCTACAAAACATTTCAGGATTCTATACGATAACTTACAATGTATTTTAATAGGTGACGATATATCATATCTTAAAATTGTTTCAAACATCGCCTGAAGTTCAAGTGGGAAAGAAGAGCTTAGTTTCAGAGTTTTATGACGAAATTATATTTCAAGATCCCAATGCTTTAATGCAACATTTATTAAATTCAGCAAAACCTTTAACAACAGGTGTTTGGCGACATGATACAGATTGTGAGTATAGTATAAAAGTTTCTTAAAAATTTTTATATTTATAGATTATTAAAATAAGACTTTATATTGTAGTCGAAGTTAAAAAAGAACAAACGCTTAAGCAGATAACAGATGCCAGGAGTAAAATAAGGAATGAGGTTGCAGAATATAAAGAAAAACTTACTCTAGCAAAAGAAACTATTGCTAAATTTAAAGATGAAATAGCAAAGCTTTCAAAAACTGGAGGAACATTGTCAGTAACTTGATGATAAAAACGTGTATTATAGTCATCTTAATCATTCACATCATTCTTTCATTCTATGTAAATAATCAAATTTTGTATAATGTAATAAAGTTTTCTATGTAAAAGTAAGCAATACGCTAACAGTCTTTATTATGTTCCATATTTTCGATCTGTTCTTCACACCGATATACATATCTTTTTTATATAAATAAAAATAACAATTTAATTCGCAATATGTTATAATACAATTTGTCGTGTATGGCAAAGTGTAACAATAGGTACACATAGTGCATGTATGCTTCAATCAGAAAATTTGTACAACTGGACGTCACACTGACGTTTTACATGAAAAAAGTTGCAACAGTCAAGGACAGAGAACTCTGCGCATTTGCTTATGTACAAAAACGGCAAATCCGCCATTAAATGTGTATAACTGGTGCATCATTTGTAAATGTCAATCATACTTCACAGAACTGTAAATTGTACGTACAACTTTTATAATATCATAACAAACCGGAAAAGAAATTTAAAGATACGAATGATAACGTGCGCATAAAATAATTAGCTTATTGTAACATGTAGGCGTTCTGCTAATGCAATATTGCGCTTTATCGTTGCGCGGAAGGATTGAAAAGTATCAGGAGTATCCTTTAGAATTCGATTGGCTTATCTTTGCATTGCTCAATACAAAAATTAGTAAAGCGCTTCAAAAATTTCGGATATTCCCTTTTATAAACAGCACGAAGAACTGATGCTGGAGCCCATCCACCGGGATTTACTAAAAATATTTATTGTTAATATTAATATTAATTATAGTAAACATTTAAAAATATTTAGAATTATGAAGCTTGAATACTAACCAACTGAGCAATATGTTATTTTACAAGTAATATCTTCTCTTTTAATTTCCTCGTTTTCTTTTGGTGGGTCTATAAGTGTTTGGCAAACAAGGCAAACTGTCAAATATACTCTAACACATTTCCCGGAATTCGGCTGAAAATCAAATTTTGATTTTATTCCAATATATTTTATTATACACTTTGATACAAGTATGGAAAAATAATTTTAAATAAATTTATATTCCTACCGGGTGATCAGGGTGCTCTGTGCTATGATTGCAAACAATCCATAAGTCTTGTGCATCTGGATCTTGATCATCTGGTACTTTACGCATATGCGACCAAAACAACGCATCTCTTTGACTTGCAGGCCAAATTCGTTTGTGAGTTTGTAAAAAAACTAAAGTATCCTTAGATATATTTTCTATCACTGTCATGTCTTCTAAAGTAGATTCCCATCCACTGCGATATTCCGGACTGAAGAATATTTTACATACTTCATGACCTGTGAGTCCTTTTACAACATGACATGCTTTTAATGGATCAACAACCAAGCCATCAGCCTCTTCTTCTCGTCTGTACATTCGCATATCTCCATCTTCTGCAAATAATTGCCAGCCACCAGCACCCATTCCTAATCTAGCATAATGCAATTGCTCCAATGTTATCCTATTGATCTGAAAATTAATTTAATTTAATTATTATGAGTACTTATCTTTTTTACTATTTTGTATCTTACCTCAGGCCAAAGTCTGTGATTGACTGCTGGAGTTTTTGGTGTTGTTGGAATTGCTACCATTTTTTGCTTTAATCTGTCTTTTATTTGATTTTCTTCATCAATTTTATCAAGACCTGTTTCCATAGCATCATAAAATTCTTCATCGCACAAAGCACTGTGAGGTCCCTCCTTACAAGAATAAAAGAAATTTTGTTTTTTTAGAACCATACACATTTTTTAATAAAAGTTTCGAAAAAGTCGGGTGCAAAGCTTATAACAGAACCTATTCCAATGACTAGCTCTTACTAACTGGTGGTATAATGTTGCGTACGATTTTTGAAAGTGAGCCCAGATGTTACATTAATTCATATCATTAAAATTCTACACACACCCACTTAGCAGACAAAAACTGCATACAAAAAGATTTTGAAATAGCGCGTTTCACAAAGGTGAATTTATAGTTCATTTAGACGTTCAATTATTGACACATCATAAAGAACGTGCGTGAATATTGCGTGTCGTGAACGTGTTTAATAACTTACTTCATAATCTGGTCCGCCGTGAATGACTACTCTTGGCCTCCCAGAAACACCTCCATTTGAAGTTACTTGCTCCTTCAATGATCTACAAATCTCTTGTAACTTTCGTCGTTTCTCCATTTCTTTTTCCCAACGTCTACGCCAAGCGTCTTCACGCTGTACCATCAAATCAACGCAGTGTTGCAACGTAGCTATAACGCCGTCGCTTGTTGCTTTAAAAGTGATAGCTTCTCCTTTGAAGTCAATTGCCTGTTCAGCTGGATCAAAAGAACCATCATCGACCTTATCTTCAGATACTTGACCTTTACCCTGTAAGTTCTTAGCATTTTCTGCACAATCGTCAAAATATTTTTGAAGTGTATCTACTTGTTGTACTAATATATCTTTAAAAGTTTCAATTTCAGCTAATTTTTCTTTTAACCCTCGAACCCCTCTTTTACTAAAACTACCAGCACTTGCTGTTGATTGTGTATTTGATACCAAAGAAATGGCACTGCCATGACGTTTTAAACTGTTTTCACTGCCGTAGCCAGATTCAGCCTGAAAATATTCAATAGTATAAAATTAATTTCAAAATATGATATTTTGGTGTTAGAAAATTAAAAAAAAAAATGTTGTACTTTTAGAGTAAAATTGACCTTGTAAGACTTTAAGACATCCACCCAGCGTTGTCTTTCTTCTGGAAGAGTAGCTCTTAAATACCACACTAAGCAATCGTTTACTGAAACATCAAATCGGCACTCATCGAATTCATGAGCCTGAAACGTAATGTAAAGAAATTATAATAAAAGTAGCATTGTATAACTATGAAAGACTATTGGATAATTACCTTTATATCAGCTTTGTAAAGGCTAATAGAACCCCGACAACCAAAGCCACTATCTTGTTCAGATTTGTAATAAGATAGTGTGCCGTCTTTCAACACAATGAAACGCGTTTGCCAACCGTGTATATAATTGGTCCACTTTGACAAAGTTCCCTGGAGCTCAGGCACAATTACACCATCTGAGCCATCATCGTCGTCAGCTCCTAAGTCATTGTAATCCAATACTTCATTATTTTGTTGTGTTGCTTCCAATTCGTCAGTCATTTCGATTTGTACGTTTTTTTCTTTTGAAACTTGAAGTCGATCTGCGAAGGTAAAATTTTTTCATATGTAAACGAAACACGATTATTAACAATGCTCAAGCAGCCATTGCGTCAACCGACGCGTCATGAAAAACGGAGAATGAAAAAAAAAAAAAAACATGAGACGCATATTTATTTACTTAGTGCGTAAATGCAAAAATGCCAATCGAATACTGGTGTGAGGGCCTGAGGAGGCGCACATATACGCGAGCGCGTCCACACTCGGAAAGTCCCCAATATTTACGCTTGGGGACGCAAAACGACGCGAGGCGGATTTTGACATGAAAATAGAAAGGCAAACTAACCTCAAAAGGTGACGTCGCGACGACTGCTGGATTCCAGTTATCAAAGCGATTTGCCATGCGTGCCATTTACGATATTGCACATTGTAAGGTCGTAGAGACAATGATTATAGTAATGGCTTTTCAAATTGATTCAACATGCAGGGAACGAGAGATAGACACACACGCAGACACAAAAGTGAGAGAGAGAGAGACTTCAATGAAGTTCTATTAGTCCGCAGAGCTCCGCCACTCTTCTTCCGTCTTGCTCTCGCACTGTGTAATATTAAAGCTCCACCCACTTGCCACTTGTTACAGACAACCCCGATGACTTTCCCCTTATCATCCCTCGCTTCATTCGCACATTCTTCCACTTTTTGCGCGAGATGTTTAATTACTGAATATGCACAGACGCTTCCAGACGGCCAATTTAAATCTACTCTATATGAATATTTAATAATAGTGCGTGTGCGCCACACACACACAGAGAGTGAGAGAGAGAGAGAGAGGGAGAGAACCTCTCGCTCGCTCGCGCGAGAGTATATAGTATATGTGTGTCACGCGAGTATAGTTTGTACACAGTCACTTTTGTGTATATACTATATATATACGTGAGCGCTTGTGTTGTAACGATATATAGATATATATATTATACATGCATATATAAGCAACAGCAGCAGCCACGTCCGTATGTGTATATAATGCGACTGATTCAACATTATATGGGTCTGGTGAATCAATGCTCGACCAATATATGCGCCGTTAATGATTTTTTTTGTTGTGAACAGTAATTATAGATGATAATTCTGAGTATTCAATAGTGCTCATTGTCTCAAATTTCACGGAATGTTTAGTTTTTGCAAATTTGACTGATGTAAACAATGCTATTATTGTTATTGCATAACGAAATTACAGTCCTTTGTTTGTACCGACATAAAAATATAAATATCTCTAATCAGATGAATATCCATAAGATATATATATATATGGTTTATAATAAATATATTGATAAAAATGACGTTTCTATAAATCTCTTTAAAAATTAAAATGAGGTTTGTTCGTATTTCATGTTATGAAAATAGAATTATCTGTTAGTTATCTCGTAAGTGAGAATGGTAGATGATAGATGCTTTTGGCGAAATGTCATTGGATGATTCATTGTTTATTTTCTTTTATCTATGATCTTTTGAGATAGTTTTTGACTTTTAAGCTTTTAGACTATAATAAGCCGAACATTCCACAAATTCAACATATTTCTTTGAATTGAAACATTAAGTATCAATTAGTGCACTCACAAGGCTTCTAAAAGCAGAGTCATTGGTATTTTTTCTATCTTTGTCTAACTCATTGGAGTTTAACTCCAATAATGTCCATCCATGCTCCATTTTATTTGGTCATTTGTTTTCTAGAGTTTCATGTAACTTACCTACAACAAGAAATAAAAACACTACTATACAAAGGCAAAATATCCCTAGCTGGAATGTTCAGGTTATACTAGTTACTACTGCTGCAGTAATGGATCATCAAATAGTTTTAGTATTATTCTAAATAAGTCCTGAACATTTGTTTTATTATTACAATAAATATTAACAGATCTTGTAAAGTATTTACATAGTTTATTATGTATCATAATGTTGAAAACATTGTAAAAAATTTGACAGAAATCAGAATCTTAAAATGAGAGGGGAAAGAATGTTAAAAAAAGGCTAATTTTATTATGCCTCGAAAAGAGAATACGTAAGTATCATTTTTGCACAGAAAAGAATATTACTGTTAAATTTTATGGATACGGGTGCTCGATTCTGATTTTTAATTTTAATACGGTTTATCAAAGGTTATTTGATATACGTAAGTTCGAGGTTACGTTCTCTTCCGTGAGTACTTCCTTCGTATTTCGAATAAATAAAAAAAACAACAAATCAGATCGAAATCCCGCTTGCATGCAATGCATAGTTGATGAAAAATACTAAGGGGCTCAACTCTTCATTTTTTCTTACGTTGCTTATTTTGGAAGATATAAGGTCAGTAGCTGGACACTTAGAAAAATTCAAAGTATATATTCTAAGTTATTTTTAAAATAAAACCGAAATATTGTAAAGCATTTGTTAAAGCTATTAAAGTTAGATTTCGCGCAACACTTAGTTTTCTTAATTTCAAAATAAAAATATTTTTAATGCTTTAGTTGTCACTGGACAAGCAAAACAACATTGTGTCACTGTCAAAATTCTTAAGTGTTCATTATTAGTAAGCTGTATTTTTGAAATTTACTACCTCAGTTATATTAATTAAAGAAACAGAAATTTAAGTTGATCTATTACAAGTTAAATTTTGTAATCTCTATAGTCTTATTCATAAGTCTTAATCATCAGTACACAGCTGTAACATATAAAAATAATAGGAATTAGTTTTACAAATAAACACACCAGGTTTCTTACCAATATTTTAAAAAAGTCTGTGTAAATTTAGCATATGCTCAAATTTATATTCAAATATAATAAGTTTTATATAATGAAAGAAGAGATTTTGCTTTGATTTTTTTATATATTAGATAACATATTCTAAGTTTATAGATTATGCAAAATAGATTTCTCTCTTATAGTATGTTATGAAAAAATTAAATTCTGAAAGTGTCTATAATTTTGCAAGTATCCAATTACTGAACTTTTTACCTTAAATGAAAGAAACAATACATTTTTAACTATGAAATCTCCTTGATATATTTAATTTTGTCACTTCAGAAAAGCCAAAACATGGGAAAGAGACAGAAGAAATCGCATGAATGGATACTTCAAAAATCTATCAGATCTTTTACCACCTTCATTAGAGGGACGTAAACGTAATAAAATTGACATTCTGATTCATGCATCCAAATATATTAAGGATTTACACAGCCGCACTGATGAATTATTTCATGCTCGAGCATCAGAGGCTCACAGTGAGTATATATAAAACAATTACATGTAAATCTTAATAATAATGAATATTTTTCACTTAATTAGAGGAAGAATTGACACGTTTAAAGAAACTTATTCAACAACTAATATCCAGAACCCAGCTACTTTCAAATCTTTTAAAAGATGCAGGAATTACAGTACCAGCTGAACCTGCATTGGAAAAAATTTCACCACTTAAGTGGTCAAATAAAATTAATGTTGTTTCTGGATCTAAATTTATTGAGAAGACTGAAGCAAGTAAGAACAATTTTATTGAATTTTTTAGTCAAATAGTCAATATATGTGTTCTATATATTTAAAAAATTTTTAGATAAAAGAGGGGAGAAGAAAAAGGAAAGAACTAGTAATAGTTTTAGGACAACTTTAAAGAAAAAAGCAATACAAATAAAAAGAGCTGAAAAACAACCCGTTCTTAACAAGTGCTTCCCTGAAAAATCTACAACTATCATTGAAGATCAAGAAAATCATGCAAATAGTGAATCAAGTGAACAAAATAATAAAGATGAGAAATTATCTTCTTCTAAAGAAGAATCAACATCTTCTAATACACCTATTAAAATATCTCCACCAAAACGTGAAATTAGTAAGTTTACATGTTTAAATATTTGATTGTTATTTGTATTATTTATAATTTGTCATTAACTCATTATTTAATTTGATAAATAGAAAATCATAAAAAGGTCAAACGGAAAAAGCAAAGTACACCAAAAAAGATGGGAGTTAAAGATTCTGGAGATATTAGCAATCTTCCTGCAGGAACATTAGTACTTTCAGGTGGTAAAATAATGCCTGTGGTTACACCAATGCAATCATTGACATCAAACATAATTGTTAATGCTCAAACTCGATCATCAAATCCTATTATTTTGAATAACACGCAACAGGGTCAAATGATTGTTGTTCAGCCATTACAAACTAATCATTTTCAAGCAGTTTCTGCAGTTCAAACAATGACTCTAAATACTGTGCCAAATATTCAAACTAACATGATAATAAATCCACAAGATTGGGCACAAAATGTAAAGACTATTATAAATTCAAGTAAAATTGGAGGATTAAAAGGAATTTTACCAAAAGTTCGTGAAGTGACAGAAACAACTATGACTTATAAAGTTCCAATTCCTGCAATTCATAAAGATAAGTGTGATAATAAAAATGAAGTTAAAGGAGTATCATCACATGAAAAGCACTTGAAAAGTAAAAGCTCTGCAAAAGCTATAAAAGCTAATAAGTCTAATGCAGATAAAAATGTAAAGGAAGATGTGAAAAAAGATAATACTTTAAAAGCTAAATCAAGTGTAAATAAGCAGGCATTAAAAAGACATTCAAACAGTAACACAAAACCACATGAAATTAAAAAAAGGAAAATAAAATTAAATGAAAATGAAACTGAAAACGTACAAATTAAACAAAATATTATTTTAGATAATACTGTAACATGTAAATCCATTGAAAATTTGAAACAAGTTATTGAAAAAATTGGTGATGATACATCTTATGCGAAGTTGCAATCAAATGAATCTTCTATAAATAATTCCACAGAAGAGAACAAAAGAAATGACAATAATTTATTAAGTGAAACTGATAATACATCATTACCTATTGTTAAAAGTCAAGAAGAAAACTTAAATTCTTTACATGAATTTTCTGAAGATCACAAGGTTTCAGATATAAATGTTTCTAATACTTCAAATGTATCAACAGATAATGAAGTATCAAACATCTTAAATATAGCAAACCAACCACAAGCTCAATTTTCAGAAACTGTTTCAGATGAAAAATCAAAAAATATAAAAGATCCTTCTATACCGACACAAAATTCTAATGAATTACAGATTAATGAGTCTCAATCTGCCAGTGATAAAACCAACATTCAATTGTCAAATGTAGAATGTAGTATTGATGAAAGTGTTATTCTTCAAAGTGAAACACATCAAGATTGTAACATTGAAACTGGACAGAATAATGTATTACAATCCAATAGTCAAAATCAAATTATTGATGAACAGATGCCACCGGAAAGTAATAAAATATTTTTAAATTTAGATACAAATACTACAACAACAATGAAATTAGAAGCTTCTGAAAATAAAGTTGATTCTGTACCTCCTATATCAACATCACCATCCATTAAAGTTTTAACAGAAGAAGATTCTCCAAAGTTGAATGCAACTAAAGAAGATCAGAATTTATTAAAAACTATTTCTTACAGTCCAAGCAATAGTTTTGTACCGATTAACCATAAAACTGATTCATTGCATTCTGATTTATCAAATGATATTTTTGCTTCACTTCAGGTACCATCAAGTTCAAACAATTCAGAATCAATATCTCCTACTGCTGCCTTTTTAATGGCGTTCCCAATTGTTTCATCTTTAAGTGGAAAAACAGAAGTACTGGATGACGAAATGAAGGATGATTTTAAATACAGTAGTCAAACTCCACCAATGTTATTGCAAATTGGTACAATGGAACCAAATAGTTTTAAAATCAACTCAAGGACTTCAGAAAATGATAATTTAGAAACAGTGGAAACTCCTGAAATTACTGAACAATCTCCTACAAAATCTGTATCTGATACCAGTACACCTGTGACTAGTTCTACATCTGTTACAACAGCAGTGAAAGCTCTTCCACGAGTAATCAGTAGTCAAACTCTAACAGAATCATATAAAATAATACCAGCATCTTCAGAAGCGATGAATAGACAGCTTAGTATTGAATCAAACAATACTTTACAAATGCAAAATAATTCATCTACTGGAACTGCAACTTCTACAATTGGTACTCTCACTAGAGATCAGTCATCTATGGCTGCAAACAATATTGTAAGACCAATAAACAATAATGTTCAGAATAATTATGTACTAGAAAATAAGCCACAGCCTAATTTTAACTATACAAAAGATATGCCCCTTTCTTCTATTTCAAATTCCATGGCTAATGATATTTTGAATAAATATATTTCCACAACATCTTTGTCAACAATGGTTACTGAAAGCTCAAGTAAATATAATACTTCCTCACATTTTGTGCCTCAGAATTGTCAAACATCTGTATCATCCAACTGCGTGAAAGAAAATGTTGATCGCAACAATAGTCAATTTAATTTTACATGTCCATCAACAAGTGAAATACCTACTGAAAGAGATTTGTGTAAGCTTCAAATATGTCCAATGGAATCTTTTACAGAGCGTAGTAATGAATACAGTGCTCAAAATAAAGAAACTACATTTGCAAACTCATCAGTGCAAACAACAAATACAGAGTCACCAAATAAGAATATCCAAGTATCTATAAGCCCAGAAAAGAATCCTAAAATCCCAATGCAGACTAACCAAAATATGCATTCAAACAATAATTTCCATTCAACAAAAAGACTTGACAACAAATTATCTTCTAATAATTCTGAAACAAACAATCTTTATTCTAAAAAAGCTAATGAAATTCCAAATTCAAGTTCATACGTTAATATATGTGATAATAAAATTAATAAGAAATTAATGACCACATCATCACAACCAAGTAGCTCTGGCCAAAAAGATGTTTTGACGAGATCCAATACATATTCTCAGCAAACTGAGACATACATAACATCGACGTCTTTTGAAGAAAATAATATTACGAGATCGACTACCACAGTTGCAAATAGTACATCTAGTTTTAGCATACTATCTTGGACAACTTTTTCACCTCTCAGCAGTAATAACAGCAATTTCCCTCAATATGAGCAAACTCCAATAACAACTGAAATTCCGAAAACTATTTCTGAAAACTTCAATTACCTCCCCATGTCAAAAGAGAATACATCGTTACCAAATACTTTACCACAACCTTCGTACTCTACTGTAGATACTCACGTGCCCACGTACGATAAATCGAAGGCTAAACTGTCTGTCGATACGCAAAAAAGATCGCCTTACCATGATTTGAACAAATCACGAAACATTCGACTTCCACAAACTCTTCCCGTACAAAAATCCACTCGCATTCACAATCAGACTACAGTTTCGAATATGGTTTACAAATATCCCACGGAAAATAAAAATAAATATAAATATCCCATGGACATGGATTATGTTCAGAATAATTACTCAGCTGGAGTAGATGTGCTACCGCATATGCAACACCAGCAGCAACCACAGCATCAACAGAACCAACAAACTCACCAGACCTCCAATTCTAAAAATTCAAATCAGCCACTCCAATCTCTTAAACCCGACAAATCCAATTACATGCTACCTGATTATAATACACACGCCAACTTTAATTCGGATTCGAACAATATTCAACCTAGGTACTCTAATAACCACGACACCTATGTTCCTACAACGTTCAAGTATGGCGAGAAGAATCAGCAAATCCACTCTAAGTATCAATCATCGTCACAAGGATCAACAACAACGCTGCATCAGGACAACTCTTTATACAAGCATGTGCCACCGCCGCAGCAGCAGCAACAGCAGCAGCAGCAGCAACAACAACAACAACAACAACAGCAGCATCAGCCTCCATCAAGTCAGACTAAAGCAAAGACAGACACGAGCAATCAAATGCAACCACCGCAGCAACAACAACAGCAAGTACATCAACAACATACAATGAGGCCACCTGTCAATTGGATGATGACTCCAGAAATAAAGCACAATTCAAACATCAGCGACATCATTCTGCCTCCAATTGGCAAGGAGCTCGAGTTCTGTCAGAACAACATCTTCTCCCAAACGCCGAGCTACAATCAAACTAGTACCAATCATCAATTCTATAACAATTACGACATGACTACTCATCATTCGTTTCCGAATCTACCAGTTCTGCAGAGTGAACCTAAGAGGAATATTGACACAACGTATTATCCAGAGGAGCAAACGTTTTCATGGTCGCCGACGAAAAATTTGTCTCAAACTATGGAGCAGAATCAGAGCTTGAAGAGCATGGAATCGTCGTCCATGTCGACATTGGTTGGTGATCTTGCACTGAGCAGTAGTAATGCTACGGACAAGCAAAACTTCCTGTTCAGTCAGATGCCCATTAGAAGTGGCGGTACTAACGATCCTAACAAAGATTCGTTGAAGGACAAAGAGTCCACTGTATCGAATCGTAACTACCAAGGTATTGCTAACAATCCTCAAAATGCTCAACAGCAGCATTCGTCGCACAACATGCCATTTTTGTCGGTCAGTCAGCTCGTTGATCACGAGAAGGTGGAAAAGACTCAACATCAACAGTCTCACAATAATACAATTACTCATCATCATAGTAACCATCATCACCATCACCATCAACCACAACAACAGCCACAACCTCAACAACAGCAGACACCGCCGCGAAAACAGAGGAAGAGCAACAGCAATAGTCCACGGGCAAGTGTCAAACGACAGATGGAAATTAGACAGAAGCAATCTGCAAATCATAGTACTGAACAGATTCATAGACAGCATGAGGAGCCCAAGACCAATTCCTCTACTTCAAGTTTCGCTGATAACAGTTATCAACCACAACCACACCAACAACAACAGCAGCAACACCCGCAGCAACAGCAACCTCAACAGCAACCACAGCAACAGCAGCAGCCACAGCAAAAGTTCAATCAACCAAACAATGATGTGCAATGGAGAAGTAGAAACTGCAAAAGCAACTATACAGCGGAAGCCCTGATAGGCAGCAACAACAACCACACGGACAATAGTCACTCGGATAAGAACCTTCCCAAATACTCAGCTAGCTACACTCAAAACAAGTTCTCTAGCACATTGAGCACAGATCCCATGTCCATCAATTATTTCCCGAATGTAGAGGACGCGAGTAGCAGTTATGGTCAGGTGATGAACCAGAACTTTAACCACTCATACGCGTACTCGTCGAACGCGAATATCTACCCCTCGAGCAATTTCATCACGAACATATCGAATAGCTCGACTAACTACATGATGTCTCTGCACGAGAATCCAACAGACTACCTAGAGAGCAACAACTTTTTGCTTCCCCCTAATGTCTCAACAACCTCCATAACAACTCCTCTATTAACAAATATGACAGACGGCGTGAAAAACCATCATCACCATCATCCTCATCATCATCACCACCATCACCACCAGCCCTATGCTCCCACCTCCTCTTCTTCTACGAGCAGCAGCAGCAAGCATCAGAACTGCGACAAGCGACTCTACTTCAGTCAGCAGAAAAAGAGCAAGAGAAAAACAGAAGCCAGTACTACTACAACCGCGATGCAAAATTTCGATTTCCCACTGTCAGGTATCACATCGCCATTGGACGATTATCACCATACCTCAACGTTCCTACCACCTCCGAACCCGCTCTATCAGAACCAATCAAATGTGTATTCAAAATCCACATTGCCACCGCCGCCACCTCCACCTCCGCCACCGGTAAGCAGTGCTAGTGCCCCGGTACCACCAGCACCGCCTACCTCGACGGCGACAAGCGGTACGACTATGCCGATGACACAACAACAGCAACAGCAGCAACAACAGCAACAGCAACAACAACAGCATCATCCGTCCGGCACGAGTCTTACCAACTTTAATTTGAGCACGATCTTTCCAGAAATCAACGATAAGGTTGGGGTCATTTTTATTTTACGTTATGCCTTTTGCACAATTCTATTTGGCTTTTGACGAGACTTGGTATCACAATGTTTTCGGATGTATTCTGCTAAACAATAATCACATTTCTTCAATAACAGCAAAGAAAAAAAGGGTGACCGATTTCTTCGTACAAAATCGGAATTTAAAATTTTTTTTTCTTATTTTTTCGATTTACTACTTGAATAACTTGAGACATCCATTTAGAAACACTTTTAAAAGCGGCAAATAAATAACCTTTCAAGCTTACTTCGGCTTGAAAAATATTTAATACAAAAAGAAACATGGCAACTAAGAGTTTAAAAATGTTTGTAATATCAAAAATTTAATTTTAATTAGAATTTTAGTGAAATAACTCAGTTTTTGTGTTCAAAATTGATTTTAAAATGTATAGACAATAAAAATAACCATTTTTTATTAGCAAAAATTTTAGGATAAAGTTATTTTATAAATCAAAAAAATTTAGATTTTTCGTAGTTTTCTTTCGCAAAGTTTATGATATTTTCAATATTATTGTCATAAAAAGAAATCTTAAATATTTTGGGACAAAAACAAGTTGATTTCAAGGGTTATGCCACTTTTAAAAAGCGTCTTCAAGTGGATTTGTCAGAATACTATTTTTGTAAGGCGAAACCTGAAAAAAAATTTTCAAAAAAATCCGACATTTTATTATTAAATCAGCCATATCTTTTTCCTTTGCGGTTTTCAAAAAAAAAAAACCTGGTCATTATCGAAGAAAAGCAAAGTTTTCTCAAAATTGAAATAGAATTGTACAAATGCCACTTAATCAGTTCATGTTTCTTTAATTTTTCGACAAGGTCGTACGGATTATAGGAAAAGTTGGTTGTCTTTTTAATCGAGGATTATACGATTCTCAAATGCAATATAGATCGACGAACACAAAAGATTTGATAACATGAAAGTGAATGGTTTATTCAAGTTAATTGAAAGTTGAGGGAGTGATAAGCGACTTTTAAAATACTTTTTTTTGAGCGTTATGAAAATAAGTACACTTTCGATAATTGCATTACGGAAAAAATACTTTTGTTTTTAAATGACCAACTAATAAAAACACAAAATGTTTATCTTTCATTCAAAATATAAATGGAAATTTTTAAATAAATATCATACTACTCCTAATATCTTAATCGTAATATTTATAACGAATAAACTAAAATTCAAATACTTTTCCTCTTTCCCACAGGTTAATGGTTATAAATCGTCTACTAATGGCATAGCATCGGGTGTAAATCAATCGACGAGCCACACGTCTACGAGTTATTCACAAAGAAGTAACTATACCGATCCCTTGGGTCAAATGTCACAGGTCAGTACGCCCATAATATGTAAGACACTGATTATTTAATCGCTGTATAATATTTTATATATACATTAATCTGTTTCAAGACTTCGGAGTCGACGTCGCACTTCAACAGCTCCGGATCTCGCTGACGTAAGTATATCATAGATTTTTTTCAATTATGAATATAAGAATATTTATAAAATACAGTTTTATCAAACGCGAGTTTACAGTTTGTATCTACAAAAGTTATAAATCATTCTCAAGCTTTTAATAGTATGCAAATTGTATCGTAATACTGATCGGTAATTCTCGGCCTACAACTTGAAATTTAAATATTTTTTGATATTATGAGATTTAAGTGTTGCATCTTAGAAAATAATAAATATACATAATGAATTTTTTTTTTAATTTTTTTTTATTGTCTTTTTTTTGTACAATATTTTTTCGTTTACATAAAACTGTAAACGTATATACCATTCAACCAATTAACTAACCACATTGCATCATAAAAATTCGACTAACACACACATACATCCCTCTCTTTCTCTCATTCACTCTCAGTGATACTGCACTAATCCCTAATTAGCCTTGAATTTCTTCTTGCTCTCCTTCATCGCGATGACGTACCTCTGGTGCACTTTCAACGGCGGCGAGTAACCACCAGGATACTCAGCATCTTGAAACAGCACCTCGTACTCTTCCTGCGCATTACTCGGCTGCGTCTTAACCATAGCTTTATAAAAGCACGTGGTCTGCGGATACAAAGCCATAACAAGGCTGCCCTGAGGAAACAGCGCCTGCGCGTCTGTCTCGGGATTGGCGCGCATCAGTGGCAACGGTATGACACGCCTCCGTGTCACCACGTGTCTCTGTTTCTCTTCTTCGTCAACGTCGTCGATCTCGTATCGATGCGTCTGCTCGTTAAAGCTTATTACCTCCGCAAGGATCCAATTCTCTTCGCCGTCAGTGTTCTTTACGTGTGCAGCTACCATATCACCTATACGTGCTACATACGACGATTCAGCAGGTACACAACCACATAGCGGTGGTGTACGTTCCGTACCCGTGCGACTTATGTAAAGGGGTAGCGTCTGTGCGGAGTCCACAAGCATTTTCATGAGAGTACCACGTCGAATAGCTTCCTTAGCGCCGGCGCAGCGTGCTTGAAACCTACGGTCGTTACGAATAGTCCGGATCTCGTTTATCTTGGCGAGAGCGTCACGGATCAAACCCTCCTCTTGTCTAGAGTCGTCCATAGCTTTGTTATAAACGAGCTTGAGTTTACGATTGCTCGAGCTGCTAGACTTGTTCTCGGTTTTTGTATGCTCGTCCTGCGCAACGAGGACATGGTCGAGGCTACGTTCTGACTGGCCCCGCGCCGATTCGATTGTTCTCACTAAGCCGGTCAGATTGCGCAGCCGATCCTGGATCATTTGCGTTGTGGGGTCTGGTGCGTATGCCATGGTTGTTTTTGTCAATGGGTTTCTGCAAATGTATAATATAAATTATTAGAATTAAATTGCTACGAGTGGCATGTAAAAACAAATACATAGCAGAAAAAGAAAAAACAAAACACAACCGTTTACTGCGTTATAAAATGATGAATCTTACATTGTTATTCACAATTCATATATTTATGCTGCGTTCATTACAACGCAAAGCAGAAAATTATAATGAATCGAAGTTAAACTTACAATATTTTTGTATCAATTCGAAAGCGAAATCTTGCACTAAAAGCAGCGTCTACTTACGTTACACTATTTCTTGATATCCGACACTACACTACAGGAGCGCTGAGGGGAGCGGAAAACTTTTTGTATACTCGACTAGATGAAAACTGCAACTGTGAGAGACTCGAGCCGTCCGCCGGGTGCATCTCGTATACGGCTTTTGTATACCTGCGCCCTTTTTCGTCCGCTTTTCAAAACAACGGCCCCCGAGCGCTCCAAGCGGCGATTTAGGGAGGGAAGTCGAGAACGGTTGAAATTGGAAATGCATTTTTCGTATACGTATTATAAGTGCGTGAACTACGCGAGTCAAGTCAAATAACAGCTGATGCATGCGGAAATTTGGTTTGAGCGCCATCTATACGATGCATAACATATACATGAAATGCTTCGAATTATGCTGCGTTATAAAAATATTTTTGTTTACCTACTAAAACGGCAGTCGGTAGCATAAATTCATTACTTATTTTTCTGCTTTAGTGTTTTATTTATCCTCATAATTTTTTTTTCAATTTGCTTATTAAAAGTTTGTGAATTTTCCATTTAACGCGTTAGAAGATGTCGCGCTTGATATAAGCATCCGTGATAATTTATGAAAAATTTTTTTTTATTAAAATGTTACTAATATCCAAATCACGAAAAAACAGTTATATAGATCATATACTATTCATTTCTTACTCCAAATACATATCGTTATTTATTCGCCTCTGCTATTTGCACGTCAGATTTATGTACAACGAAATATAATTTTTGTAGTTAGATGTGTTTTGAAACTTATTCTCTAAATCAATGTACTTTACATCTGACGTATACGTTTAGCAAGAGCTTTATTTATTTAATTTTCATAAAAATTTACCTGTTTTTTTTCTTTCATATTTAAATCGTTAAATTAGTAATTTTATAATTCGGTATCTTATTGTTTATAAAACCTATTAGAGAAGAAATGTAGATACTGTGTTAGTGTTCTCGTGCAACAGGGCCGCTGTCCTTTTTTTAGCTCACAAATAAGTCAAAACTTTGTATATTATTTTGATTCGTATTACGGATAGAAGAACTAAATTTTATTCGTTGATTTCCTTATCTACATATTTGAATTAGTGTATCTTTGAAACAAATGGCAATTCTCATTACTCTGACAATCAATGACGTTTCCTGGTTAAAACATTTTAACAAAATAATATTTAATACAGAGTTTGTATATTATATGATTGTATAAAAATCAAATTATTTTGATTAAATGGTTCTGTGATTTATTCCAAAGTTATGGGTGTTAGATAGAAAGTGCAGATATTCGTTCACATTCGCTCTAAGATAGTCGCTATTTAACCTTATAAACATTATTTTTTATTATTTATATTATATCCAAATGGGAGAGCGAAGTATATCATTTCAGATATGTAAAATCAGTACGGTGAATTGTTTTTCTGCCAAGATGCGTTAACGGAATATTGAATTATTAAAATAATAACATAATACTATATTGTGTAAAAGAAAAAATGGCAATTATCGTATGAGAAAATAAGAAAACGAAATTTATCTATAGAAATTTGATGGTGAGACCAGAAATATATTGATTCTTGCACAGAAAATTTTTCATTCAATTTCATTGATATTACTTATTTAATAACAAAAATTTTATTATTATTTATTTCAGGTCGGAGTGAAATGAGCTTCAATCGGTGAACGACGTTACACACTGCGAAATTCAAAGATGTGGGAACGTGCCGATGAAGTTCGAAAGCCAAATAATTTGTAAAAAATGTACATAAACAATCGAATGCGACAGCGTATACCTGTTAAGGAAATAAATATAATTAAGTCGAGAATCAAAAAGATATGAGGTTTATTATTAATTTTACACTATAAATTTTTATAATATATTATCACTTTATTTCATACGATTGTATAAATTCATTGCATATACACCGTTGCATATATAGTTACAGTTTATAATAACATCATATAAAATATTGATAAAACAAAGGAGCAAGAATAAATTTTCAATTTTCACGGTCTTCTTTGATTAATTCATTTATATATTTATATCAATACTAATAATTCAGGTAGACTTTGCACACACGTTGTTTATTGTTTCTGCGTTCGAAGAGAAATACCGTTGCATCACGATTGATAGATGCATTTTTTGTTATCAATATTATAGCAGACATATCGATATCTTTAGATGAAAAATTCTGGGAAGCCAATCGCGCTTGAGCTAGATCCCCTAAAAGACTTCCGACAAGGCGAGTAAATATCTTAATACTTCATGGTATGATTATATTTATGCAATTCACATACCACGTGTTAGTGTCGCAAAGTAATGACGAATTTCTAAAAAATGTCGGTTATAGCGTATATATACGTCGTGTCACACGAAAGTTATTACCTCCTGTCTTCCGACACATCAGCAATCGCAATACGATTATGCCGATGACACAGTAACAACATCAATAACAGCATTATCCGTCTGGCACAAATTTGAGCAACTTTAATCTAAGAGTGATTTTTCCGTAAATCAACGATAAGGTTGATGCCGTTTTTTATTTTAATGCTTCGTTGGACATTGATTTTTCGAGAATGTCGTTGGAATTATAGGAAAAGTTTGTTGGGCCTTTAATCGAGGATAATCGAGCATGATAGATCGTCGAATACAAAAGATTTGATGATAACATTAAAGTGAATGGTTCAATTGAAAATTGAGGGAGAGATGCACGAGTATTAAAATGCTTTGCGCTGCGAGCAGAAAATTTCGTGTATACTCTAACTAAGCCAAATGAATACTGCTATTGTCAGTCCTGAGCGTTTGCCGGGCAATATATATACGGGCCCGTGGGTGCATGCCGTACGACTTTTTTATACACGCACTCTTTTTAGTCTGCTTTTCGCTGCTTATTCTGCTTGCAAGCTTTTACCCATAGAATTGATATCCCAAAGTTAGTTTGGTCGATTTCTGCCTTGTTGATCGGTTATAACGCTCCAAATGAGAGGCTCGAACTGCGCACGCACGGGTTTTGGAGCAAGTATAAGAATTAAACATCCAAGCAGAACTGCTCGATGTTCGTACCTGTGGATACATGGATGTTGGCAAAAATTTTAGCATCAATTCGTACTATAACACTCAATTCCATTTTTCTAAGCGTAAAGACGTTTGACACCAAAACACGTTTTTTTTTGCGGCAAGATCTTGGAAATTGCAACCCAAACTGCTGCTTGCATGTTAAGGTAGCATGGGGGAGGTAGCGGGAAGGGCTTTCTGATTTTACTAAATTTTATGATTAAATTTTAATAAGAAACATGTATTTTTATTTCTAAACACG